>JAPKLY010000002.1:2826893-2844126 GCA_026898435.1 Prunella vulgaris
AATTACAGAATTATTTATTACTACTAATTAACATAGCTAGTTCATGAACCTGATGTATTAGCGTGCATGACTAGTTCAGCACATTTCTTAATACAAATTGGAAAATTATCTTACTATCAAGTAATACCTTCATCCCTACAAAAAAAATTGCACAATTCTCTAATTTATCAGTCTTACAATATTTTGTATACATTTTTTAAAAATTATTTCATAAAATATACGCATATTTATTCATATGTCACTATTTTATTTAAAATTATTTATTTTTATCTTTATGTGTGCAACCATATATGCAAGTTTCTCTGGGACGGAAAGAGTATTTCAAAATCATATCACATTACGACATGTAGAATGTTCAAAAATAGAGTATTTATTTCAAATTTTTCAATAGTAATAAAAATAAATTTTCATTGTCCCTCTTTACCTTATATATGTTGAATGAATGTTTGTTTACATGGTAGCTATATTATTAATGTATTGCTCCACTTTTAGAAAAAATAGATAAAAAAATAGTTATTGAAATTGATTGAGAATGATGATGACGGGAGGATAATCAAAATAAGTTGATCATTATTTTATCCAAGAGAAAAAATAATATAGTTTTTATCTTTTAATTTCATTACCTATTATATTTATAGTATTTATTTTTATTCTCATTAAAAAAATTATATCAAGCATCTTTTTAATAAACTATTATAATTATCAGCTATGTGTTAAAAATTTAAACAGTAAAATACCAAATTAAATACAAAAAGTGAAATAAAAGAATTCTGGAACATTGTGAAGAAACCTTATGAATAATTTATTTTAGTTAACCGCCGCCAGATAACTACAAAGAATATGATTAGTGACTAGTTAAATCCTAGGAGTGGTCCTCCAAGTCCAAGTGGTCCTGCAAGGAAGAAATACGAAATCATGTATGAGTTTAATTTTTTTAATCTATTTCCTTTTATCCGATAAATAATTAAATTATTATGAAAGTATAAGGACTAACGAGTTGATGGGGACGAGACCACTTTAACTTTCATGGAAAGGTGGAATCGTAAACATGGTTAATTTATTTTGGTTAGTTACTGTGCATTATTATTTATGTTTTTATTTTAAGTTGGATCTAATTGTTGTGGACTTTTATTTATATTTATGCAGTACTTATATAAGGATTGATGTTTTCGAAGAATTTTTTTTGATAATTTGATTTATTGGATTTGGGAATTTTCCTGCTGTGAAGAATATATCTAATATACGTAGATTCAAGGTATTCTCTCTTCATAGATTATCCATATAAGTTCGTTGTTTATACATTTGTGCTGCGTCAGGAATAGTTCAACTTTTATATGAGTTTACAAAATATTAACTCCACAATATGTTGTGATCCTAAAAACAATTGCCAAAACAAAATCAACCTTCACAACATAAACTGAGATACTTTGACTGAGAGCCATCGCATGAAAGATGAGATCAATTCTATGTTTTCAAATCATCCGCATCACACCTATCCAAATAATTGAGATCATTATATATAGATATTAATCGAGTTTATCTATAATATAAATAAAATTTTCTAGTGTGTAATTTTTTATAGACTATTACTACAAGAAAATTAAAGAGTTGTTTAAGAAAATAAGCTTGTCTACAAAATAAAAAACAATTATTCCTAACCAAATATAGCCTCAAAAGAATTATTTCTCAAAATTCTAAAATTTAAACCTCCAAAATCGATATAATTTAAATAATTAGAGAATCACTATCTATACTGTGAGATCATAAAATCGAATTAATTCTAAGAGAGGAGCCATGTCACTATCGTTTGGGAATAAAATGGTGATAGATGAGAGGTTAGGCCAGGAATGAAAGAATGTCATTGATACATAGAACTTAGCCCATTTTCTCATTTTCCACGTTTCATCCTCTATCTTTCTTTTTTTCTTTTCTTCAGCAGCTTAATTTTAATGGTCAAATTCACACCGTTACCGTTGGCGTCGTTAGATTTGCTGATTGCTACCACCAAATTACCAACACTTGCTGCGCCTCAAATGAGATAAAAACAAATAGAAAAAAATATTTCACAATTTATTTTGTTTTTGTAATTAATTAATTCTGTTAAGTGTAAAGATAAGCTGAGTTTGAGTACTGAAGATTAGTCAGGAATCCTGATCCTGAGTATTGGATCCGGAGGAATATTCCAGAGGAAAACATTCTGAGCCTGAGCGAAGACTTGATCCTGAGTCAGGAGTGTTTTGATCCTGACACTCAGACTGACTTCTATCCTGAGTGGTCAGATCAGTGAAGACACTGAAGACTCAGTAGAACTGAAGGCAAATCATAAGAGATCATCCTGAGCCGAAAATCACCTACTCCCTGAGTCACTCAGCATGAAGGCGATCCAGAGCTGGCAGTTATGAAAACAGAGCATGACAAAGACGACTTCACCAGAGTGATAAAATCGATTATTTGGGCAGCTGGCGGAGCAATCTCGTTGGACGCCAGAACAGTTATTCAAGGCGGTTATAACCATACGAATCTCGTTGATTGGTTAAGAGCTCAAAGGCGGTTAAGGGTCTGATCTATAAATATGTATTCATTCCAGTTTTTAAGGGAGTGCTTTGTTGATAGGCGAACTAAAGCAAACTACTGGTAAATGATTACAAGAATAAATGCTGGAGTAGCTAGCCAACATGGAGGAGCTAGCCAACACGGAGGAGCTAGCCAACATGGAGGAGCTAGCCAGTACGGAGTAGCTCGCCAACATGGAGGAGCTAGCCAACACGGAGGAGCTAGCCAACACGGAGGAGCTAGCCAACACGGAGTAGCTAGCCGACACTGAGTAGCTAGCCGACACGGAGGAGCTAGCCAACATGGAGGAGCTAGCCAACATGGAGGAGCTAGCCAACACGGAGGAGCTAGCCAACATGGAGTAGCTAGCCAACATGGAGGAGCTAGCCAACACGGAGTAACTAGCCAACACGGAGGAGCTAACCAACATAAAACTACACAAGGCAATGAAGCTCGCCCAGACCCCGGAAGCCTGAGGCCAGCTTATCGATCAGACAAGAGAGGGGAGCTCGCGAGGGAGCTCGCCCACTAAGGGGTAGCTAGCCCGCGAGCATAGAGACCGAGCCGAGGCCCATCCCTACGCTGCCCGAAAATAGCACAAGGCCTAGGAGCTCGCCCAGGATCAGTGCACCTACGGGATGTGTATATAGATCAGTTAAGTATGTAGTAGGAAGAGACATTCTAAGGGGAGCAGTGTGAGGGACCAAGACGAAGGTTACAGACCTTCGTCAACACCGGAAGCCAAATAGGCTCGTAAGGTGCTACCTCACAGCCGCACACCTATAAATAAGACCTCTCTTGTAACTATTACACAATTCAATACAATTAATCCCAATTAATACACAAATACTTTCTCTCTCTAACTCTCCACTTTCTCTCTCTATTATATCCAAGAACACAAAATCTTGGATTATTGTTTGGTAGAATTAATACGTTATAAGAGTCACATAAATACACCGATTAGTAAATTCTATCAACATGCTTCATTCTAAATCTTAGAGAGAGAAAACTTGTATTCTGTAAACATTATTCATCATTTAGTGAAGTGAGACAACCCCATCCGTGGACGTAGATCAATTTGATCGAACCACGTAAATTGCTTTGTTCTTTTGATTTCTTGATTATTTCTGTTGAGTGTGTTCATCCGGCAAGTTTTTCCAATTGCTCTGAAAACTTCAAGTCTTATTGAATTCGATTCATTCTCGGATATTTTCAAAACAAATTCAAATAAAAGAAGTGAAATCATATCTTGAAATAGTGGAATGGGGTTAATAAAATGTGCCAAAGAGCTGAAGTTGGAGATGTACCGCAGTATATAGATGCAGGTGGGTCGAGTCGGTTCACGAGCTACTTGTGTTTGATGTGATAAAAGAATGAAATTGATCGAGTCGACTTCAATGATATTAGGTTCTTGAGACTTGCGATCCTAAATGAAGTTAAATGAACTCGCGTAATTTTATAAATAATATTTATAAATATACTTTATTTATTAATCTTTTCAAAAATTGTAAATTAATTTTATATAAGCTATTGAGTCGAGTCAAGTCGTGCTGAAGCATCTCGAGTTTTTATCACGTCAGTCTTGAGTTAAATTCTAGTTTTGTTTTTTATATCAAATTGAATTCAAATTAAATATTAATCGACTCGACTTACTCGGTTCATTTATACATTCTGTAACACTATTTTAGAATAGAGAATCGGAATATACTCACACAAGAATTGGACTAGTGGGGCCCAGGTGTAATTAACATGTACACATAGTGGTGGATTTAAATGTATTTTAAAAATATTATTATTATTATTATTAAAAAACACTATTATTTATATTGAAATTTCATGATACATTTGGATGCATATAAAACTAAGACTAAGTTAATAAGATACAACTTCAACGTACCAAAAATATGCACACTCATCTCATTAATTTTCTTTTTCTACTGAAAGTATGACGAACTCCATTTTTTCTACGGGATGGAGAAATTACTAATTTTATTTATAAATAAAGCTCCCAGCCATACACAATATACTATTATATTATCTATTTATTTAAATTTTATATTTAAAAATATAGGAATAAGAGACAGAGGAAGTATTTTTTGATATTCAAAGTCTTAAAATGGATGCAGCACGCAACCTAAATAAAATTGCTATTATTATCCATTTTACAATTATTATACGGACACAATTTTATAAGTTTTGTGTTTAAAGGTATAATTTGTATTCCTTTATTAATGGTTAGCAACTATTTACATATTAAGGAGGGAAAAAACCTAGTTTGAATCATCATATTGGAACTTGGTGCACATATTTTTTAAAAAAATATTTTAATACACTATGGAATTCGCAACCGCTTCTTAAAATGGGTGCGATTTTTGAATTCGTTTATCAAAATTTTTACGTGGCGAGTTTAGCTGTTTGTGGCGAATTCGACAAATGGATTTTCGAATTCACTACGCGAGTCCTATTTTCAAGTATTAATATGCTATTTCAATTAACTTTTTTTATGTCATATAATTTTTAAAATTTATAATGCAATACTCTTTTAAATTGAATTCGCTATTATAGAACTAATAGAAATTGAATTGGTATTTTCTTACACATTATATTAAATAATTGAATATGCTTAAGTTAAGTTGAGAGAAAATTTAAATTTCATATATTTGATTTATAAAACTTTAAAATTTATAATATATTTTTAGGTATTCTTAACCCATCGCTACTTAAATTTTTTTAAAATTCGTATTCCTAAACCCATATAGTATCACTCCCGCATTCCTACAACATATATCAGAATGATTCTCTTGTCATGTGTATATTTGTTAGTAATGTTTATTAGAAATGATGTGGAATTTGTCCGGAGATTGAATCGAACTCAATAAGACTTCGATTCTCAGAGCAATTGGAAGAACTTGCCGGATGAACACACTCCACAGAAATAATCAGGAAATCAAAAGAACAAGCAATTTACGTGGTTCGATCAAATTGATCTACGTCCACGGATGGGGTTGGCTCACTTCACTAAATGATGAATAATGTTTACAGAATACAAGTTTTCTCTCTCTAAGATTTTGAATGAAGCACTCTCTTAAAAGACTAGAATGAATACATATTTATAGATCAGAGTACAAAGCTTTCTCACTCTAATCTCTCTAAGTATCGAGTGAATTACAATCTTACTTGATTACTTATGAAAATTTTGGAATGAATACGTATTTATAGATCAGACCCTTAACCGTCTTTGAGCTCTTAACCAATCAACGAGATTCGTATGGTTATAACCGTCTTGAATAACTGTTCCGGTGTTCAATGAGATTGTTCATCCAGCTGCCCAAATAACAGACTTTATCACTCTGGTGAAGTCGCCTTTGCCATGCTCTGTTTTATAATTGTCAGCTCAGGATCGCCTTCATGCTGAGTGACTCAGGGAGTAGGTGATTCTCAGCTCAGGATGATCTCTCAGGATTCGCCTTCAGCTCTACTGAGTCTTCAGTGCCTTCACTGATCTGACCACTCAGGATGACATTCAGGATGAGTGTCAGGATCAGAATACTTCTGACTAAGGATCAAGTCTTCGCTTAGGCTCAGGATGCTTTCCTCAGGAATATTCCTCCGGATCCAATACTCAGGATCAGGATTCCTGACTAATCTTCAGTACTCAAACTCAGGTTATCTTTACATTTAACAAGAAATATTAATATCAACATATGAAAGAAGTTTTTATATTTTCGTCTGACTCACTCATGCCAGATTGCCAGTTTTACTCATTATTTTATATATTTTTTCCGTTTTAAATATATATTTACAACATCTTACATTTCATTTTTCTGATTATAATTCTCAGGCATAAAGATATATAAAATGCAGATGCTTATAAATTAGATTCTCAAATATATTACGTGGAGAAAGTGTGTACAATAAAGTCATAACTGGGCTCCGACTAGCCCATCAATATATGCGATCCAGCCCATCTACTCTTGGGCTTATTTCTTCCAACTTCTTAAGTTTTGGGCCGAATGCAAAGCCCGCCTGAAATAGGTCTAAAGATGAAATTTGGGAGTTATTTACTAGATATTAAAAAGTGATTGTTTTATTAATGAATTAAGAACTTACAGTTTATGATTTAAAGATTATAGCCAATATGTGTTAGGTGCAAAAATATATGTCATATAACCATTGGTAGAAAGAACAATTATAATTAATTACTTCTTTAAAAAAATACGTGTTAGCTGTTTATTTTTTCAAAAAGAACAAATCTTCTATGTAATTTTATTCATAATATAAAATTTATACCATTAAATATATTTACTGTTATCGTAGCATCATATACTATGATTTAAGTTTTCAAGTCTAACAATATTAGTAAATGCAAGTAATGATAACAACCACTGCTTCTAATAATATTAATTTCATACTATAAAATTTGCACACTTTAGATTTTGTGTTTTAAAAAAATTATAACTAAAGGCAATTTTTTTTTATTGGTATAGAAGAAGAAGAATAATGTAATTTTGTGAGAGGAGATTAGCTCAAAGACACTCATTTCCCAACACATACACACTGTGTTGAATTTATATTAATAACTACTAAAGTAATTGTGTGATAACATCAGAGTTAATGTCGCCTGGAAGATTTCAATATATATAATACACTCCATATATAGATTAGAAAATCCATTGTCAATTTGTGCATCTCAAATGAATTTTCTAATATGCCTTTCTTCAAGTATATGATAATTTCAAATATGTCATTTCAGAAAAAATTATAGAGTGAATTTAATTAAAAAAATATATATTAAAAATATGTGTAAATTTCAATTTTTTTTTTAAAAAATGTACATAATTTTGACACTTTTTTTGAAGTCATATCAAACTTTTTAAATTCAGAGTTAATTATTTTTAAAATCAAAAAGAAAAAAAACCTCGCGAGACCATTTATATAATATTACTCCTTCCGTCCCAGAGAAAATTGCAGACTTTCATTTTTTGGACGTCCCACAAGAACTTGTAGACCCAAAAAAAGTAAATTCTTTAATAAATTTCACCCTTAAAATATATACTCCCTCCGTCCCAGAGGTGTTTTCACCTCTGGGATGACAAAACTTTTAAGAAAAAGTAGAGTGTTGTGTAAAGTTATATTATTAAAATAATGAGATTAGTTGGATTGTGAGGATAAAGTTAAAGTAATAGTTTCCATTTATAGGGTGTGAAAACAATTGTGGGACTGAAGAAAAAGGAAAGTGTGAAAACAATTATGGGACGGAGGGAGTACATATTTACACAAAATGTCGTTACTTTTTTACTTTTTGGACTCACATTACACTCAATCCAACTAACTTTTTTTACTTTATAGATAATATTTTACCATATTACCCTCGAAACACTACTTTTTTTTTACTTTATTCCACTTTTTTCTTAATATTAATTCGTGTTTCTCCCTTCCCTTGCAAGTTGTTATAGTACGGATGGAGTATATACTTCCTAAACCATACTTTATTCATAAAGATAATAAATAAAAATGAGCTATATGACTTCATTCATAGCAAACTAAATAACTTTTTTTACTTTTAAAAAAATGATAATAATCAATATTGTGAAATCAAATATATAAAATTTTATTATAGAAGAGTTTACATACTAAATTCAATGAACTTGTGAATAAAAATGACATTATATTTAATAGTTATATATAATTAAAAATATTAAAAAATGCAGGATGCATTTTCAAATATATATTGGGGGGTGTTTAGTACAATTGTAAGAAATATAAATGATATGAAATGAAAGTCATAGTTCTATTTGAGAATCAAAGCTATGGTAGAGTCATTCCAAATACACACTGTGACTTTCATTTCATATCATTTATATTCCTTACAATTGTACTAAACACCCCCAATATATATTTAATAAATTCTTATATTTAATGGTGAATAATACTTTGTCCCATAAAGTTGCCTATACAATATACCGTGCATGCACAACGCTGACATATATATATATATACACTCTAGAAAATGGATTCCCAGCTTTTTAAACAAAATTTTAAAACTGATACTTTTCAAGTTTTCTATTAGAATTGATAGGATCACAATAATTAAAAAAGTGAAATACGAATATTATCCCTAAAGTAGAGGAAAGTACGTAGCCCAGTTTGGGTATCAGTTTTAAAATAATTTAATTCATCAAAATTCGTATATATACTTCCAACAAATTAATTGATGATATATGATCATTTCAGTTACCGAAAAAAAAAATATAATAGCTGACAAAATATTTATTCTTGAAGGAACATGCAGTGTAACACGATTAAATAAAAATACAGATAATTAACATAGTTTGAGCTGATAAGAGAGATGGTAAATTAATTAATTTATATTAATTTCCGTAGCTGCTCAAGAAAGACGTACGTCCGCACATCAACTTTTTTTTCCAAATTCTTTTATTCAAAAATTAAGTTTACAAATGATTCGAGCCACACACCTAAATTAATAAACAGAAATATGCAGACCTCGTACTGCATTATTTGTTAGCAGTCATTATATATAAAATTAAACACTATTGCACAACCATAAACTTATTCAAAATAAGATATGTGATATCAATCACTATATATATATATATATATTCATCAATTTTCTTGAATAGTAAACTTGTTGTCATCAAAGTGGAATAGAGAATCCCAATCGATATTTAAAAATCAATCCTTCGACCTCTTCCCTTTGTTGTCATCAAGTAGCTCGTCGAGCAACTTATCGTCATAGTACTCGAACTCGAATACTTCATGTCTCGGCTCCGAGCTGGAAGCCGAGGCAAAATGAGACGAGCTAGGCGGCAAGCCGTACTCGTCCGGAAAATTAAGGATTGCCAAATTTCCCCGCATGGAGTACGCGGCTTTGTCATAAGCTCTTGCCGCTTCCTCAGCCGTGTCAAACGTCCCTAGCCACACGCGGGCCCCTCGCCTGTCGGTGTCTCGTATCTCCGCCGCGTATTTCCCCCACTGTCGCTTCCGGACTCCCCGATACTTGATTTCTCCGGCGTCGTTCTTGCTTCGACCTTCGTCCATGGTGTGATCAAGTTTTGAGTGTTGTGGAAGAAGATTGTGAGTGAGGTGGCACTTATATAGTTTGTGTAGAACTTTCCGAAGAAAGTCAAATTTGTCGTGAATGCGTTGAATGGAATTTATAGTTAATTAATTAATTATTAGTATCGTTATATGTTGCGAGAGGCATAAATATAAAATAGTGATGCTTAAATCTTGCTAAAATTATTTATTTTCGTAACAAAAATATAAAATATAGTAGGTGGGGTATTTGTGTTAGGGGAAAGAATGGTGTATGACTTGCCACGTGGATGTCCACGTGTAGAATAATATTCTATGTTGACCAATGTCGTAGCATGCTCTGAATTTGGCTGGTCAATGTGGTGGCTTTGGAATTCTAATGACCTTTTTCATGTTCGTGTAAATTGAAGGCATGCACAAAAATACTGCTCTCACGATTTCATAATATTCTCAACATTAATTTATAATACTCTAATTTTTAATATATTTATTAAAAAATATATATAGATTTTAAATGCATAAAAAATTTGCTTTTCTAGATGAGCAATTAAATATAAAATTAACTAACCTGGTTACCGGGCTCCTCATTTGAGTGAGTAATTCGGGTTCGATTTCTTTTGGTAACGAATATGAGAGAGATATAATATTGACTTGAGTGTTTGAAGATTTGGTGAACTAATTTCTAATTAGTAATAACTAACATTTATTGATAAAATATATATATATAAATAAAATATACCAACTTATTTTTATATATTTTACAAGAGAAAAGAGTGTAAACTTAGAGGGAAATTTTAGAGAGTACCAAATTAAGAATGAATTTTAGAAATGTATAAAGGATTATTCTTGTATGCACCAGTTACACCGTGCAAATCAAGTTCATTTTATAAAGTTACACAAAATACTACTGAAAAGTTACATTATTAGTGTAACTGTTTAAATATACACTTGAGTTGCACGATATAACTGGTGCACAAGAGACTTACTCATCTATAAAAGACTAAGTGTCTGTTTTCAATCTCTATTAAAAGTGTAGAAGTACTTTTTTTAAAAATTAATAATACTCATCTTTTACAAAAAAGAAGTGTTTTTCACTATTTAATAGTGATTGAAAATAGGCACAAAGCAGAGAGAAATGTGGGAAAAATAAAAGGTTAAACTATAAAATATTTTGCAAAAAAAAAATTATTATGAAATGATGGGAGTGTATATTCATTTTTTCATATCTGGTAATTAAGGTAGTCATTAATTAATTAATTATTTGTTATAATAAATTCTGTCACACAAGCACTACTTCATAAGATCTAGAAGAATTCGTGTAGAAATGTACCTACATATTATAAGATCTAGAAGAATTCGTCTTGTAGTGTTCAAATTGGCAGACCAAAAAAAGAGATTCCATCATAAGAAACCATGAGTTCATACTCTCCGTACATCATACATACACATATAATTAGATGAGTTAAAATATTGATATTTTTACTAACAAAAATAAAATATATAATCTCTAAGCATTTGTAATATACATTTACAATCCATTAATGAGAAAGTATTTTTCTACTATGAGATTTTTATTTTTATTTTTGTGTGCGCGCGCCATAATAAGAATAGGGTGGTAATTTTTCATGAAAGTTTTTACATCCAAAACAATCTATTATCAAATTAAAAAAATTAATTAATTTCACAAGATTTATTGAAAAAATAAATAAAAAAGCATGTAGATAAAATAAAACCCCTCAACTCACCAAAGGTGATTAGAGATTCTCATTACATTATTCATTCAAAATGTGTTAACTTAGTCAATCTTTCTCCTTTCTTTCTTTTGTAAAATGACAAAAAAAATTATACAAAATGGACCATATTTATACTACATAATATTTGATTTTGAATTAAAATTACTGCATAAAATATTATAGTTTTATTGAAATATATGTAATGTACTTTATTAATTTTATATTATGAACAAATGCACCGAAAATTTTGTAGAGTCTTAATTCAATCATATATTTAGAATTTGACTGCATGACCCATCCGATAAAAAAATATTGTTTCAAATCATGTAGGAGAATATATTACGCACAAAATTTCCGTCCAAAAATAAAAGATGTTTGGAATATATATGAAATTTATATTGGGGAGAAAGATGAATAAATAATTAAAAATTGACAATCAATTAAAAATCAAATTCAACATTTGAACCGACATATAATTATTAGTATTGAAACATGAGGTGCATGTATCATTTTTCACTCATCCAATAATATAATCAGAACCATATATGGCACAAAATCATGTTGATAACTTAAACAACAAAAAGCAATTACTAAAATTATTTTAAAAAAAGTAAAAATTCTTGATTCTGTACGGACCTACAAAGTCACAATAAATCGATTTAAAGGATTTAAGACAACGTACGTCAGCCTGATGACATACTGTATGACGTAGAATTACACCAATTAGCATATCTTTGCCCTAACAACTCATATCATGACATTTAGCTAGTTTTAAGGTTTATATAATCTTCATTAATTAATAATCTATTAATTTTGGAATAAAACAATTCTTATGTGTACCAAATATATCGTGCAACTCAAATACACTTTTTAATAATAATGCATGTAATTTTTCAATAACATGATATTAATTACTGTCTAAAAATACACATAAATTACAAGTGCACTTATTGCACACAAGACTAAGACTTTAAAATAATAAGGAATAACATTTTCCATATAATAATTTATAATTTGCGATTTAGAAAATTCCGAAATTGTTTTAATTAATAGTGATGAGAATTTATAACTCAATTAAAATTTTCTTTCTTTAGAATACTATTGTAGCACAATTATTTGTGGCTCAAAGTTTATCGGGCTACGGCAAGACTAGGTCAAGGTCAAGCCATGAAGATCTCGATCTCATCTTGTTTGGACATCAACAACACCTCTCCCAGACCTCGACAATGTCAGACGAGGTTTAAGAAGCATCCACCTCGCTAGACCTCGCCCGGCATTGGCCAACTCCCAAAAGTAAAAATTTAAATATCTCGTACCTCGACCAACTAGACGAGGTTTAGAGTCTAGTCAGAGAATAAAATTAAATCAACTGAGCAGAGTTATAGAAATTTTTTGTCTTGCCTACAAAAGGTCAAGCACGAACGCTTAATTAGCTATTCATCCCTTCTTGGGTCGCATCCTTTTGTACTAAGAATTTAGCCTAAATCCTATTACTGCTAAATTTTTTGTATAAAATGCATGGATTCTGGTCAAATTTTTGTATAAAATGCATGGATTCTGGTCAAATAGGACAACACAAGATATTTCTTGTAATATTGTCTGAAAGACACAAAATAAAGGATTTGAAAACCTTTAAATCCAAACTCTACATAGATAGACTTGACAAATCTTAATATCTTTATTGATTTTCTTTAATGTTATTGAGCTACATTATTACCTCTAGCATTCAAGCACCAAATCATTCACATTTATTGTGTTATTATAATTCTAAGGTGACACAAACTCTATTTATTGTTTATAAATATTGATCCTCTAACAACAAATACTATATAAATTAAGAATTTACAAAATGTGATGAACTCAAAACTCACATAAGTATATTGACAAATTCTTGGGTGTACTATTTTAAGCTCAATTTTTGTATGTTCAAAACTACACAATAACATGTTGAATTACTTTTGGAGTATCATTGACCACTTTTAAAATATTATGAAAAAATACACTAACACACTGAATATTTTTTGTTTATGTTTTACTTTTTGTAATTAAAGTTTTACTGATTATTTCTTTGGATATTATTAATTACTTTTTAGAGTATTACTAAATACTTTTTAAGGTATTACTAATTATTGCTTTGAGTATTATTAGTTATTGTTTGAACTAATTTTTTTTTTTTTCAAAATCCAAATGTTGATCATACATTTGACTGCACACAATCGTTATTATTTTTGTTCAGAATTAAGCACACAAGCTCAAATCATTGGAGGTCCCATAATCAAATTATTGAGATTGGTTTCACACGTCATCCTTCGAAATCTGATGACATCATCTATTTGTGTAGCGGGAATACGTAGACTCATTAGCTTCATTAATCAATTTTAGGGAGATTAATTCTTTAAATTGAGGAGGATTATTAGTCAGCAAAAGAAGAACCTCAAACAGAAATACATTGAACACAATAATATCCATAGATTAAATGATGGTCGCCGAAACCGCCTAGGCGCTTGAAGACCCTCGGCCGCCGATGTTAAGATTAAATTGTCGAGAAAAATTCGTCAACGCATTTGGCATTGCCGAGACCGCATTGGCGGCCGCCGATACCGTCTTGGCACCGCCTAGATGACCATTAATCTTTTTTTTTAATTTTTATTTCAACTTAGAACTAAAATTAAAAAATAAAAACTAATTTACTAAATTATTAAAAAAATAAAAGTTTAATTGAACTATTTCATAATTTATTCGTACTATGTATTTTGCTCTTTCTGTGTTTAATTCAGAAGTTGAACAATGTCGTACTATGATAGTTGTTATATTTTCTGTGTTTAATTCAGAAGTTGAACAATTTTTGTTGGCTTGTTATATTTTGTGATGCTTATTAACTATATTTTAAATTTATAATTTATCTTACAATGTATATTTTTACTAATATATATTTGGAAAAAATTTAATATTAATAAAAAATAAAAAAAATAAAAAAACCTTATCATCGTCTAGACGCTTGACCGCACTCGACCGACCGACGATCATCAAACGCCATTTATATCCTTGATAATATCATAAACCACTTGTTGAGTAAAATCACAGTTAATTTTGTCGGGTATATGTGGAATTTTTTTTTATTATTTACAAATGTCAAACACCCTTTTTAATTTATTAATAGATGGTGCATTATTTAAAACATTGCAAATTCAATTATTTGTTTTATAAAACCACAAACAACCTCTAACCCCTCCATTTTCATCAGTTACACAAAGATAAATTAATTTTTCTTTATATTTAAAATATCATTAAATTTGTAAATTTTATCATTGTTCTTATCTAAGTAATATATTTTGTACTAGCTATTATCTTGGAAAACGAGTAATTATAAGAGCTAAATAAATAAAAAAATCATGTTCAAACTATAGTAACTTTCACTTCTTAGTTTTTGTGAAAGACTTTGTAAACCTATGGGAATACTTAAAAAATATAACAACAATTAAAAAACATAAATCATATAAAAGCAAGACAAATTTTGTATGAATGAAATGTACCGTATTATATAGCTGCAACTTTTAAACATTATCAATTGTGTTCATTGAGCACTTATCGTTGTTTTTACTAAATTGTCCAACTGTCATTGTACAATAAAATAATTAATAATATTTTAAAATATATTTGAATTGTACGGTTCATCAAGTGCAGTCACTTATTCTAATAGCAGTATACTTAAAACTAACTATAGAGTGAAATTAGTTCATGTATGAACTTATTATTTTCATATTCGGTATTTGGTCCATGGATCGACTAATCTGGAAGACCTATAACGCACCATCCACTAGTAGAGAGACCCATTTCAAGTCAGAGCAAAGTTTTGTGCGGATTGAATCATCTTTAGAATTGATCGCATTTTTTGGTTTTCAAACCTGAGACCCAGAGAGTAGTATAATTCTAAGTCGCAAGCCATCACCACTAAGGCAACCTCTGGAGGTTCATATATGAACTTATTTGAAGGGTATGAATTGTTTCATTAAATGATATGAGTTATATTCATTAAAGGGTATTAATTTAGAGGGTATAAGTTATTTTCACTAATGATATTGTTAAAGGGTATTAAGTGTATGAAGTTTGAGTTTTTTTTTTTCCTCTAAAGTTATTCTAATTTTTTTACTGCAGAGTATGAGTTGTTCCGAACAAGTATTATAAACCAATTTTCATAAATAAGTTTCATATTATACATATTCATTACTTAATTAACGGAGTAATGATAATATATTTATCTATAAAATATTATTTTCCTCCGTCTCAAAGACTTTTCTCCATTTCTGGGGCACTTTTTTTTTTTTTTGGTACAAATAATAAAATATTAAGGTGATGTGTAAAAAATTTATTATTTAAATAATAAAATTAGTTATATTGAATATAAAAAATAATAATATTTTATGTAAATAAATGAATGTTGTGAGGATAAATTTAGATAAAACATTATATTTGAAAAAAAAATGTGTAGAGTATTTGCAGAGAAAAAAAATATTAGTATGATTTATACTGAAAGTATATAAATAGTATGATTTATACATATAATATTAGAATTTAAAATCACAGTTATACGGTAAAGTGTGGATAATTTAAGTGATAAGAACTCTACTAGTTAGGACCTTGAGTCTAGAGTTTAAGACACAAAAAGAAAAAAAATATTATCTCTTATGGTGGGATGATAGTTCCCTTCTCATGTAGATTGCAGTTCCGGTTGTTGTGCGATACTACGATTCAATTTCAGGTGATTTCCCTATTGTAGTTATTGCGGTTCCAATATATATCGAGATGAAACGATATTTTATATACCTAATTATAGAAGAAATTAATTTAATTAATTATATTAAAAAATTATTGTATTTATTATCTTTTTAAAAAAAATTACAATTATTATGTTTTAGAGCTCATTTGGTTCGTAAGATAAAAATATCTACGAACCAAATGAGCCCATAATATACAAATGGTTGACCCGAGGTTTACTCGTTGAGTATATCGGTTGAACCGGTCCAACACAGACACGGTTTTAAAACTTAAAAGCAATACAGCCACCTACTAATTTATAAACCATAGTAACTAAAGCAAATAATTAAGATATGAAAGCGACAATATTATAATGGGCTGCCACCAAAGTAAGCTAAGCTTTAGACCAAAAGATGTACAGCAGATCACACATTCATATTCATAATTAATACTCCCTTGAACGTCCCATATAAATTTACCCACGTTCTATATATATTTACACACTACTAAGAAAGAAAATGTTGATTTACGCGCACACTCATAAACATATATACATATTCACCCATATGCTACTACTTTATCTATAAAACACATTTTCCTTAAAATATGTGACGTCCCGTAAGGCGCAAATTCGTACAGGACGGAGGGAGTAATTGTTTTTTGTCGCTTAGATACCTGGTTTATTTTAAAAATTGATCGCACTTTCGAAATTGAAATTTAGAAAGAAGAATACTCCTAAGTCTCAAATTCTCATCCATCCTAATGTTATATTCATAATTAACAGTAAATATACGGAGATTACAATTCCTTCTACACTAAGTATTTTATGATATCTTTCTATATTATTGATTTATGTTGAATGTCTTGAATAATGATTATGAAATTATTTGAGTGTTTTAATATTTTCACCGTTCAAAAATTATTTTCATAGTTGTTCTGGGCATACAAACTAAGAAAAAGTATGTATATGATGTAAAGTTAAATAATAAAATAAGATAAATGTATTTTATTGACTTTTTTTAGTGTGAAAAGTTTCATTTTTATGTGTGTGAAAATAGAGTTGAGACGTACAAATAAGACAAGTGTGAAAATAGTCTTGGAACGAAGAGAGTATATGTTTGGATAAAGTTTTATAT
>JAPKLY010000002.1:2844526-2861150 GCA_026898435.1 Prunella vulgaris
TATAGGGAAATGTTAGTGATTAGTTGTTAAAAGTTAGTTCACCAAGTCCCCATACACCCATATCTTCAAACCAACCTTATAACTCCCTCTTATTCGTTCCCAATCGAACCCAGGTCACTCACTCAAGTGAGGAGCCCAGTGACCAGGTTTGGATAAAGTTTTATATAAAAATGGTTCATGATCATGAATCAGTTTTGAGGTATCAAACATTTGATCAGGAGTATCAAAATTTCATCAGAAGTATTAAAAGTTTTTGGCAATGATATTATGCTATAATTGGTATAAATTTTATTGACTCATTTTTTATACTCTTAATGAATATTTTGATACATTTGAGCAAGTGTTTGATACTTTAAAACAGTTTTATGATAAACTTATATATAATGGATTATTTTCGTATAAAACCTAATTATTTGTTTGAACTTCATTTTAGTTTTGAGTTTGTTTTTTAATTCAATCGGATAGCTAATATATTGTTATGAACAATTAAATCCAGATTCTAATTTCATCAATTTTACTTATCTTAAATATTTGCATTCTGTTATAGCAATTTAGTAAGATGAGTTAGTCATCAATTTGTAACTTTAACTTTTTCAAGATTTACAAAACTGCTGTTTAATTTGTTAATTTGATGTTTTTGTTGGGCCTGTGCTAGCCCATTTTCTTAGGATGGCCCATCCCATTTTCCAGGCCGCTTCTTTTCTTTGACCCGTTTCTTTTCTTCAGAGATTTAACCTTTATTTTAACTTGATTAATTCATTTTTCAGTTTCTTTGTGTAAATTTAGTAAACATTGTTGAATTTTGTTCACCCCTAGTTCTTTAGTGTAAGTCTTTTGTGCACCAGTTACACGGTGCAACTCAAGTTAATTTTTTAAAAGTTACATAATTAATTATTGAAAAGTTAAACTGTGAAAAGTACACTTTTCAATAGTATTTTGTCTAACTTTTAAAAATTAGCTTGAGTTGCACCGTTGGTGCATACAAGACAAATCCGGTTCTTTAATAATGCGAGGCTTATTGAATTAATGCATTTTTCTTGCTGATTTTAGTGTGAATCTTGTTGAATTGGTAAATTACCGAATGATCTGGTATTTATGTTTGGTGGTAGTGATGATGGAAACGTAGTTTTGAAGTTGCACTTGGATACGATTATGGAAGTGGGTTAGGATAATAAATCAATTTTTTTATACATAGGTTATTTTCACAGTTTTCTCATTACCTATCAATTTCTATGTAACAGTAATGTGTTTATTATTATTATTATTATTTTATTTTTTTTATGATTTCATTTAATACATATACACCATCCACTAAATTAGGGTTTAGATTTACAATGTTATATATAGGATTATTTTTTTGGTTTAATATTTAATTATGTGTAACTCCCAGGAGTTGATTTAGTGATAATAACTTGTGATTTAATTTATGAGAGTTTTTTTTTAAAGTCTCATATTTAAAATTCACAATGTGTGATCAATTCATGAAATGAACCAATCTATACATAATTTTACTCTAATTTGAAATAGATACCTCGCTAGATACTTACATATAATATAACATTTATTACATGGTAAAAATTTAATTTAAATTAAGCATTTATTTTGTTCCCAAAAAAACCATCATATATAAAATAACACATACACATTCATGCATGAAAATCAAACTTTTCATCAAGCCACAAGGGGGAGGAGGACACCTCCCCTCCGCTGCAACGGCGGCCTCGACTGTAACTTACATGGCCGGGGCAAACGCTGGACACCACCAAGGATGAATTTAGGAGCGCTGATCGCTCGGACCTTTTTTCAATTTTTTTTATTATATGTTTAGAAAATAATTATTAATTTAATAATTTATATATAATTTACTAGAATTTTGGGCTTGAATTGAAGATATACACGATATTATATATAATAATATAAAAATATTTCAAGCCCTTTAAAGTAAAATTCTAGATTTGTTGCTAAACATAACCACACATCCCATAGTAACAAAATCTTGGAAAAGGGCATCTATGATCACACCTTCCACAATGACGAGGGTTTCTATTCGTATTAACACATCGTCCTCTACAACATTGCCGGGTAAAACGACACCGTCTCCCACACCGCCCACAATTGTTCACGTCGTAATTTACGTCGACACAGCGATTCCGGCAGCAGTGCCGCCTGATTCCGGGGAATTCTTCCCGGCAAATCCACGGCCGCCACCGGCAGCCGATGAAACGAGGGTTCTTGAATTTTGTTAGCCATGGATCATGGGTGGTTGAATTTGTTGTAGCATGTAGTGACAAATTGAGTAGGATTAGCAAAATAGCTACTTTTATTTGCATATTAATTTTGGGATGTAATTATGATGATATTTTGAGGCATATATATAGGAGAGGAGTAAGTTTCTTGTGCACCAGTTACACCGTGCAACTCAAGTGTATTTTTAAAAAATTACACGATAATATTAAAAAGCTACACAAGTTATCATTGAAAAGCTGCACTATTAAATATAAACTTTTCAGTAATAACTTGTGTAATTTTTTAATATTATTTTGTGTAATTTTTCAAAAATACACTTGAGTTACACGGTGCACTTGATGCATACAATACTAAGACTAGGGAGAGAAGTAGTGAGGTAAAAGGGGGTTTGTTTTGCGGGAAATAGGGGATATTCATGTTTTTCTTACCAAGGGTTATTACATTTACGTGATGGAAGAGTATTTGATAATCTTCCTAGTATTGTGATGGAGAAGCTTTGCTTTTTTCACACCTTTGGACCTAAGTTTTTTTATAGTTTCCACATTTCCATTGTATTGCATTTTTAGTTGGTTAATTAATTTGTTACTTTCATAAATGCACCAAAGTCTACGCTCTTCGTGTCTCAACCAAATATTTTTAATTTAGGCTACCGTTGTATATTAAATATATTGAGGTTAATCATAAGTTTATTATCAAATTATTTTAAAGTATCAAATATTTAATCAAGTGTATCAAAATATTTATCAAGGGTATTAAAAGGTGGAGCCAATAAAATTTACAACAATTATAATATTAATATCATTAACCCAAAATTTTGATATTTCTGATGACATTTTTAATACATTTTATTAAATATTTGATACTTTAAGATCAATTTATAATATATTTATTATGAACTATTTTCATATAACTATTTTATTTTAATTAAGTCTTCTGTATATTGAAGTGTATTTTGCAACATAGCCAGCTGATAGAGGGAGAGAGGAATCGATTTTTGTAATTATTATCAATTTTATATCATAGGTCATATTGTAAGGAAGCTTGAAAGTGTATTTAAAAAAAAAATACTTTTACTATTATTAAAAAAATATTCTTATTTTTTATTAAATTGTAGTAGAGATAAATTTTTAGTAAAAACCAGAATAAACTCTCAGTATAATAAATTGACTTTAAATATATGCTGCATATATCTACAGAAAAAATAAAAAAAATACCATGTCCACAAAATTTATTTGTAGCCCAAATTCTGTAGTTTAAGCCCACTTTGAGGCCCATGAGAGAAGTGGCGTCGGATATTAGCACAAGCCTCAATATTTAATTTCCAGATGCAACGCCGTCCCAAAGAATATATAGAGGTGTATTACTACCTTTTAAAATAAAATCGCAAACATAATGTTGGAGGATTAATTCAATAAACCTCAAATTTTCATTTAGAATTTTATAATAAAAGTGAAATCTCAAATATATTATAGAAAGAATTTTTTTTCTCAGAATTATAGAAAAAATTAAAATGCAAAACAATTAAGAAGAAAAAAGAAGAGATTTATAGGTGTAATTTTTTTTTTTTTGTATATTTGCAACAATATATTTTATAATTTTATTAAAATATATTTATATTAATAGAAATTCTTTTTTAAGATTACACCCCCAAGATTTTAGAAACATATAACATATTATTGGGGTTTATTTTTTTTAATTATTGTAAATTTAAAATTTATTTATGAAAATATAGTGGATTCGGAGTAGTTTAGTAAAATAAGTAAAAACGTGAGTTGAATTCACGATTTACAGGAAACCGTGAATTCCACTCACGATTTCATTACTTTTCCGGTAGAAGACAAGCTCAGGCATTGTCTGGCGTGGCCGTCAAGACTGGCACCCTATCCCTGCAAGTGCCAAGACACCCTCTAATTTCCTGACAAGACTGACACCCTAGCTCCCTCACTCTCTCAATATAGCAAACAATTAATTAATATTAAATTACAATATGAATTAAATTGTTTTAATAATTTATAGAGTTTTTATTTTTTACCAAAGTATAATACATATTATAAATAATTAGGGATTATAAATTTATTTGCCCAATAAGTTAGCGAATTTTTTATTTCAGTCCACATGATTTACACTTTTTTAAATTAATCCTATAAGTTTTATATTTTTTTGAAATTAGTACTGAAATCGTATATAGACGATTTTTCAGCCGGTATTATCAATGTAAGATTATCCTTTACATATAAAATTTGCTTTCTATTTAATTTAAATCAATCAGATTTTTTTCTTTTAATTTAAAATTTAAATTTGGGTCGGGCCTTAAATAAATCGGGCTTCGGGTTATTTCAAAAAATTATCAAACTTACAGGATCAATTTCAAAAAGTGTAAATCACGTGGACTGAATTAAAAAATTTGACAACTTATTGGGCAATTATAATCCCAAATAATTAATATTTTACACCTTATATTATATAAAATTGATAATTTATTATTTAAGTTTTATTTTTCTAATATTTTTACGATCATATTAATATTATAATTATCCATTTTTATTATAAATTTTAAACATAAATATAACTATTTAAACAATTTGATACAACAGAAAATATTAATCGATAATTAAATAGTCAATATAAAATATGTAATGCTTTTCTTCTACATTGATCTTATCAATGTTTTCAGAACCGGACCGGTGACCAAACCGGTTAAGGCACCGGTTCACGGTTCGACCGGTTCAACCGGTTGGACCGGCGGTTCAACCGTTAAAATAATTTATACCTATTTTTTTTTATATTCTCTATGTTAATAAAATAAATATTCACTTATAAAAATTAAATTAATACAATAGAATCATTTTCCTTTTTTTGATAATTTGATAATATTATTTATTTAAAAAATTAAATTTGATAAATTAAATTTAATTAATTTAAAAAATTTAATTTGATAATATTATTTATTTAAACAATTAGAAAGTTGGGCCAAAATTTCATTAATGGCCATGGCCCATTAAACCTATATCTAAACCTAAAATTTCAGAAACCCACTTATCCACATTGTACCGTCTATTATACTCTTTGTAGTCTTGTTCTCTTCCTCTGCCGATTTTCAGCGGCCAGGCATCGCCGCCTCCTCCACTCAACCGCCGCCTCCTCCCACGCCTGTGCGCTACATCAGACAGCCTCGCCTCCGCGCTGCCACACGCGACGCACCCCCTGCCGTCCACGGCCACGCCGCCTCCTCCACCTCAACCGCCGCCTCCTCCACCTCAACCTCCGCCTCCTCCCACGCCTGTGCGCTACATCAGACAGCCTCGCCTCCGCGCTTCCACACGCGACGCACCCCCTGCCGTCCACGGCCACGCCGCCTCCTCCCACGCCTCGCCCGCCTAGGGGCGCCGAGGCTGTTTGCCGGAAAAATCCGCCTCTTTTCCGGTTAACCGGTTCAATCGTTTCGGGCGGTTTTTCCGGTTGAACCGGTTCAATCCAGTTCAACCCCCAAAACGGTTTTTAAGCATGTTCCGGACCGGTGTCGAGGCCGGTTCCCGGTTCAACCGGCCGGTCCGGTCCGGTTTTAAAATCATTGGATCTTATATTGAAGAGAGAGAGAGGGGTGAATTTAACAAGATTGATTGACATTAGATGGGAGTAATGTGCTTTGCAGGCCTAGGAAGTGTCAATCTTGTCAGCCATGACAATGGACCACCGCCTGAATTTATCTCGTACCGGGAAGAATAGTGAAATCGTGAATAGGAATCACGTTTTTACTTTGATAAACTACTCCCAAACCGCTATATTTCCATAAATGAATTTGAAAATTATAATAATTTAAAAAAAAACCTATTATTGGGCATATTTGCATATAAGAATTCTTTTATGATTAAAATATATTTTGCTAGTATTTATTACTTTCTTTTGAATTTAAAAGTTGAGTCACTGACAACTCAAAATTTTAACACTTATCCATTAACAGATAAAGACAACTAAATACTTAATTAAGAGGAAGTTCACTGAATTTATAAATATTTTGAAATAATTTATTGAAGAGTTTATAAATATCCTAAAAATATTTACCAAATTATTTAAAAAAATGTTTTATAATCTTTTAATATACTACTTAGTTTATAAAATATTTAAATAAATTTAGGTGACGAACTCAAAAATACAAAATCATACAAAAAAAGAAAAAAAAAAAAAACTGTTCCGTCAAACAGCCGTTCACTTCCAGGCTCCAGCTCCGGCCGTCTCCTCTCTCCCATTCTTCCTCAGTTCAGCAATCATGAAGATCCTTGTAGCCATCAAACGGGTCATCGACTACGCCGTCAAAATCCGGGTGAAACCCGACAAGGTAACTAGCTACAATATAACGAACACATACTGACTGGGAGAGATGGAAAGAAAGAGAAGTTTAACTGTGAAAACCTCAATCGCAATTAATTGCTTTTTATTTGTTTCAGAGCGGTGTGGAGACCTCGAATGTGAAGATGTCGATGAACCCTTTCTGCGAGATAGCTTTGGAAGAGGCGCTTCGGATCAAGGAGTCGGGTCGGGCCTCTGAGGTCGTGGCAGTGAGTGTAGGCCCGGCCCAGTGCGTTGAAACTCTCCGGACCGGGCTTGCTATGGGCGCCGACCGGGCCATCCATGTGGAGTACCCGGGAACCCTTTACCCCCTTTCTGTGGCGAAGATTCTCAGAGCGCTTGTTGATGCTGAGAAGCCTGGGCTAGTACTACTTGGAAAACAGGTAGCATTTAATTTAGTTTAATTAAATTTGTAAATTGATTTTTTTTTTCTTGTTATGTATTTAGCTACTTGTAGTTTCTTGTGCCTTTGAATGTGGTTAGTATTTTTTTCTAGACTTCGACGACGATACAAAATTATTTGACGTTCTGTGGGTTTGGATTTGGCAGAATCCATATTTTCTGCCCTGTTCTGTTTTTGAGGTAAAGGTTTTGGAGATTGATCTGATCAAGATTGATAAGCTTATATAATTGTGCGGGTGAACTTGTTATTGTGCTTTGAATTGGCCTTTCTATCTTTCTTTTTAGTCTCTCGTAGATGCTACGAGTTCGAGCTGTTGTAGGAAGTAATGGTACTGAGAATTCGAGATTAATATGGTAAGGGTGAGGCTAATGACCTTATGTTGAGTTATAAGATCTTCTTTGGTATGGAATTGAAAAAGAACCCAACATCATGATCATTATATATATATATATATGGTGGTATTATCAAATGTGTGGTTTTCATTCAAAAAGCAAATTGCTCCATGTTGTCAACTTGATAAACAGTTTGATGTGAATGCTCAAATCTAAAACTAAAAGCGTGCAGTGGTGGAAATTGTATTTATCTCCTACGAGCCTTGTTCCTGGAATCTATATCTTCTTCAGATTCTGATGTTCAGATTTGTGTAGGCTATTGATGATGATTGCAACCAAACTGGGCAAATGATTGCTGGTCTGCTCAAATGGCCTCAAGGAACATTTGCCTCCAAGGTTAGCTTCACATTGCACGACTATTACGAACACTCCAAATTCATAGAATGTGATAGTGCTCACTGCAGTATGTGATTTGGCTGTGATCCTACTTGAGTGGTGATATTACTGACGAAATGTAATTCTATGTGACGATGTGAATTCATTGATTTTACGTTGTATTTTGAGTAACATATGATTATTTTCAACCCTCGTATACTAGTTTGTCTCCATCTTAAATTTCTACAGAGCAATTTTGCATATCAGGATCAGGGTTATCTGAATTGATTTGAAGGAATCAGTTTTGGCCAAGTTTCCTTGCATGTAAATAAAGAATTGTACTGTTTCCTCTATTTGCATATTTCACTTCTATTTTTGTAATTAGCTACTCTAAGAACCAAGGAAGTAACACATAGGCCCTGTTCCCCTTTTCCAGTTTCTCTATTTTCTTACAGTCGCATAAGTATAGTAGTTATGTTAGGTGTCTTTTATATTGTATGTTTGCTTTATCTACTTAAGTATCCAAGATCATTGATGACTATTATAAAAAAAAGTACAAAACTAATCATCACGCCTTGTGATACAAGGCAAAGTCTTGTGCAAACCAATTTCACCATGGAACTGTTTTACTTAAGACAGACTCATACATGTATGTTCTCTGTGCGAGTTGTTCACATATGCTTTCGTCATCTTGAACTCCAGATGGTTCCCTAGAGCCGATGAATGTTTCCTATTCTACTATCTTTAACTTCTACAAGTTGGCTAGTTGCTCTTCATAAGCTTATTTTGGAATATGACTTGACCCTTTCAAATTATGTTTCGTTTCCATCAGGTTGTGCTCGATGAACAAAATAAAGTAGTCACAGTGGATAGAGAGGTAGATGGGGGCCTTGAGACGCTGTGTTTGGATTTGCCTGCTGTAATCACGTAACAAACTTCCCGTTTCTCACATTCGCGCTTGAGAATTCAACTTGGTCCCCTGTTTGTGTGACGTTTTGCTGCTTTTTGTGGTCCTTGCAGCACCGATTTGAGGCTGAATCAACCAAGATATGCAACTCTTCCCAACATTATGAAAGCAAAATCAAAAGTGATAAAGAAGGTCACTCCACAGGATCTGAACGTGCAAATCAGATCCGATTTAGAGGTGGTTCAAGTGACGGAGCCCCCCAAAAGAAAAGCCGGGGTCATACTTTCTTCCGTAGACGAACTGATCGACAGGTTAAAAAATGAAGCCCGGGTTATATGACTGTAAAACTTCTGACCAGGTAAATGAAATGTACTTTTCGATAATAATTTATGACAAAAGCCAGTGCCTGTTATTATGGTACTTATTGTTTATTTGGATATATACATATAGTCATATACGGTTCTGATATGGAGCCCGATAGTGAGTCTCAATATCAGCATGTACACACATTTTATGCTGGTGTTCAGTTTCTGGAGAAATCAACCCGCGGAACTGCATATCATTGCATATGCATATATTTATGATTGTGCTTTTTGCATGCTTGATATTTGATAGACTTTAGACTATATTCTGTGGCAAGTCTTTTCAAGAAGAAATCTGAGGGAAGGGGAATATACTCGTAATCAAGATTTTGTCATTGAAATATTATTCTTTTGAGGACGAAAATTGGTAGGCTTTACCCAGCTGTCTCTTGATATCCAGGAAAGGCCATTGCTTGGGCTCTCTTTGGAAGGGATGGCCGGTTTACCAAGGGTTATTTGAAGGAAAATATTTTAAGAATATATTTGTGATAATTTTATATAGTTTGTCGCCTCTATTAGATTCCTATATTGTGTGTTATATTCCTTTCTCCCTTACAAATATTTTTACCCTAAAATGAGTACTTTTTTCCATCCCAATTTTTTTTTTTTTCACATTTTTTCTGTTAGACGTCTCGATTTTCTTTTTAAATTTGTTGAAATGAAAATCATTCACAAAAATTAATAACGATATATTTTTTTATTTTTTAAATTAATTTTATATTCATATATTCTTTTTTTTTCTTCATAAAATTTGTATTTTCGTTTCTAAAAGAAGTTTGGACAGAAAGAGTATACTTTTTCACTCAAAAAGAAAGTACATAATTAAAAAATAATACTCCCTTCATCTCAGAGGTATTTTCACCTTAATAAATGTATAATTTTTAAGAAAGTAAATGATGTGTAAAGATATATTATTAAAATAATAAAATTAGTTGTAGTAAATGTAAGAGTAATGATATTTTGTGCAAATACGTAAATATTGTGGGGATAAAATTAAAGTAGCTGTTTTTATTTATGAGTGGGTATTATGTGTGTATTACACACGGAAATAGGATCCATGTGTAACAATTTGACACAACTCAAATTGTCAATAAATAGATAGTTCAAATCAAATCACAATTTAAATCAAGTTAAAATTAATAAATATGAATTCTATTTTTCCGTATCTATTACACATATAATACTTTGTCTTCATTTATAAGGTGTGAAAACAATTATGGAATGAACATAAAAAGAAAGTGTGCAAATAATTTTGGAATAAGAGAGTAATGAATAGAATTTTGAAGGATTATTTGATAAATTTTTACATAGTAAAAAATTAATTGAATTGCTTTGTATATATTGTGAGGATAAAATTAATTTTTTTTTATCGTGAAACTAGTTATGAGTATTTAAATTCATGAAGTGTTATATATAATATTATATTATGTAATATTAACAATTTTTTCAGATAAAGAAATCGTGGATAATATTATTTGTTATATTAATATTGTATGCATGCTGATATGATACACAATTTTATATTGTTGTTTGTGCAATATTATGTTTAGTTATTTAGAATAATATTACATGAATAACCAGGAGATGCATTAGCTCATTGGGTCACTGTATTTTTCATTTTAACGAGTGATCCAAATTTAATTTTCTTTAAAAAAGAATTGAAGGAGATATCAGATATGGGAAGATTTGAAAATAAATTTTGGAGTATTATTTACAGATGGGTGTATATTGGTTGTTTAAATTTTATAAAATGAAAATTAGTATATGTTTGAGTATGTATTAAAAAATATAGTAATATAATTTGTAAATAAGAGATGTTTGTAATATGTTAGTCTACAACGTATAGTTACTATATTGCTAATGGATTTTGAGCAATTTAAAAGCGACGTAGAAAGTATCATTTTAACCAAATTTGTCAAAATGGATGAAATAGAATCAATCTAATTTAAATTTCAAAATATCAATGAGTACTATCGAAATTGGAATATATATATTTCCAATATTTGATATTGATATCGATATATTTAAAAAGACTAATAAGTAATAACAAACTCTTAATATACAAAATTTAACATAAAATCTGGACAAAATTTATATTTGTTATGTTTATCTATATTTAATTATTTATCAAAATTATTGATATTTTCTCAATTTTTTTTGATATTAGGCTCAATTAGTATAAATATATATTTTTTCATGGATATTATGTTGTTCTTCCCAAAATTGATATCACTAACCATGAAAAAATGATACGTTGGAAAAATATTGAGAATACTTTTGGATATCTCGTTTTTAAATATTACTCACTCGTCGCACAGGAATTTGTACATTTTTTATTACGTTCAACATAAATTTGCACAATAATGAAATTTTTTAATTTGTATGCATACTTACAAAAATATACATATATTTATTCATATGTTATTTCTTTATTAAAAAAATATTGTATATAATTTTTTTGAAATATACTAGATCTTGGGTGCAAATTCCTATAAAATGAAAGGGATTAAAGTGTTTTTTGTCCTATAATTTGTCAAAAATTTGAATTTGGTCCTGTAAGTTTGCAAAAGGACCAAAACCAAAATATTTTTAAACTTATAGGACCAAAATCAAAATATATAATCTAAATGATCAAAATCAAAATATATAATCTAAATGACCAAATTCAAAATGAAGCAAAGTTATAGAGCTTATAAATCCTTAATCCCAAAATGAAAATAATACCCAATCTGTCCCGAAAAATTTACATCTCTAAGGACTTCACATTAAAAAAAAAAAAAATAGTGATATATAGATAAATATGTATATAATTATGTGAATGTTATCTACATGCAAATCAATATTTTCTTTTTAATAGTCCATCCGTCACAGGATAATTTTCACACATTCCGTTTTGGATATCGAATCTTTTTTCAAACCTTAAAAAGAAAATAATCTACACTCATAAAAGTCAATGTATACTTTTTATATTTTATTATAATTTATACTTTAATATTTTATTTTTTCTTAAATGTCTATTTATTAATTATAAAAATTAAATTCGAAAGAGAGAATAGTATATAAATTTATTTAATATGCCTCAATAAAAAAAAAATTGCAAATTTGTGTGGAAGGATTGAGTACCACATTTGGATTTACATAATCAATGAAAAGAAAATCCTCGAAAGTGAATGGTTTGAGAATAAACATGAAATCGCAAGTCGCAAATGCAATAGCCAATAACATCCCATCAGAGCGCTTTTTGCATCAATTTCACGCTTTATGTTTCTTCACGCATATATGCGGCGACACAAATAACTCCAACTTGCTGAATTTACCAAGCCAGGCCTCCACGCGTCGCCTCCTGAATGGCTGTCTTCCCCACCCACGCCCCCTCCCGAATCATATCCTGTGACTACTATTTCCCCCAAATATCCCCATCATTCCATTTCCCTCTAAATCAGAAACAATATCTCCAATTGAAATCAAATTTACGGCGCCGCCCAATTCTTTGCCCTAATTCTCTCACGTGATTGTGAGAAATGAATGGTTTTACCAACCAGGTCGATTCATTCGACGATGATTGCTGGAATGAATTGATTGATTACAGCGGTCTCTTGGACGTCGCCGTTCCGCCGACCGATCTTTATTGGAACCCTCAGCCGCCCATACAAAAGTGAGTCATTGTTGATTAGTTTTTTTGTATTTCATGCTCGTGATTGTTTATTTGTTTCTATGTGATTTATCTTTGTGTTACGAAATTTAATCGATGAGGTTTGATTCTTTTGACTTGAAGAGCTTTTTGTGTTGGGGTCCTATTTATGTTGCGTAACTCCACACACTGAGTTTTCGAGCATCATTTCTATTTCTGGATGAAATTCTTTGCTCCAAATGTATGTGAATTTTCTTTTAGATTTGGGGGATTTCAGCTTCTAGGCACTTTTTTGGATTTAAGTATTTTGGTGTTTATATGTCTTAGGGTTTTCTTTTACAGCATGCAAATCATGATTTGAACCAATGCTCCTCCTAGAAAAAATAATGTAAAATGTAAAGAATAAAGATTGGCGCAAGATTATAGTAGAGTAAGATTTGATCGTAGTCCAAGAATTTTTTGTTGCTTGAGAGCTTGCCCTACTGTATACTGATATCCTTGAACAATTTTTTATAATTGTATAATTTTTTTCTTACCAACCAAAATTCTATGTATAAGATATTTATAGCAAAATCCTGCAGTATTAGCATATGAGATAAGAAATTATGCGCAGATCAATTTTGATGATTAAAGAATACTCCTACGGCTACAATTATTATTGAACTCAAATAGGCGTGTACCTACAATTGCCAAGCTGCATCTCAGTAACATGAAATTGTTCTAAATTCACCAGTCATGATGAGCTTTAGCCTTTAGGTAAAAAAAAAAAAAAAGTAACTGAGTGATTTGGAATTGTAATGTTATGAGCTCTACTCGTTTGCCCAGTCTTAATTCAACACACATATATGGGTGGAGGAATTTATCAATACTGTACTTATCCATATCGTTTTTGCTTGTTTCTGGAATCTGTAAGTTTTTGAAGAACAGTTTTTTATAAGACTAGTTATTTTGTTGCAGCACTTGTGTGGCACTTGATGTATCACCTAGTGGTACTGCATCACAAGTAAGTGAATGTGCAGAAGAACGAGAATGTCGGCGAAAGAGGTAATTGTGAAATTCTCACTCAATTTGGGTTTTAAGAGAACCAGCGGACTCCTCAAAATTCCACTTTCAATTGCTGTCGAATTAAATGATCTGTTATGTTAATGATACTCAGTAGAATTAACAAGATGTTTTGAAAATTATATGCCACTCCTCAGTCATTATCAGTATCCTGCATCTGTATATGGACTTCAAATTTGTTATGTGTAGGAGCTGGTAAGGTTATTGTCAAAGTTGTTATGGTAAAAAACTCTCCGACTACCAGTTTTGCTTCCTTAATGTCCCCTTCATGTTTTGAATGACTACTTGGTTGGAATTTTTCCTTGTATACAAGGGTTTCATTAGTGGCTTAGCTAAAAATAGAACAGAATTTGAACCAGAATTTGCTCAATGAATGACTTTTCCTCTAATATGTGCCATTCATTTATTATGTGACTTCATTGTAAATGAAATAGAAAAATGATCTTAATGCTTTACCAAACTTTTTAAAGCTAATTTTATATAGCTCTGTCGATTACCACTCTACAGGGGACGCAGTGAACAATGTGGTGTAACAGGGACCAAAGCATGCCGTGAGAGAATGAGGAGGGAAAAACTGAATGACAGGTAAATTTATACTATTCTTTTTTTATTGCTGAAATTATTCCATCTTTTTTCCGCCATGGAAGCTCCCGAACACCCTACCATCGAATGTGTATCCTCATTTGCACGAATACAAGTGATTGAAATGAGCCAATATTTCACCTTGGTGTAGGTTTGCAGAATTATCCGCTGTTTTGGAACCTGGAAGACCTGTGAAAACCGACAAATTGGCCATACTAGGTGATGCCATCAGAGTTGTAAACCAGCTAAAAACTGAGTCTCAGGAGTATAAAGAGATGAATGAAAAGCTTGTAGAAGAGATCAAGACTTTGAAGGTAAAACATTACAAACATTTTAGTTTTGCCAACACTAGATTTTTTTTTTTTTTGTGTAAACATTTTTCTATTGCTGTAACTCCACTTTCTCTCTCCTAAATTTGGAACAGGCTGAGAAGAACGAGCTTCGTGAAGAGAAGTTGGTACTCAAAACAGACAAAGAAAGAATTGAGCAGCAACTGAAAACCATGGCTGTTCCTCCTCCAACTGGGTTCATGCCACCACATCCACCCATGTATCAGGCTGCGGCAAACAAGATGGCAATGTTCCCTGGCTACAGTCTAGTGCCTATGTGGCAGTATTTACCACCATCGATACGTGATACATCTCAAGATCATGAGCTCAGGCCTCCTGCTGCTTGATATTGCACTTTTATAAGCCTGATCATGCATAAAAGCATTGTTCTCTGCATGACCTGCTTGTAAATATGCATTATTCGTCGGATGGTTTTATTTTGGCCTAGATCTCGTTTCTTTCGGCAATTTTGCACAATTTTTTTGTACTAAATAAGAAAATGGTTTCAATATCTAGGGAAATGGATTACTTTTTTGTTGACTTCTCATCTATGATGCACAGATTCTTCTAAAAATGTTATAATGCAGTATCGGATTCGCACCCGCACCCTAAAAGGTGTAAGATTCTTGAATTCTCGTGTCGGATTCTCCACGTGGCGAATCCTGCTAATGGATTCTCAAATTCATTGCATGAATTCTATTTATAAGCATTAAATATATTATTTAAATTGAATTTTATTATTTCATATAATTTAAATTGATTGCATGACACTCATTTTAGATTGAATTTACTATTATGATTTATGTATTGAACTAATATACTCGAATTGATATTTTTTTACATAATTACATTATATTATTGAATATACTCAAATTTTAGGTGATAAAAAATATAAATGATTTATAATTTTTTTAGAAAAAATATTTTTTTTAGATATTATATATAATAAAATATAAATAAATAGACGTATTTTTAATGAATCGCATCCTAATTTTTGAAAAACTCGTATCCCCGAACTCGTATCGCACCCGCATCTGCGTATCCGCACACGTGCAACTTAGCTTTTCATGTTTCTGTTCTTTGCTTCATGTGAGAAAACTTTCTTGATGCTGTTGACTAGAGTTGATAAAATAAAATGAGGAGTTGAAAAATGAGTTGTGCTCAAATTCATGAAATACTCAATTTTAACGAGCTGACGTGAACTTTACTTATTAGGTTCAATATTTAGAATTCTTTTTTGTAATTTCGACAGTGTCTTAGTTTAGCGCGAGCTCGTTCAATCATACTATTAAATTAAAGATAAATATTAAAATAAAAAGTATTATTATATCCAAGTTAACTCATATTCATTAATAAATCTAATATTTTATGAGCTTGAGTTCAACTTATTTATTTTGGGAGCAACACTTGTATACAAATTTCTACAGTAAAAATATCCATTTTTAAAAAATTTGCGGATCTAAACCGGGTCGGGTCAGATTTGGACATTTCTTTTCCAAAATTCGCGTAACTTGTAGTTCCAGATTTTTTCGCTCCCAGGTATGTTACAATTTGGGCAAAGACGTGTTACAATTAAGCAAAATCTGTGTTACAAATTCTTAAAAAATTAATTTTTTGTACTTTTCAAATAACTATAAAGAAAATATGTATTTCTGCAAGTATAAATATGTGTTACTTAATTTATTTTTTATTCTTTTTGTTGATTTATGTTAATAATATGTTTTTTCGCTCCCAGGTATGTTACAATTTGGACAAAGACATGTTACAATTAGACAAAATTTGTGATACAAATTCTTAAAAAATTAATTTTTTGTATTTTTCAAGTAACTATAAAGAAAATATGTATTTCTATAAATATAAATATGTGTTACTTAATTTATTTTTTATTCTCTTTATTGATTTATGTTAATAATATATTTTTTCGCTCCCAGGTATGTTATTAGGTAAAATCTGTGTTACTAATTCTTAAAAAAATAATTTTTTTTACTTTTCAAGTAACTATAAAGAAAATATGTATTTCTGCAAGTATAAATATGTGTTACTTAAT
>JAPKLY010000002.1:2867164-2909687 GCA_026898435.1 Prunella vulgaris
AATAATTTTTTGTACTTTTCAAGTAACTATAAAGAAAATATGTATTTCTGCAAGTATAAATATGTGTTACTTAATTTATTTTTTATTATCTTTGTTGATTTATGTTAATAATATGCTATTCATGTACTTAATACATCATTTAATACCTTATATATTTTATATAAAATATAATATATATTTTTATAAGGATAAATAAATGTTTGTGCATACAATAACACACATTTGATCTTGCAGTAACACACATTTACTCTAATTGTAACACACATTTACTCTAGATGTAACACACATTTGCAATAACACAAATTTACTCCAAGTGTAACATAAATTTGCAGTAATACACATTTACTCTATTTGTAACACATATTTGTTCCTTAATTTGTGTTATTATATGAGCATATATGTGTTACTATAGGATAAAATGTATTTTTATTAAGAATAAATATGTGTTACACATTGTTGATAGAATTTATTAACGGTGTTTGTTTATGTGGCTAATATAACATGTAATTCTACCAAACAATAATCCAAGAATTTGTTCTTGGATGTATAATGTAGAGAGAGAGAGAGTGGAGAATTTTAGAGAGAGAAAGTCTTGTGTATTACGGTTGTGTTGTATTGATTTTCAGAATTGTGAAAATTGTGTAAATAGTACAAGAGATGTCTTATTTATAGGTGTGTGAGTGTGAGACGGCACCTTACGAGCCTATGTGGCTTCCGGTGTTGACGAGGGTTCCTTACCCTCGTCTCGATCTCTCACATTGTTTCCCCTATCACGCCTCGTCCTACTACTATGCCTTAGACTAGATGGGCCTCATTAAAAACCTCGCTGTAAACCACCCTTGTGGATAAACCGGACGGAGGGAAAAAGAGCGCGCCATCGGGGTCCTATTGACTAACAGGTGAGCTCGTCGGCGAGCTCGGAGACGAGCCTAAGTGGTTTGGGCGAGCTCTAGGGCGAGCTCTAATGCCTTGTGTGGCTCACGGTCGTTATGCGATGATGGAACTCGGCGAGACCTTCCTAGGGGTACAAGGCGAGCTCCGGGCGAGCTCTAGGATGACAGAGATGAGCCCTTTTGAGCGAGCTACGCAGGTAAGTTACCTCCATGTGGGCGAGCTCCGCATCTTTAAGGATCGGGGTGGGTCCTGACGACCTGCCAAACCTTGACGATTATTCATATACTAATAACATTAGTTCGCCAGTCCAACATTTGCCCCCCAGCTCGCATGTGTCATGACCTCGTCAAATGTGCAGGCGAGATGGAGAACTTGAAATTCGGCGAACTATCTCTGGGTGATTGCCGAGCTATGAGGCGAGCTCGGTGAGGGCGGTTATTCCTGGTCGTCGTGGTGCGGGAATCCAGGGGTCATGCACGTCTTTTGAGACCTCGGTTCCCGCCCACAATCACATTAATTTTCAAATTTCTTACAAACAGGTCCCTGTACTCTGTGAATATCGCACCTCGCCCCGACGTCTATAAATAGGGGAAAATGGATTCATTTTCTCACTTCTTGCATTTCGAATTCTCAGAGCTTTCCCGACGACCGATTTTTCTTGTGCTCGACGGATTTTTGAAGGCTCTTCAAGGTAGGATTCGATTTCTTTTCCCTTCTCTTCTATTTTTTGTTTGATTTTTCTGTTGTTTCTTTGGGATTATGGGGTTTTGGACCGTGGATTGCACCGAGAAACTTTGCATTTCCCTGACTCTTGGACTATTGGACTTTGGACTTTTGAACTCTTCTGAGACCATGTCGACACGCTCTTCGAGTAGAACCCTGTTGCCTGTTGGACCGAAATCCTGATAAACGGCCCATAATTGAGGATGAGCCACCTCGGGTTTCGTACGTGGAGATCGGCTCCAGCTCCGAGGCGACCTCGGTAGCCCGCCAGGTCTTTAGCGAGCCGCTTGGCGAGCTGCCTAGCGAGCTACGTCCCGATCCGGAGGAAGGAGCCTCCAGTTCCGTGTACCGTGAGGTATGGGAGGAAGGTGGCGAGGTCGCCCAAGAGGAAAGAGTTGCCAGCGGCAACGAGGGACCCGAGGAGGTTGAGGAGGGCGCTGCCGAGGTCGGTGAGGAGGGTGGCGAGCTGGAGGAGGTCACGCTCGAATGGTTCCGCCGCATCGGTTTTCTGGAGCCTCAGCTGGTTGAGTACCAGGTCCCCGCCCAGGTGGCTCACCCATTTGATTGGAACGAGTATGTCGCCGAGTACGCGGCGAGCTTCCCCTGTCCGAATCGGACACCTCGCGCTGACCCCACCGACCTGGAAGAAGTCGTCCCTTCTGAGTACAAGGCTGGCGAGGTGGTGAGCTTTATCGATGAATGCGACCTGCCTATTATACGCAGGGAGTATCGCATCCCACTGGATATTTTTATGTATGCCCCGATGGAGGATGAGCGGGCCGACGCACCTCCTGAGGGGATGACCGCTTTGAACGTAGATGTCCTGAGGGCCGGGCTTACTTTGCCGCTGCACCCGATCCTTGGCCAATACCTTGCTGACAATAATCTGACCATCACCCAGCTCACACCGAATGCATGGAGCAACCTCCTCGCCGCCCTGTCTGTTTTTGGGTTAGAGGGTTATGAGAACGCGACAACCTCGGTGGACCTGGGCGAGCTTTTCGCCGTGACCAAGCGGGCGCAGGACGGCGCGGGGTATTATTACCTGAAAGCTCGTCCAGGGGAGAAATTTCTTGGGGAACTGCCCAATAAAGTCCGTGAATGGAAGAAGCAGTTTTTCTTCATCGGTGGAGATTGGCGAGCCTCCAGCACGTATCATGGACGGGGTGATCGTATTCCCACCCCTGGGGGATATGGGGAAGCCAGCAGTAGGTCGCTTATTTCGGTGTGCGTGGGTTGAATTAGATATATTAATTCTAATTTCCTTTCCTTTTGCAGTTCCGAAGCGACACAAATCCAGCCGGGGCAGGTCTAAAGTGTCTGAGCAGTTCGACGTGGTGCGCGCCATCTGCTGTTTGAGAAGCGAGAGGGACAGACAGGTCGCCCATTTGTGTGCGCACCATTGCCTGCGTCTCACCGAGCTTCTTACACTACCGCACCACCTTGACATCCAAGGTCCCGAGCTCCCAGGTCCAACTCTTTGCAGCTCGCCTATGGGGGGGGGGAGTTCGCCCATCATGCTAATATTTGCAATTTTTGTGCAGGTGGTAGCTTCGTTGCCATCCCGATCGCCGAGGTCCCCGAGGCCTATCAACTCGTGAAAGAGCGATTTGAGATGGGCCTACCTCGCCCCAACAGACTCGCCCCGCCGTCTGTGCTCGCGCTGGAGGCGAGCAAGAAGGCAGAGCTCGCCTCCAAAAAGGGCGAGGCAGGTGGGTCGGGAGCCCAAAAGGAGAAAGCCAAGGCTCCTGAAAAGTCCAAGGCATCGGAGGTCGCCCGGGCCGAGCGAGGTGGAGGACGAGCTGCTGCCCCCTCCGAGCGAGGTCGAGGAAATAGAGGAGCCCAAGGTGGTGGTGGCTCCCGAGCTGGCGAGGAGGATCCCCCGGCTCGCAAAAGAACGAGATACACCGACCTGGTTGACGAGGAGTCTGACCGAGCTGAGAGGACCTCGGCGAGGTTAGGACAGGGGGGCTCTGTCCAATCCGCCGCCCCGCTGGCGGCCACACCCATTTGGAGTTCGCCCCCTTCGCCTTCTCCGTTCGGGGTGCAAACCACCGACGACACGCTACTAGGTTGGGATCCTGACCGAGCTCAGTAAGTAGCTCGCCCAATTGACTTTCATTGCTTTTCAATCCTTTATTTTTCTAACAGTTTTCATATGTTTTGATCTTGCAGTTATGCTCCAATCGCCTTCCCGAACCGCCACGAGGTTCTGCATGCCTTTGAGCGATCTCGCTCTCTCACTTCGATGCGGAATCTCCCTCCGGGCATAGCCCGGGACGCTGTGAGCGAGATGCCTAGGCATTGGACGACCCCGTTGGTGGCGGACATTAACAGTCAGGACCTGAGGGAGAATCTGCTTCTCTCGGGCCACTACGCGAGTAGATTAGTGCTCGCCAATCAAAAGGCCCTCGAGCAGGTTGCAGAGTTGGAGGCGAGTCGCTCCGATAGGAACAAGCGGATGCTGGCGTTGGCGGACTCCGCTGACAAAGCGAAGAAACAGGCTCAGCTCGCCGAGGAATGGGTCGAGGCATCGCTGGCCGCCAAGCAAAGCACCCTCCAGCAGCTCGAGACCGTCCAACGCCGGCTCGCCTGGCTCGAGCAGGAGACTGAGGCAAGGATAAGGGCCAAGGAAGAAGAGTTCACTGCCCAGCTCGCCCAGGAGGTCGGTGATCACGGGATTACGAAGAAAGACCTCGCACTGCAGCGGGGTCTGGTAAAGAGCTCCAATGCCGAATGCGAGAGGCTAAGGGGTGAGCTAGAGGCGAAGGTGAATGAGGTCGCCGAGCTGCATAGTGTTGCCTCCTCCTCGCCGGACCTGGCGGCCGTGAAGGCCGAGGCCTCTGACAGAGGATGCGTCCAATGTTATGCTGAGGTTCTGCAGACTCTCTGGTGGGCCCGAGCTCATAGGGACGACGAGGTGGAGGCAGTCGTGGGTGACTTTAACGCGTGCCTGGACCGAGTTCCCTTCCCCGATGGCACCGAGCTGGATATCGACGACCTGCCTGAGCTCGGCTTTCCTCTTGACTTTGTACCGGACCGTTTTCGAATTATCAAGACAGTAGAGGTGCCGGAGCTGAACCTCGGAGAGGCAGAGGAGGTCGCTCACGAGGGAGATCGCGTTCTCCTCACTGTCGAGCAACTGCAGGAGGCCTGTGGGGACGCTATGCTGAACTTGGGCGAGTTTGATGCCAGCGGGCTGACTGGTAACATCACTTCCGAGGTAGAGCTCGCCATTCCAGCTTCCCAGGTCGCTGCTGCCCCTGCCGAGGTCGCCGCTGATGCGCCTACTGCCGCCTCCGAGATGCCTTCCGATGTCCCCGCTGCTCTGGGGATTTAGGATTTTTCCTTGCTTTCGTAGACTAACTTTTTTAATTTCCCACTTGAAGTAGGTCGCCGAGTTGTGGAGCTCGCCCAGAAGGAGCCCCTTTTTGTAGCTTTACTTTTCGTTCAAGTAGATTCGGCTCGCTGGGCACATGCATCTCGCCCAGAAGGAGCTTTTTGTAGTTCAAAGACGGCCAGCTGGTCGGCCTTTGTGGCCAGCACCACTACTCATACTTAGGATTTTTTCAAGTATATTTTTGGCTTGAAAATCTCTTAAGTATCCTTTTGAATATAAGCCGAGCATTTTTTGTCCAACTCATTTCCTTTATGTATTTGCGCTTTTACGTTATAACTTTTTAAAATAGCTCGTTTTTGTTTATTTTTCTGGTACACAATTGTTCGTCTTATTCTACTTCGAGAAGCGAATCGTTCATTTTACGTCACTTACGACTACGAATTGTACCTCTGTTTTGAGAGTGCGTATTCTTCGTCTTACGCCACTTAGGGCCGCGAATCGTTCGTCTTAGACCACTTAGGGCGGCGAACTGCACTTCGATTGATTCACGTTGGGCCATTGGGTTTCATGAACCTTGCCTTAGACGTTTCTTCGTCTTTTTCGCAAATTTTTCTAACTTATGGCAGTAGGTGCTTAGCAACCCTTTAAGAAGAGTACCTTCGCGACCTTGGACACTTTGGCCTTTGCCTTCGAGCTATTTAATTACAACGCTCGGGACCTTGGTCCTTGCGCATTGCGGATTTTTGAACATGTGGGCGAGCTAGGTTTGGCGAGCTACCAGGAGCAGTGGGCGACTTGGTACAGCTCGCCTGGTTGGGGAGTTGCACAGGTCCAAACACTTGGGAATTTTTAAGAATTTTTCTGACTTTTCATAGTGGTGTAATTTACATCGGTTGCCATCGACATTTCTGATGCAAACCTTCAACTAGTCTATTACAGGATTCTAGTCTATTGGTAGAACTTTTTTAGATGTGCCGAGCTCCAGGTGTATGACGAAGCTTTGCCTTCTGCGTCTTCTAGATCGTAGGTGCCATTTGGACAGGCTGCGGTGACCTAGAATGGTCCTTCCCAGTTCAAACCGAATACACCTGGTGGGGCCATCAATTTCTTCTTTAACACCAGGTCTCCTACCTTGAATTTTCGATCTCGGACCTGGGAGTTGTAATATTTTTCCGCTCTGCGCTTGTAGGTGGCGTTTTTCATTTCTGACGAAGCTCTGGTCTCTTCGATCAGATCTTTTTCTACTGCCAAGGCCTCATCATTCTTTTCTTCATCATACCCCACCACCTTCCAAGTCTTGTTCTGGACTTCTACCGGGACCACGGCTTCAGTCCCGAAGGCTAGGGCAAACGGAGTCTCCCCGGTGCTGGCCCTATAGGAAGTTCTATAGGACCATAGGACCTCCGGGAGTTCGTCTGCCCAGCTCCCCTTCTTTTCTTCGAGGCGGAGCTTCAATATGTGTTTCAGGATCTTGTTTACCACCTCGACTTGGCCGTTCAACTGGGGGTGATATGGAGTTGAGTAGTGCTTCTTGATGTTCCATGAACCGCAGAAGTCCCTCAACTTCTGTCCGTCGAACTGCCTTCCATTATCAGTGATGACCGGCTGCGGGAGTCCAAACCTGCAGATCAGGTTTTTCCAAATGAAGCCGATCATCCTTTCTTGGGTTATGGTTGTGAGAGCTTCGGCCTCAGCCCACTTAGTGTAGTAGTCTACTGCTACAACAACGAACTTTACACCGCCTCTACCAGGTGGAAATGGGCCGATCAAGTCGATACCCCATTTCGTGAAAGGCCATGGGCTGAAAACCGACTTAAGCTGGTTGGCTGGGGAGTGGATGTTAGGTGCGAAGAGTTGGCACTTTCGGCACCTTCGAGCGAAGCTGATGGCATCTTTGCGAAGAGTGGGCCAGTAGTAGCCCTGTCTGATCGTTTTATATGCCAATGCTTGCCCCCCAGCGTGACTCCCACAAATCCCTTCGTGAATTTCTTCTAACACTTCGGACCCCTGCTTCTTAGTTAGGCATTTGAGTAGGGGTAGAGAGAATCCACGTTTATAGAGCTGGTCATCCAGCAGCGTATATCTGGCAGCTTGCTTTACTAACCGGCTAGCTTCCCAGGTGTCCACGGGGGTTGTTCCGTCTGCTAAGTATTTTCGGATTGGAGTGCACCAATCTTCACCATCCTCACTATCCTCTTGCCCCCCACTCGAGGTTTGATTTATCTTGTAATCGGAGGTTGAGGGGTTTTTCAGTGTGGTGATCACAACCTCCGTGAATTCGGCTTCGCCGTTGCTAGTAGCTAGCCGGGCTAGAGCATCTGCTTGTGTGTTTTCTAGCCGCGGTATTTTATTGATGTAAACTTGTGTAAACATCGAGATCAGATGCGCGGCTATCTTCTGGTAGGTCATCATCTGTTGGTCTTTTGCTTCAAATTCCCCCCGGACTTGGGATATTATTAGTTGGGAATCTCCGAAAACTTGAAGATTGGTTGCCCCCACAGCTAATGATAGCCTAAGTCCTGCTATCAACGCTTCATACTCCGCCTCATTGTTGGTTGCTCGAAAGTCGAACCGAATTGCAGAGGTGAAGACTTGTCTGTCTGGGCTGATCAGGACCACGCCGGTGCCTGCTGCCATGCTAGTTGATGATCCGTCCACGTAGAGATGCCACAGAGCTATACGCCCCCTCATCGGATCTTGTGGGAAAGTTAGCTCGATGATGAAGTCGGTAAGTGCTTGTCCCTTGATCGCTGTTCGGGGTGCGTAGGTTATACCGTATTGGCTGATCTCCAGTGACCATTTCAGCAGGCGTCCGACAGTGTCTGGGTGCTGTAATATTTGACGCAGTGGGAACGTCGTCAGCACCTCTACTGGGTGGTCAAAGAAGTAAGGCCTCAATTTTCTAACACTCATCACCAGTGCATAAGCCAACTTTTCTGTTGGGGTGTACCGCAACTCAGCTTCATGTAAGACTTGGCTCACGTAGTACACTGGGAGGTGTGTTTTCGCCTCTTCTCGGACCAGGACGGAGCTGATGGCCACCTCCGACGCGGCTAGGTACAAATACAGCTTCTCTCCAGGTATTAGCTTCGACAGAACCTGTGTATCCGCCAGGTATGTTTTAATATCTTCGAAGGCTCGTTGGCATTCATTTATCCAGACGAAGTGGTTTATGAGGTGGAGCTTGTTGGCCTTGGCCGCTTCTTTGTACCTCCGTGTGTTTGCTTTAATTGCCTCAAAAAATGGACGATTTCTATCGTCGGACCTGGAGATGAATCTGTTCAGGGCTGCCATGCACCCGGTTAGTCTTTGAATTTTTTTGGACGGAATCGGGTATATCCATCTCAATTATGCATTGGACCTGTGTTGGGTTGACCTCAATCCCCCGCTGGCTAACTAGGTGCCCCAGGAACTTCCCAGAGTGTACGCCGAAGCTGGTCTTCTTGGGGTTCAACTTCATGTTGTAGTGGCGCAGTATGTCGAAGGTCTGTTTCAGGTGGTCCAGGTGGTCCTCCTTTCTCAAACTCTTGACAACTATGTCGTCCACGTACACTTCCATGGATTCGCCAATGTGTTGGTCAAACATTTTGTTCACCAATCTTTGGTAGGTAGCTCCGGCGTTGATGAGTCCGAACGACATCCTTTCCCAGCAATACATGTTCTTGTTGGTGTAGAACGCCGTGTGTTCCTGGTCATCTGGGTGTAGAGCTATCTGGTGATAGCCCGCAAAAGCGTCCATGAATGTCATCATCTCATGGCCTGCGGTGCTGTCCACCAACTGGTCAATGTGAGGTAGTGGGAAGTTGTCCTTCGGGCATGCTTTGTTCAGGTCCGTGAAGTCAATGCAGAGTCTCCACGTCCCATTGTGTTTCTTCACCAGGACGGGGTTCGCGACCCACTGCGGACACAAAGCTTCCTTGATGAGCTTGTTGTCTAACAACTTCTCCACCTCAACTGTTAGAGCTGCGCACTTGTCTGGTCCATACTTTCTTCGCTTTTGGCGTACGGGTCTCCTCGTCGAATCTATGTTAAGTCTGTGGCAAGCATGTTCCAACGGGATCCCCGTCATGTCTTCGTGGGACCAGTCAAACACGTCCAGGTTGGTCATTAAGAACAGCTCCATCCTCGACCGGTACGGTTCAGGTAACTCAGAACCGATGAAAAGTTCTAAGTCCCTTTCCGGGTCCACCGGGAGTGCCGTCAACTCCTCCATGGGGGTTGCTTTTCTCTTCTGACTTTTCCACCTCGGGTCGCTGATGAACTCATCCCACTCCTCTTGTAACATCTGCGCAGGCTCGTGGCCTATGCGCGGTTCGAGGTCATCGGGTTGGCTTTCAGCTTGGGCGAGCCCGTTGGTTGTGAACACCTCCGGTGGTCTGTCGGCTTGGGATGGTGTTGTGACTTGGGGAGTTGGGTCAACGTCCATTGGTGTTGGTTCTTGACCTCCCGCAGGTCCCCCACCTTGGGCCTCATCAGCTACCTCCATGGGAGTAGGCTGCTGTCCCTGCGCAGGTACCGACCCCTGCGCAGGTCTCAACACTTGGGTTTCTTCCAAGTCCTCCATTGGTGTCGGTTGTGTGTCTTGCACAGGTCCAGTGCCTTGGTTGATTTCTAACAAATCGCCTACCTCCATCATCTCAGTTTCGACCGAGATGACGTCCAGGATGTTTGGCTCGTTTGCAGGAATCTGTGCGTCCTCTTCAAGGACTTGGACTCGTGTCACCGCTTTTTTGACCTGACCATCTTTCATTTGGAGTAAACACTCTCGGGCCTTTTTCTGGTCACCTTTCATAGTTCCGGCACCCTTTGGAGTTGGGAATTTTAAATAGTAGTAGTAGGTCGAACACGCCACTTTGAATTCATTAATAAACGGACGACCAAGGAACCCGTTGTAGGAGGACTGCTGGTCGACAACTAGGAAATCTATGAGCCTAGTCAGTCTCCTTTCGGGGTCCTCAGCCGATACAAGCTGGACGCTCAACCTAACACTACCTAGGGGGACGGTTACAGCTTCTCCGAACCCCACAATCCTAGCATTGCTAGGTTCCAGATACGACTCAAAATCACCTAAAGCATCCAAAGTGGATTTGAAGAGAATGTTGGTGAATGCGCCGGTGTCCACAAGTAGCCTGTGAACTCGGACGTTCATGATGTTGGCGGTTATCACCAACGAGTCGTTGTGGGGCATCAGTACCCCTTCCAGGTCCGCTGAAGAAAATATCAGCTTGTCAGCAAGCTGTGAGATGGATCTGGGGCCGGAGCTGCCTTCCTGGACTTGGTTTATGGCCCGGATTTCGGCCTTCATCTTTCTCCTAGAGATGGAGGGTCCCCCGTCCTGGAGACCTCCGGCGGCTCCTATCTCCTCCTCGAGAACTAAGAGTTCCCGAGTAGGCTCCATGTTTTGCTGAGGTTGAGGAGGTGCCCTCCGTCTGTTATGGGGACCGGGTTGGTCTGCTTCCTCCTCTTCGTCATCGGAGGTAGCCCTCCTCTCGAACCTCGGTCTCTTAGCTGGGGCCTTCTTCACGAACTCGGCCAATTTCCCCTCCTCGTAAAATTTCCAGAGTTGCCTGAGGAGGTCTCGGCACTCGCTGGTGAAGTGGCCGATGGCCTGATGATAGGCACAGAATTTATTGGGGTTGAGCTTCGTGCGGTCCTGGCGGATCCGCCTTGGCTCCTCCAGCATGGCCTTGCCTTTGACGGCGGTGAAGACGTGGTCAACGGAGACAGTGAGGACCTGATTGAGCTTTTCTTTGAGCTCGTCTCCCTCGCCAAAGGCCTTCAAGTTCCGGGGAGCTTTGTAGGTGCCCCCGGACTTCTTCCCATAGGGCTTCCTTTCCTCGTGGGCACCAACTTCTTTCAGTAGTGCCTCCTGCATAGCCATAAACACCCCCGCCTTGTGGCGGAATTCGCTGTAAGTGTTGGGGCATGCGAGGTGCATCTCCTTCCAGAGTTCGGTGCCCCTCCTGAGTCCGGCCATCGCTGCGACGACCTTGGTATCCTCGCTTACCGGCTCGCCTTCCAGCAGAATTTTGTCGAACCTCTCCAGGTACACCTGGTCGGTCTCGCTCTCGCCTTGATGGATATTGGCGAGTCAGTGCTTCTGGGTAAGGTAGGACCCGAACCCAGAGAAGTGGGCCAGGAACTCCCGCGAAAGTTGGCCGAATGAGCAGATTGACCCCGGGGCGAGTGAAGAGAACCAGCGGTGAGCTCGGTCCCCTAGGGTCAGCGGGAAGTTCCGGCACTGGGTGGGGTCGGTGGCGCCGACCGAAATTATGAAATCCGCGTACTTGGCCAGGTGGACTTTTGGGTCCGATTCGCCTTTGTATGCGGACATCACCGGGAATTGAATTTTCTTCTGGACCGGTGCGCGGAGGATGGCAGGTGCCAATGGAGAGGTGGGGAGAGTCGTGGCGTCAGGTCCGCCAGACTTGGCTGCTACTTGTGCTTGTAGCATTTCAACGGCCTTTTTCAGTGAGGCCAGCTCGTCATCTCGGGTCACCTCCGGCGGAGGGTGCTCAAAGGTCGTACGTCTCGCGGACGCACGTCCCCGAGTTGCCTCACTCTGGGGTGACCTCTCAGTGGCGGGCTGGAACTGGCATCCGCCGTGGGGGCCTAACCGGTCAGTGGCGGGCCTCCTCAGCCTTTCGTGGGCTGACCTGCGTGGCTGCTGGTCAGAGTCCCCATGGGATGCAGCTGGGGCTGCCGTACGCTCATTTTCTTCGTATCTCGGGCCCAGGCGGCCTTGGAGGACTTCCCTCCTTTGAGAGTGATGGGTGCCAGATGCCCCGGTGTAGGCCGACTCCCTTCCAGTGTAAGAAGCGGGACCCTCCTCCACCATTTTGGCCTTGCCGGTCCTCTCCCTGCGCTGGCGAGCTTGTGCCGAGCTCGCCTCCTGCTCGGTGGGGAGTACGCTGTAGTCCCCCCTGGTTTGGGTGCCCTGGGTGGGCCTGGTCTGCTCCCGGGTTTCGGCGGCTGGAGCTCGCCTGGGTACAAGGGCGAGCTCGTCCTGCTGTCGCTGCTGCAACCTTTGCAGGGTCGCGATGGTGCGTTGGAGCTCGTCAGGATTGCTGACCAGGTCCCTCAGAGCGGGAGCCAAGTCCTCCTGGGTCACCGCAACTCGCGGAGGTCGCGGAGCTGTGGTGCTCTTCTGGGGATGTGGTTGTGAGGTCTCCACCATCCGGCGTGAGGTCTCCACCTCGGCCTGGTTTTGATCACCCCCTTTAGACCTTCCCGCAGCGGCGGAGGCCTGTCCCTTGGCGGCTCGAGTGTTAGCCATTTTTGGGTTTCGGAGGGGGTAGCTTGCTGTAGGTCGCCGAGGTGGAGGGAGGTCGCTGGAGTGGTGGAGGTCGCCGATGCGGTGGTCGTCCAGCTTAAGTGGAGCTGTGCAAGTTTTCGTCTAGCCTCGCGTGTGACGAATTATCCGAAATTCAGTTTATTCGTGTGCACGCGCGCGTTTGAAAACTTATCCCGGGCAGATTTTGTGAAATCCGAAAACTTGGGTTTTTGTCCGAAAATCTGGGTTCTTCGTTCAAGGGATGAAGATGTGTGTGTATCTTCAAGTGTTCTTGAGTTTTATCAAGAACATCTTCAAATCTTCAACAAACCCTAACTTTTTCGTTCTTAAGATTTTTAATTTTTCAGGTTCATGGCACCACCCACCGCCCTCCTTCTAGCGCCAAATTGTTGATAGAATTTATTAACGGTGTTTGTTTATGTGGCTAATATAACATGTAATTCTACCAAACAATAATCCAAGAATTTATTCTTGGATGTATAATGTAGAGAGAGAGAGTGGAGAATTTTAGAGAGAGAAAGTCTTGTGTATTACGGTTGTGTTGTATTGATTTTCAGAATTGTGAGAATTGTGTAAATAGTACAAGAGAGGTCTTATTTATAGGTGTGTGAGTGTGAGACGGCACCTTACGAGCCTATGTGGCTTCCGGTGTTGACGAGGGTTCCTTACCCTCGTCTCGATCTCTCACACTGTTTCCCCTATCACGCCTCGTCCTACTACTATGCCTTAGACTAGATGGGCCTCATTAAAAACTTCGCCGTAAATCACCCTTGTGGATAAACCGGACGGAGGGAAAAAGAGCGCGCCATCGGGGTCCTATTGACTAACAGATGAGCTCGTCGGCGAGCTCGGAGACGAGCCTAAGTGGTTTGGGCGAGCTCTAGGGCGAGCTCTAATGCCTTGTGTGGCTCACGGTCGTTATGCGATGATGGAACTCGGCGAGACCTTCCTAGGGGTACAAGGCGAGCTCCGGGCGAGCTCTAGGATGACAGAGATGAGCCCTTTTGAGCGAGCTACGCAGGTAAGTTACCTCCATGTGGGCGAGCTCCGCATCTTTAAGGATCGGGGTGGGTCCTGACGACCTGCCAAACCTTGGCGATTATTCATATACTAATTACATTAGTTCGCCAGTCCAACACACATACAATGTAACATATACATGTGTTACATTGCATGAAAATTATTTACTTCTACAAAAATAAATGAATATTTGTAGAAAACAACATTTAATTTGGTTGTAACACACGTTTTGCCTTAAAGTAACATGCATTTGTTCCAATTGTAACATACCTGGGAGCGAAAATCACAAGCTAAGTGAATTTTGAAAAAAAAAAACTCAAATTCGACCCGACCCGGTTTAGACCCGCAAATTTTCAAAAATGAATATTTCTACGGATCTTAGATCCGTAGAAATTTGTATATAAGTGTTTGTCCTCATGTTATTATACACAATTTAGATAAGGATGACAAACATAATAAAGTGACAATTAACTTTGAGATGGAGAAATCATTAATTTTGAAGAGTATACACTGTTTTTACTACAAGGATATTAATTAAAGAGTACAAAGGATATTAGTTGTTATGATCTAAAGAATAGTATTAATTATTATCATTAAAAAGTATTGTAATTTTTGAATGAAAAAAGTTTTAGACTTTTTACACGCTAATTTTTTCATTTCTGTTGTAAGTGTGCTGATCATATATATAATATGACGCTATATCTTTTGAATCATCTAACAACAATATTAATTTTCCGTAAAAAAACAATAATATTAATTAATGAGAGACTACTTTTCAAAAGAAGAGATAATGGGGACTTTTTAAATTTTTATTATTATTTTTAATTAAGTGTGACATGCTCAGATGTGTAAATTAAGGATTGATGATTCATTCAAAATGTATATTCGTCATATCTCGATTAGTTAGCTTATGATTTCCAACAACTTTTCTAGATCTCCATTAATCAAAGTGTATGTACATTTACTATAATGAATTGAGGAGGTCTGTTATATATTTAGTGGAATAACTATTTAAAATAGTAATACACATAAAATTAAGATTTATGAAATTTGTTTATTATGTAAAAATGAGTGCAATTAGAGATTAGCCTTGTATACACCAGTTACACGGTACAACTCAAATTCATTTTTTAAAAGTTACACAAAATATTACTGAAAAGTTATACAAGTTATTATTGAAAAGTGTATCTTCCATAGTGTACTTTTCAGTAATAAATTGTGTAAGTACTTTTTAAAAATACTCTTGAATTGCACGGTGTAACTGGTGCACATGAGACTCACTCTGCAATTAGTACTGTTTAATAGAATAGCTAAAATAATTAATACTCTTCAATATATAACAATCAATACTCTCAAAATAAATTTAACCATTTAATTAAAATAATCAGTATAATACTCTTTAATAAAATAATTAATATCCTCACAATTAATTCTTTTCCTTAATTTGTTGTAACTAATTAATTCAATTGCTTAATTATTCTTTTTGTTATTCGTTCATTCAATGCATTCCACCTTACAAACATTAAATAATCTACATGAATAATTTCTGATTAACTCCATCCCTCCCTTATATTTCGATTCATATATTCTTATGTAGCACAAATATCTCTATATTTTCACTTAATTTTCAACTTCTCTCCTAGAATCATGGCACGAAATTAGATTCATATCCTTGATAATTTTTATTTTTATTTTTAACCTTGACCACCCTCGAATCGACACGTAATCCATCTATAAATATTGGTTGCACTATAAAATAGTTACAACGTTTGCAAAACAAATCATCACAAATTGCTCATATACCCCTCTCTCTCTCTCTCTAAGCAGCCAAATCTCTCTCTCTCTCTCTCTCCCCAAAAAAAATGGTGCTCACAACAGATTCCTCCGACTACGATAGGCACAGGGAGTTGGCTGAATTTGATGCCACCCAAGCTGGGGTGAAGGGACTTTTGGAGAAGGGGATTGAAAAAATTCCAAGCATTTTCATCAACGAGCAATACATAAGGGAGATGAAGAAAACCAACAACGATGTCCCCTCCAAAAAGTCCGAGTTCAGCATCCCTGTTATTGATCTGGGATGTCTGAACGAGGACCCATCATCCGCCCGCGGGCGGGTGGTGGAGTGCCTTAGAAGTGCTTGTGAAGAGTGGGGTTTTTTCCAGATTGTGAATCATGGGATCCCCGTGGAGTTGTTGGACAATGTTCTAGACGTTTCCAAGGAGTTCCACGAGCTCGATGTGGAGGAGAAGAAACCCTACTATTCGCGTGATTTCACCAAGAAGGTGGTGTACCATAGCAATTTTGATCTCCATCAAGCTAAGAGGGCTAACTGGAGGGATACCCTTGATTTGATGATGGGCCCCGATCCTCCGAGTCCCGAAGAATTGCCCCCGATTTGCAGGTATATATATATTATCACTGTTGTGCATATGTGTTGGTCTCATTAATTGCTATGCATGTAACGACATATTTAGTAATAGTACTCGAAAAAGACCTATTCTATTTTTTTTATGTTGTTCCCTTTTATAAATTTAGAGACAAAGTGTTAATTTATGAATAAATAATTTTATATTTTGAATCAAACATACCCCTCAGTATATTTATTATATTTTTGTTGATTAATATTCCCTCCGTCCATGAGAATTGGATTACTATTGCTGTGCACGGTTATTAAGAAAAGTAGATATTGATGTGTAAAAATGAGTGTATTAGTATAAAAAAATATTTAATTATTAAAAAAATACTTGATGTGATGTGTAAAAGTGAGCATATGTATATAAAAAATGAAAATAATGATTGTAAGTTTTTTTATTTTAGATAGATAAACCATTTATTTTGGACGATCATTTAAGGCAACGTGGACCATTTATGGTGGAGATGTGTATATTGTAATTAGGAAGTATGGACGTCCACTTTAAACCATGATTTGATTGAGTGTTCGTTAAGTCCATGAGTTTGTCTGATGTAATACGTGGTTTTGTCGTATGTATAAGACCGTACATCCATCCAATAGAAGCTTTTGTCAAGAGATGCCATGTGGGCACATCACAGATTAGTACTCGTCCTCGCTAGATCTATTTTTATACTCCCTATGTCCCGTGAAAAGACTTTGGAATGATATAAAGTAGTGGTATATGGGTAAATATGTGTAAAGGTTTGTGAGTGTGCACGTAAATTAATTTTTTCTTTTTTTAGTAGTGTACAAATTTGTATGAGATGTCCAAATAAGAAAAGTGTGCAAATTTCTGCGGGACAGGGGAAGTATTATTAAAATAATGAAATTAATCGGATTGTGAAATAAAGTTAAAGTAATAGTTTCTGTGAAAACAATTGTGAGACAAAAGAACTTAATTAATTCATTTGTATGCTTCAATTTTACTTTTATACACTTGAAAAAAAAAATTATATTCATAAAAATAAATAAATAATATTTTTTAATTATTTAATTTTACATTTACATATTAATTATTTTAAAATTGGTGTACTATCTCTAAACGTGAAAACTGTTTCAGTCCATGTACTATGGACACATTGCTACTAGCTACCCCCACATGTCCGTTCAGAAGCCCATGCATTTATTGGCCAGTCACTTTTAAAATACACGTACACCTCACCACATTAATGATGTTGGTGATACAATGACATCAATTTCCAAGCTAGTTTTGCGTGTGTGAGACGGAGTATAATTTGTGAAGGTTAATTTTCCAACGGTGTCATACAAAATTTTCAGAGATAAGATGTTGGAGTACACAAAGGAAGTGAAGAAGTTAGGAAAGCTGCTCTTCGAGCTTATGTCGGAAGCCCTTGGATTGAAACCAAACCACTTACACGACATGGACTGTGAGGAGAGTCTACTAATAGTAGCTAACTACTACCCTGAATGCCCCCAGCCGGATCTCACATTAGGCATAAGCAATCACACGGACACTGGGTTCCTCACCCTCCTTCTGCAGGACCAGATTGGCGGTCTTCAGGTCCTGCACAAGGACGAGTGGGTCGACGTGCCTCCTACTCCAGGCGCTTTTGTAGTCAACGTCGGAGACCATATGCAGGCAAGTTTACGTCTTATTAAATTAAGACAAAAACTTACGTGAGACTAATATATGTCTTGTATAAATATAATAATGAATTATGTCCAATTTAAGTTGTCTAACTCTTAAACTAATTTTGCAGCTCATCACAAATGCAAAGTTCAAAAGCGTGTACCATAGGGTTCTGGCTAACAATGTAGGTACAAGGATCTCCGTTGCATGTTTTTTCAGAATGCACCCCCACCTAGCTGGTGGTGATAAGATCTACGGACCAATTAAGGAGTTGTTGTCGGAGGACAATCCCCCGATTTACAGGGAAGTCCGCGGAGAGGAGATTGTGATGCGTCAGTACGCCAAAGGCCTCGATGGGACCCCGTTGCTACCACATTTTGAGCTGAACACGAGTTGCGCTAGCTGATCCCTTGAGGGATTTCCTTTTTTTTTGTTTTGGTTTGAGTTTGAGAGGGATTTTGATGTCCTAATAAAGTGTGACAATAAGTGTTTGTAATTTGCAATTTTGTTTGCATTTTACAATCACCATGAATAAATAAATCCTTGTGAATTTCTGATGTTGAACTTGATTTGATGAGGATGTTAATGCACTGTGCTGAATTGCCAGGAAATTTCATTATATATATTCAGATAGCAAACCTTGTAAATTTTCAAAGGTGGCTAATAATGGTTTCATGTTACAATATTTTATGCAATCAAATCATTTTGCTGTCACAATATTTTCATGTTTCACTATCAACCTATAGGTGGTTGACATGTGTATTAAAATTAATATGTGAAACTATTAATTTTGAAAGAGAAAATACACAAAAATGCCCTATTTTATTTGGGCAATTTCTATTTTGTCCATCTATCACAAATCTTTCAAATTTGCCCAAATTGAAGGAGAAAAATCTATTATACCCTTTATCCCTCTATCCAAACACTCTCACTCAAATCACTTAATTAAATATTTAAATTAATTATTTTCCTAATTAATCCTAATTAACCCAAATTTTAAAAATAAAAAATTAATCCTCACAGCCACCAAATTTTCGGCAAAGGCAGCGACAGTCCGGCGGAGTTGCAGCTATGGTGGATTTGACTACGGCGGTTGGTATCGCCGCCATCAACAGTTCTCTCCGCCACCGTTCGTGCCGTCCCCTTCTTCTCTCCGCTTCGTTCGAACGGATTTTCAGGGCCAGGCACCGCCGCCTCCTCCACCTTAACCGCGGCCCACGCCTGTGGGCTACATCAGACACACTCGCAGCCTCGCCTCCGCGCTGCCACAAGCGACGCACCCCCTGCCGTCCACGGCCACGCTGTCAACTGAAGGTATTTTATTTCAAATCTCACGCTGTCAACATTTTTTGCAAACGGTTTGCGACCTGTGACTCAAAATTAGATTCATGGGATTTGAAATATTTGAAATAAGATTCATGAGATTTGAAATCTCTCCACGTGCTTCATTGTTCTTTTCACAGAGGACGAGGTTTGTGTTTGGATTGGGGATTTCCGCGTCGGTTTCACAGGCGACACATCTACGAGATGAATTCTTGCAGTGAGAGGACTTCCTTCCATGGATTCCGGCGAAATTGCAGATTTTCCGGGGCGGTTGAGCAGGGACGGTGGTTGACCCAGGCTGCCGTCCGCCGCCGAATGTGATATATTTTAATTTGATTTTTTTTTTATATTTTTGGTTAATTAAAGAAAATGAGTGTGTTTGGATTGGTGGATAACAAGTTAATTGAGTTGTAAATTGAATATGAGGCAACAAGGGTATTCATGTCTTTTTATCTCTATTTTGGGCAAAATTGAAAGTTGTGTAGAAATTGGGCAAAATAGAAATTGCCCATGTCAAAAAAATCATTTCTAAAATTGTCCCATTTTGAAATGTCAACACCCACTCCCTCAGTCTCACTCTAAATATCATGACATGTGTATTCGCCAATGGACTAATCTTTGAAAATTAAATATCATATTTTAATTTTAGCCTTTTGTTTTTTTTTTCTAATTGCAGGCATTAATTTAGTCCCACTAGTTAAACAAAATGAATCACAATGTTAAACATGTCTCATTACAGGCAAATTTATTTATATAGTGTTCTTTTCGAAAAAAAATAAAAATAAAAATAAATAAATCTTAAACTCTTATATTTATGAATTTTTACTCATCCTACATATTTAATATTTTAATTTTTCTTAAAATTGTCCAAATCATTAAATTTAAACATTAGTATTAATAAAAAGCTTTCAAATTGTTTTTTCCATAAACTTAGAAAAATTTGTTAGGAGGAGTTAAACACATGAGAATTTTTTTGTGGGTTTTTGGAAACGAGGAAAGCGCAGGAACGTTGAATTAAAAAAATAAAAAAACTCCAATATTTTTCATATAATAATTCAATTTTTTAGATGTAAATACATCTTAAATCAAATCTAATCTTATACATAATTAATCACATTTAATCTTGCAGAATAATTTCAATAAATAGTAAACATAATTTAAAAAATATTAATCAATTAACTCTCAAGAGAAATAGGTGGTAGTGGGAAGAGTGGTAACAAATATATGATATGACATCCCAACTACTCTAACTGAATCAACATATAATTATAACGAAAATTTTCAAAAAATTACATAAAATAAAATTAAAATATATAAAATAATTATTTAATATAATATTTTATAGATCACTCACTGGAAATCATCCACAACTATGGAAATGAAAAAACCACATACCTCAAGCTTGCCACCATTGTCCACCTTTGAAAGCCAACAACAGTCATTAGGGGTGGCAAAATGGGCCCGGCCCAGTTGGCCGGTCTTTCAGGCAAGGCTGGGCCTAAAAATAAGCGGCCCGAAATGAACCGGGCCTATTTGGCCCGGCCCAGCAGGCCCGCCGGGCCAACCGGGCTTGGGCCGGGCTTGGCCCGAAAAAAATATTGGCCCGATTTTTTTTTTTTATAATTATGATGTTGCAATGCAAGTACCAAACCAAAAGGCTCAAAACAAAAAACTACACAAACCCTAAATTCCTAATTATAATTTCTAACTTTTTTTTTAGTTTAATTCTATTAATGTTTGATTTTTAACCAAAATGAATTGAGTTTCAATAAACTAATATTTATTAATTAGAATTTTCCAAAATGAGTTTAGTTCCCATGTTTGTTTTCAGGTTCTAAACGTGTGTGTGTTTTTATTTTTCAAGTTCATTAATAATATATATAATTAGAATCTTATTGATTAGTTTCATTAATTATATATATATATATATATTCTTTGAGTGTGTGTTTCCTTATGTTTAAATTAATATTAAAAATATTTTGGGATTATAATTTAGTGTCTATCAAAATATCTTTATTATTTTTACATGCTAAAAATAATAAATATAAATAATATATTTCAAATTTAATTATTAAGTAATGGGCCATTTTGGCCCGGTGGCCCGCATAGGGCCAGGCTGGGCCGATAAAATGTAGGCCCGATTGGTACCGGGCCCGGCACGTAAAATACCAACAGCCCGGTGGGCCAGTGCCGGGCCGACCCGGCCCGGCCCATTTGCCACCCCTAACAGTCATAGTTTCCGAAATCAATTCTCGCCGTTAAGTCATTCACTGAGTCACTGCCAAATCCGTCAAAATTGCCCACTTCATCAGATAGTAACAAAAATTCAAAGCCATTCAATGTTCATTTCAATTTCACCATTGTCCCCTCAAGTCGGTTGTGAGAGTGTCGATTGGAGCGCTGGTCCATGTCATCGGTTGGTATTGATAGTCAAGGGTGCAAATGACGCTTGGCGGTCGGCGGACGGTTGAGTGCCTTCAAGCGCCAAGACCGCCTAGGCGGTGCCAAGATTTTTCTATTTTATTTTTTATTTTTTATTAATATTAATTTTTTTCTAAATATATATTAATAAAAATATACATTATAGATAAATTATACTCCCTCCGTCCCATAATTGTTTTCACACTTTCCTTTTCCGTCCGTCCCACAATTGATTTCACACCCTATAAGTGGAAACTATTACTTTAACTTTATCCTCACAATCCAACTAATCTCATTATTTTAATAATATAACTTTACACAATACGCTACTTTTATTAAAAGTTGTGACATCCCAAAGGTGAAAACACATGGAGGGAGTAAATTTAAAACATTAATAACTATCACAAAATGTAAAAAGTCAACAAAATGTTAAAAACTATCATAATACGACATCGAATTATGAAGTAGTTCAATTAAACTTTCATTTTTTAGTAATTTAGTAAATTACTTTTTATTTTTTAATTTTAGATCTAACTTTTAAATTGAAATAAAAATCAGAAAAAGAAGAGTAATGGTCATCTAGGCGGTGCCAAGACGGCCTCGGCAGTGCCTAACGTGTTGGCAAATTTTTCTCGGCGATTTGACCTTGGCGTCGGCGGCCGTGGGCCTTCAAGCTCCTAGGCGACCGCCATTTACGTCCATGTTGATAGTACCGATTGGTTTTATTTTGATAAATTCTCTCTTTCTTTCCCTATTTTAATAATAGATCCTGAAAACAACACTATATAAATAAAATTGTCCTCATTACACTTCGTCAGAGGAGAAATCATTTGAATTTCAAATAACACGATTTTATTAAGTATTTAAAAATTTTATAAGATCAAAGATAAGTACTTGAAATTCATCTATTTAAATACTTAACCTTATATAAACAAGTGAATTTGATTTAAAATGTGGATTAAAAATAAATAATCCAAGTCTTTCAGTCTTTCTATGCAAACAGAATCTCATTTTTATTTAAAAAAAAGTGTACTCCGTAACTCAATTTGAATGAAATTATGATATATCAACACATCTCACTCCCACACATCAACTAATACTCCCTCTGTCCAAGATAAACTTCACACTTTCCTTATATGGACTTCCCAACTCTTTCTTCACACCCAAAAAGAAAATAACTCATACTCATTAAAGTCAATAAAATACATTTTTTTATATTTTATATTTAACTTCATACTTACATACTTCACTTTTTTTTAATATGTGTGAAACTCCAACTATGAAGAAAATATTGGGACGGAGTACTATCTAAAATTTAATTTGATTTTGAATTGAAAGTGATAACGATCACACGATACTAATAGGAATAAAATTTACTAAAATAAGCACTGCATGTCTGGATCAATACATCCAAACACTGCATCGATCACTGAACAAAAAATAACATTAAAACGGCATCTAGATGAGCAATCTGCCGCGCGTGACCCCCACCTCCATCATCTCCCAATCCCATAAATCATATTGCCACATATCACTTTTGTATCCATTTTCTCAGAGTTCCCCTGCTCAGCCCAAGATGACAAACGACAGAAGCAAAGAGTTAGCAGAATTTGATGAAACTAAAGCTGGTGTGAAGGGGCTCTTGGAACAGGGGATCCAAAGAATACCTCAAATATTCATCGACAAGCACTACATGCTAGAGAAGAAGAACACGTCCAAGTTCAGCATCCCGGTCATCGACTTGGGATGTCTGAACAAGGATCGAGCTCGAGTCATCCATGGAGTTAGAGATGCTTGCCAGAGGTGGGGCTTTTTCCAGATCGAAAACCATGGGATTGCTTCAAGCTTGATGAACAGAGTTGTTGATGGGGTGAGGAAGTTTCATGAGCTGGAGGCAGAGGTGAAGGAACTCTATTACTCGCGTGATTTCACCAAGAAATTTGTGTATAATAGCAATTTTGATCTGCATCAAGCTAAGAGAGCTAATTGGAGGGACACACTTTATTTGATCATGGCTCCTGATCCTCCTAGCCCTCAAGAATTGCCTCATGTTTGCAGGTAATCTTAGCCTTTTGAATGAAATTGGAGTTGGAGAATGGGTGTTTTGACAATTCATTTTTATGATGCTCGGTTTCATAAATATGGGAACTAGCTGTAAATTCAGAAACTGCATGGTGAGTACATGAATTTTCTGTGCTTGATATGTGAAAAACGATAGCGAATGAATGAGAAATTAATACACAAAGTTGATAACGTGAATAAACTACTCAATTAATTGGTTCACTTTGGAGATAGCAATCATGTGTGATCCTCTTTAGAGTGTGGAATCAATTCATTTATTTAATTTCTTTAACACTCTCACTCATGGGTTGAAATCTCAATAGAGTTGTTCGAGAATCAAACCTAGAACACTGAGTAAGCGTAAATTTTGATACTATAAAAGAATTTAGCCTCATCTAAAAGTTCAAACTTTTAAAAGAGTTTTGAATCAATTCATTTATATAATTTCCATAACATCCTCCATCGTACAACCAAGAGGTGTTTTGTTTAGTCCTTCAAGCAAACTCAATATGTTGCATTGGACGTTTTAGAGGCGTTAGCTCAAGTGCTACAAAAGTTCAATTATCTTTCCATAGATAGCGGAATTCTAATCACTTGAGATGAGATACACTACTTTATCAATTTCCCGATCGTTTTTGACTGAAAGATGAATGATTGGGTGATAAAACGACGTCCGTTTTCTTGGTATTCAGAGAGGCAATGATGGAATACTCGAATCAAGTAAAGAAACTAGGAATGCTACTCTTCGAGTTGCTGTCCGAAGCTCTTGGATTGAAGGCAAACCACTTGAAGGACATGGATTGTGGGGAAGGTCTATTTGTGACAGCCCACTACTACCCTGCTTGCCCCGAACCCGATTTGACATTAGGCCTAAGCAGTCACACAGATTCAGGATTCCTCACTCTGCTTCTGCAGGACGAAATCGGCGGTCTTCAAGTTCTCCACCAAGATCAGTGGGTCGATGTGCCCCCTTCTCCGGGGGCCCTCATAGTCAACATTGGAGACCTCATGCAGGCAAGTATGCAAGAATCCTCTTTGCAAAATGTGATCATCAAGTTAATGTTGTGTTGTATATTGGTTCTTTTGCAGCTCATCACCAATGCAAAGTTCAAAAGTGTGTACCACAGAGTATTGGCAAACAATGTAGGTCCAAGAATCTCTGTCGGGTTCTTCTTCAGAATGCATCTCCAGCAAACCAGTAGTTCTAGAATCTATGGACCAATCAAGGAGTTGTTGTCTGAAGACGAACCCCCGATTTATAGGGAAGCCGTCGGAGAAGAGATTGTTATGCGCCGGTACACCAATGGCCTTGATGGAGCTCCTCTACTATCACACTTCGAGCTGAATGCAACTCATTGCTGATCAATGATAAGTTCTATCGAACTTTTTAGCCTTTTTTTTTATGATTGTTGTCAATTTTTCTCAGGGACATTTCTTCGAACACTAAGCAGCAATACTTGGGAAAACTCAGCACAGTTTGCCAAGTTACATCTAATACCAAAACAGAAATAACCGAGCAGAAAGATTGTGCATGAGCTACTAATACTATCACATAATTGTTAGAGAAAAGGAACTGTATACTAGTACCTTATTTTACACTCTCTCCATGAACTACTAATACTATCACATAATTGTTAGAGAAAAGGAAGCTGTATACTAGTACCTTATTTTACACTCCCTCCGTCCTGTGAAAATGCGTACACTTTTGCACATGATTTAATGCGATATGTTAGAAAGATATTTTGAGATATTGTGAGGTGCGTTTATGAATGAAATAAATATTTTTTAAAATTATAAATTTAACATCATGTTCTTGCTATTGGAGGGTCAGGATTGCATGAGATGCAGCCATTTTCACTGCTTCAATAATTCCACTTGGATTTCTTCCTTCTCATAGAAAGAATTGAGCTTCTTAACGAGTCTAACTTTTCCAAATCTTAATGATTAAAGATTTGAAAATTAGTGATACTCCCTCCGTCGCGGAGCAATTTGCAAGGGAGGAGGGACACACAAATTAAGAAGAAAGTAGAATAAAATAGAAAAAGTAGTGTTTTGAGGGTTAATTTGGTAAAATTTTAATTATAAAGTGAAAAAGTTAGTTAGATTGAGTGTAATGTGGGCCCAAAAAGTGAAAAAGTAATGACATTTTGTGTAAATATGTAGATATTGTGAGGGTGAAGTTTATAAAATGGTTTCTTTTTTTGGGTCTGCAAGTTCCTTTGGGACGTCCCGAAAAGAAAAACTTGCAAGTTCCTCTGGGACGGAGGGAGTATTTCTTTTGAAGGAATGAAAAGGCTCAATGTGTTGTCCCTGTTATAATATATGTAAATATATTATTATATTGTGTGGATATAATATTAGATATATCCAGTGGGCTTTAGGCCCACAAGACTTAGGGTTAGATATTATATAAATAGTATCGTTCCCTGTATTATGTACTCAACACTTTCAGATTGATTGTAACGGCAGTTCATTATTAGTATAATCTCCTGGCTTGGTCGCCCCCAGACGTAGTCACTTTGTGACAAACTGGGTCATCAATATTGTGTCTTTACTTTTATGCTTTACGCTTTCCTCTCAATATTACAATACGTTATCAGCACGAGCCTCTACCAGCATTAAGGATTTACGAGAGGATTGATCCAGCAGTGTTCGGATCGGATTCAAAACTCAGATTTTTATTTGGAAATTAAGCAGTAATTTGTGAGTTTTTATTTACTGTATTTTCTGTATCAAAAAGCATGGGTATCCTGTTAATATGTTTATTTCCGTGTAAATCATATGTTTATATGTTCTGGAATCTTCAGTATGCATATTTTCTTATTCGCATGATATATCCTGTATCAATATGAATCATATGTAATACATGAATATGTATTTTGATAATATGCTGGATAATATGCTCCCCTGATAATATGCTGGATTCATGTATGCTGTTGATACATGGTTTTGTTATTCACTTACCTGTATGCTTTTGATATATGATCTGATTGTTTATAATATAGCATAACAAAACCCTAACAAAACCCTTGATACAAAAATTCGATCCCTCCGATCGACTATTCTGCTTGCTGTAATCTGTTTTAAAAAAACCCCATTTTTTTTCCAGAAAATTGTTTTCAAAATATGAAACCACTTTCGATTTTCTCGAAACCCTTTCGAAATCAAAATTTGTTTTGATGCTACTCAAATCAAAACCCAGTTTTCAATCGAAGACCTGCTTTTTTTTTTAAAACAAATTTTCAGAAAACCAATTTCCTAAATCAATCTGTTTTCAAACACCGGTTGATTCAAAAACCCAAAATCAGGTTTTTCAGAAATTTTTGGATTCATCCTCAAAACCAATCGTGAACTCGATTTTTTTTCCGAAAAGCAAAATCGGATATTCCCAAAACAACAGCCGATCGGAATCGGAAACCTACCTTGAAACAGCGGCCAAACACGCCTGCGGCGGCAATTTATCGCGCCTGCGGCTGCTCGCGACGGCGACAGCCACGCCAGTGACACCGCTTCACGTTTCGACTCATGTGACACCGCCTTCGGCGAGACACTGTCTCTGGTGCGACGCCGCCTTCTGGCGTGACGCCACCGCGACGGCGAGTCCATGACTGTACGCCCCGCGACGGTGAAAAGCCGACAAACGCGACGGCCGAGACGGCCCTGTTTTCGCGACGACATCTCGCGCGACAGGTTTTAGGTGCTCGACGGCGACGGTGACCGATTCAACGCCCTGAATGGCGTGCCGCGTCCACCTCCACGTCGGTGAAATTCTCGCAAACGGCCCCTAAATTTTCGGCCTCTATTCAATCTGTTTCTTAATCCAAGAATCTGAAAACCCTTGACTGGGATTGAATGTATGGGCCATTATATTGTTTTGGGCCTCTGCTTTCTTTATTAATCCGAAACTGGGCCATTGCCGGCCGTGCCCTGTTAATAAAAAAAAAAATTTATTAATTAATATTAATATTAATTAAATAATTCCTTCAGCCAATTTTTTTTAATTAATTGATTGGGCATTTTATTTTAGTTGATCCTAATTAATTTGGATCCTAACAATTATTTTTGGGCCTGTTGTCCCATTAATAAAAATTCATAATGGTATTATGAAAGCCCAAATCATCAATTTTTTTTTAAAAGACCTTATCCAATAATTATTTTTGGGTTAAAGTCCCATTAATAAATGTCTCACAAGTCATACACCCAATCCTTTATCAAATACACCTCTTTTAATAAATTGTCATTGCATTTTATCTTAAGCCCTATTCCTTTTGTTACAAAACAATTATAAATTCTAAATTTATTAATTCCTTTCTTTGTAGCAACAAAAATGTCAAACATCATCAAACGTGAATTTGATGAACTGGCACTAGATGGCCACAATTACTTGACATGGGCTTTAGACGTTGAAATCCACTTAGCTTCAAAAGACTTATCCGACACCACCACTCAAGGGTGGAAATCCACTACTGTCCAAAAGGCACAAACTCTTATCTTCTTAAGACATCATCTTCACAAAGATCTTAAGAATGAATACCTCACTGAAAAAGATCCATCAATGTTGTGGAAATCCCTCCAGGATCGATTCCAACAACAACAAAATGTGATCCTCCCCGAAGCCAGACATGCTTGGACAACACTTCGTTTCCAAGACTTCAAGTCTGTGACGGAATACAACTCCGCCCTACATCGCATAGTTTCACAGCTCAAGCTGTGCGGTGAACCGATCCCTGATGATCAGTTGATCGAGAAAACTCTTTCCACATTCCATGCTAGTAATCTTGTACTCCAGCAGCAGTACAGGGCCAAAGAGTATCAAACACACTCCGACCTCATTTCTGCACTTCTAGTTGCAGAAAAGCACAACCAATTGTTGATGAAAAATCACAATACTAGACCGGTTGGCTCACAAGCTGTGCCTGAAACACATGCTACTCGGAGGAACTCTAGAGGCCGTACATGTGGGAAAGGAAATGAGGCGAGTGGGGGACGCAGATCGACCCGAAGTCGAGGCTGTGGTAGGGGAAGAGGTAGAGGTCGCAACAATGCACAATCTAGTGCAACTGAAAAGAATGCACCTCAAGACAAACCATCGAGTTCAGGTGCACAGAATAAGCAACTCTGTCACAAGTGTGGATGCGACGACCATTGGTCTCGCCAGTGTCGAACTCCAAAACATCTAGTGGAGCTATATCAACGCATGCTTAAAGACAAAAAGGGAAAAGCTCCTAAAGGTGAATCACACCACACCAACCTGCCAGATGCAGGCTTTGATATGGAGAAGGATGACCTCTTACTGGGTGATACAATGACTGTAGACGCCTTTGGAGACAATGAGTGATCGACATCAACTTGCTGTTTACTTGTTTTATCTATTAGACTATTTGATACTACTTGCTACTTGGTTGGACCAGCATGTTTGACTGGCTTTTATCTTGACTATGTTGCATGATACTTTTATGGATTCCATTTATGAATGCTTATCGATGCTTTATTTTTACAGTCAAATCCAATTGTCGATCACTATTGTCTACAAAAATAATTTAATACGTTCTTGATAAAGTAGGACCTAAGTGATCCCTTGTGCGGCTGATCAATCAGCGTCTGTAATCTTGGCTCTCCTTAGCATTCCTCATATCTAAACGTAACCACACATACACTTAAGTGCTTATGGAGATTAATGTGTTGTGATTAGTAGATAGTGCTACTACACATACTATCTTAAAAGATAGACAATTTTTCCAAACATTAACCGAAAAGAAAGGAAGTGTCACTACTATTTCCGACGACGACATACAAATCGTTGGCTCCGGAAGAGCCTCGATCATTCTTCCTATGGGTACCGAGCTGATAATTGAAAATGCTTTATTGTTTCCACAATCAAAGCGTACCCTCCTCAGTTTCAAAGACATTCGACAGAATGGCTATCACATTGAAACAAATACTGAGGACAATAGTGAATATCTGTTGATGACTCACTATTTAAATTATCATAAACACATCGTCGAAAAACTTCCATCTTTCTCGTCTGGCTTGTATTACACATACATCAGACCCTCAAATCTCCATATAGCTCTTAATCTAAAATTTAATGATCCAAACTCTTTCAAACTACTGCATGAGCGGTTAGGACATCCAGGACAAACTATGATGCGTCGGATTCTATGTAATTCATCAGGCCATAACATAACACACAACAGAATCCCTTCTGTTAATGAATACATATGTGATGCTTGCACAAAAGGTAAGCTAATAATTCGTCCTTCTAGTAGTAAAGTAAGAACTGAATCTCCTAAATTCCTTGAAAGGATTCAAGGAGATATTTCTGGACCAATACACGCAGCATCTGGACCATTTCAGTACTTTATGGTCCTAATAGATGCATCCACTCGGTGGACTTATGTAACCATGCTATCCACTCGCAATACTGCTTTTGCAAAGCTTATTGCACAGATCATCCTGTTGAGATCTCAATTCCCAGATCATCCTATTAAATCCATTCGTATGGATAATGCCGGTGAATTCACCTCTAAGGCATTCGATGATTTTTGCATGGCACTGGGAATCAAAGTGGAGCATTCGGTCCCTCATGTTCATACTCAAAATGGCCTAGCTGAATCATTAATTAAACGTCTTAAATTAATCGCTAGACCACTACTACACAAAACGAACTTACCTGTTTCATGTTGGGGGCATGCAATCTTACATGCATCATCACTAATCCAATTCCGACCAACTGCATATCATGAATATTCCCCTATTCAACTCGTGCGTGGAAATGAACCTAACATTTCCCATCTGCGTACATTCGGTTGTGCAGTATATGTTCCAATACCACCACCTAAGCGAACATCTATGGGCCCACAAAGGAAACTCGGTATTTACATCGGTTTTGTATCTCCCACAATACTTAAATACCTCGAGCCTTTAACTGGGGATCAGTTTACAGCCCGTTTTGCTGACTGCACATTCGACGAAGATCTATTTCCGGCCTTAGGGGGAGAGAAAAATACCACAATTAATAAATGCCGTGAAATAACTTGGAACACAAAAGATCTTCAGTTCCTAGACCCACGCACAAATCAATCTGAACTTGAAGTTCAGAAGATAATAAATTTGCAATACCTAGCAAATAACCTGCCAGATGCATTCACTGATCATAAAGGAGTGACTAAGTCGCATATACCTGCGGTAAATGCGCCTCAAAGGGTACAACTCCCTTTGAAGACAAATGTTAATCCCCCCATGCGCCAGAAGCGTAAAGGAAATATTAGCATAAGCGAATCGAATTCGCGTAAGTGTAAAGCAAGCAAACACACTATGTCACCCATAAAATCTCCTGAAGAGATTCGTCATGCAGACGGAAATCAGAGTCAAAATGCACGTGCTAAATCAATTAATGACTCTGAGAAAGCGGAATCATCAGACCGATACCCTTTTAGAAATGAAGAGGATCTGGTCGATGTAAACATTGAAGTTTCAACAAACTTCGTAGACACGGGAGAAACTTATAACAGAAATACAATTGTTGTCGACAACACATTTGCAGCCTTAATTGCCTTCACCATTTCTAATAATGATCTAGATCCTGAACCCAAAACTATATCTGAGTGCCGGAAGCGCTCTGATTGGGTGAAATGGGAAGCTGCAATAAAGGCAGAGCTATACTCGCTAAACAAACGAAATGTTTTCGGTTCCATCGTTCGTACCCCGAAAAATGTAGTCCTTGTTGGATACAAGTGGGTATTTGTACGAAAGCGAAACGAGAACAATGAGATTGTGAGATACAAAGCGAGGTTAGTGGCTCAAGGGTTTTCGCAGAGACCCGGTATCGATTTCGATCAAACTTACTCTCCTGTTATGGATGCCATAACATTCCGCTTCCTAATATCCCTGGCAGTTAAACTAAACTTAGAAATGCAGCTAATGGACGTAGTTACCGCATACTTATACGGATCATTAGATTCTGACATCTATATGAAAATCCCCGATGGATTAACTATTCCCCAAATGAGGAATAACGAACATCGTAGTATGTTCAGCATTAAGTTGCAACGCTCGTTATATGGCTTAAAACAGTCAGGTTGTATGTGGTATAATCGACTAAGCGAATTCCTCCTGAAGAAGGAATACGTAAATAACGAGGTTTTTCCTTGCGTCTTTACTAAGAAATCCCTTAATGGTTTTTGCATCATCTCGGTGTATGTGGATGATCTAAACATTATTGGAATAAGGAGAGAGATTGAAGAAGCAAGTTCAATCTTAAAAACTGAATTTGAAATGAAAACTTTGGGTAAAACCAAGTTCTGTCTCGGCATGCAGATCGAGCGTTTCCCTGAAGGAATACTGATACACCAATCAGCTTACCTAAAGAGAGTGTTGGAGAGATTCCACATGGATAAATCTCATCCTTTAAGCACTCCAATGTCTGTCTGTTCCCTTGGTTTGGAACATGACTCATTTAGACCTAAAAAAGATACCGAAGAGCTATTGGGACCTGAAGTTCCATATCTAAGTGCAATTGGTGCACTGCTCTATCTTGCAAACTGCACTAGGCCCGATATTGCCTTTGCAGTCAATCTACTTGCAAGGTTCAGTGCCTCCCCTACGAGGAGACATTGGAATGGTGTGAAACTTATCCTACGATATCTTCAAGGTTCTCAAGATCTTGGTCTTTTCTATCAAAGAAACCAAGACAACACGCTTATATGTTATGCTGATGCTGGTTATCTATCTGATCCCCATAATGCGAAATCGCAAACGGGTTATGTTTTCCTCTGTGGTGGAACAGCCATTTCATGGAGATCTGTCAAACAAACTTTGGTGACCACATCGTCAAACCACTCAGAGATCATAGCTCTATATGAAACTGCACGAGAATGTGTGTGGTTAAAGTCCCTTATAAAACACATTCACGATTCGTGTGATATCCCTTCTATTGACTTAAGCCCATCAATTATCTACGAAGATAATGCTGCATGTATTGCACAAATGAGCAACGGCTATGTCAAAGGGAACTTGACGAAGCATATATCCCCAAAATTCTTTTATCCTCACGAACTCCAGAAGAGTGGTGAGATCACGATAAAACAAGTACGCTCAAGTGACAATCTAGCTGATCTGTTCACTAAATCCCTTGCCACTTCGACTTTTGAAAAGTACGTACATGGAATCGGGATGCGTCGACTTGGAAGGTTGTTATCTTCAGGGGGAGTAACAAATGTTAAACAATCCTGATGATTGTATCCTCGAGGCCATTTGTAACACTCCACTAAGTAACACTTGTATTCTTCCTTGTCATATTATATCCAAGGGGGAGTGTTATAATATATGTAAATATATTATTATATTGTGTGGATATAATATTAGATATATCCAGTGGGCTTTAGGCCCACAAGACTTAGGGTTAGGTATTATATAAATAGTATCGTTCCCTGTATTATGTACTCAACACTTTCAGATTGATTGTAACGGCAGTTCATTATTAGTATAATCTCCTGGCTTGGTCGCCCCCAGACGTAGTCACTTTGTGACGAACTCGGTCATCAATATTGTGTCTTTACTTTTATGCTTTACGCTTTCCTCTCAATATTACAACAGTCTCATTCACATCATTTCCGCAGACAACACGATTAATTGGCGGGTAAAGTATTAATTAATTAATATTAATTCTTTAGCACTTTTTTTCACTCGTGGGCTATATTTTTGAGAAAATATTACAAATGGTCTTGTATTTTTTCTATGATATTTTCTCTTCACAAAACTATAAATAAGTAAAATCTCAACAACATATATTTGACATGTTTAAAAAGTATACCACCTCCGATCCATTACACGATGAATATATTTTTGGAGTCTAAATTTTATTTCTAATTATTTATTCTTTTAAGTATATCTTTTTCTCATTTTTTTCCAATTTATAATAAAACTCATCTTTTGCTTTCAATTTTTCAATAGTTTCTCATATATTTACAATATCATAAATATTCTTTTCTTTATTTGATTGAGGCTAGTTATATAAATTTATGTTTTTAAATTTTATTTGAGATTTTTAAAAGATCATTATATATTATGAAACATGCAAATTATAATGTTAAAATGGTTCATTCATGAATCACTTTAAATTTGAAGGATGTGAGGTATTTTATTAAAGGATATTATACTAAGTGTATCAATTGTTTTCACTAAAGAGCATTAATTTTGGAGGATACAAATTTTTTTTATTACATATTACTATGATTTATAAGGTATGAAGAGTAATAGTTATCACTAAAGAGTACTTACCCTGTCCTAGATCTAGGCACACAGATTAAAAAAATATAAAGTATGTGAGTGTGAAGTTAAATAATAAAATATAAAAAATGTATTTTAGTGACTTTAGTGAGTGTAATATTTTTTTTTAAAGTGTGAAAAAAGAGTTGGAACATTTTAAAATAAAAAATGTGAAAAAAAGAGTTGAAACAGAAGGAGTAATAATAAAAATTAAATTATGAGTTGAAATAATTAAATTAGAAGATGATGCAGCAGCAGGAAGCATACACAAAAGATCCGTTGATTCTACGAATGTCCGGATAATATGATCTTCGTGATTATAATTACTAATCCGTTGATTCACTCACGAATACCGGAAGAACAATTAAATAACACGGAATAAAAGGGATTAAAATCCAATTCTTTTTAATATCAAAATCAACTCCTTTTACAATAGACTTGAAATGGCTATTTATAATACTAAACGAAATCCTTATAAATCTAAACAAATTAATAAAAAATATTAAAAATCATATCAAATCATTAAATATCTCAATACTAAATAAATATAATATATAATATTCTATTTTCCTATTTCCATCAGAAGAGAATGAGAAAAGCCAAATTAAAATGTATTCATGCACAAACTTTCTGGAGTCAAAATCATTTTAGGTCCGTATTATTTTACTTTTTATGCAAACCGTTAGATTATCAAAAGAAATTCAATTTAATTAGCCCCTTAACTCTGTACTTTGCTAAATTTACATCCTTTTTTTTTTTTTGTATAAGTGATATTATTTTGGTTCATATTTGATCCCTCGTCTCTAAGGATGCACTAAAAACTAAGACATTTGAGGTTATAGGACTAAATTATCTGGCTTTTTTATTCACATATTGCAAAAAAAAAAAATTTGTTTATCGATGTATGGTGAGTTTTTGTGGTGTTTGCATTATAAGCAAGAGCGTCACCTCAAACGGCGCCCTTAAAGAAGGGCGCCACCACAAACGGCGCCCTTTGACTGGCGGCTGGGACCCACTGAAGGGCGCCATCTCCACTGGCGCCCACCCCATGTCATCATCATCACAACACACCCCATGTCATCATCACATTAACATATATATACATATATATACATTAACATTAAAAAAGATTTTTTTTTCAAATATTGTAAAAAAAAATTGTTTATCAATATATGGTGATTAATTGTAATTATGTGGTTATTTAAAAAATATAGAAAATTTGACTAAGTATTGATAAATCAAATATTTTGAATTAATTGTATTTTATTAGAGGAAGTTAATATTTCCAACAAAGTGGTGCTATTTTTTAGGAATTAAGGAAAAACAATTTTTAAAAATAATTTAAATATTAAGAAATACTCTAAAAAGTTAACTACAATTTTTTGTAGAATTAATTATTAACCGACTATCTTATAATCCGAGTCATTTATAAAAATCACTTACAAATAAATTTTACATATATATTTTTGAAACAAAAAATATTATCTGTCAGGAATTTTATATATATATTTTTTGAAGCCATAATATATATGTGAATTACGAAACCAATCCCTTTCATTTATCTTTTTTTTTTTAAAAAAAAATTTGAAACCAACCCCTTTCTTCAGTTGACCCTTTCTTTCTACATATATTTTTTTGTGCATACATATATATATATATTAATATTTTCTACATATGTTAAATTTTTTATATATATTCTTTAAATAACCACATAATTACAATTAATTAATTCCATAATTTGAAATGGCAAAATAAATTCTCAACCGTTGCCAAAATTCCAGGAGAAAACATGCCTCTGTAACGGCTTCTTCTTCATCACCCCATAAATAAATTTAACATCAATACCTACATAGTATTATATTTACCTAAATAATAAATCACATAATAAAATTATTAACATATTCGAAATGTTTTATAATTATTAATTTTTTTTTATATATATGTTAATGTATATATATGTAAACTTTTTTTTAATGTTAATGTATATATATTATATATGTATATATATGTTAATGTGATGATGATGACATAGGGTGTGTTGTGATGATGATGATGATGATGACATGGGGTGTGTTGTGTTCCGTCGGAGGAGGGTGGGTGAAAAAAAGGTTTCATACTGAGGGCGCCAGTGGAGATCACGCCCTTCAGTGGGTCCCAGCCGCCAGTCAAAGGGCGCCGTTTGTGGTGGCGCCCTTCTTTAAGGGCGCCGTTTGAGGTGACGCTCTTACTTATAATGAAAACATCTAAAAAACTCACCATAAATTGGTAAACGAAATTTTTTTTTGCAATATTTGAATAAAAAAGCCTAAATTATCTTCATACGATTTGCATAAAACTAAAATTACAGGATCAAGAATGTTTTTAATGTTGGATTCAAACAATATCTCACATTGAAAATATATGGAATGATCATGAGATTAATAATGATGAACAAGTATCTCCATTGAACTTTTGGGAACCACAAAATAAATTCGTATCGATTAATAAAAAATAACAATATCATACTAATGCAGAGATTACGTGTCATTTGGGATGCTACCTATGTAGCGTTTGATGTAGGTAGCACCTGATGTGTTGGATTATGAAACTTGATCGACTGCTTCACGTCTCAGCTTCTCGGTGCTTTGTGGGCAACTCCCCCGAGCTGAATTTTTTGGGTTTCTTTTTTAGGGCAGATTTCGACTAAATGGGTTTTAGAGTTTTGACTCGAATTTCTTATTAATACCTGCATGATTCATTATAATTCTATTACTAAAAATATTAGTAAATTTCCTAGTTTGGTGGTGCCCCAAACATAATCTTTTACAAATGAACTGAGTCAACAAATTAGTGTGTTATTTTTGTTGTATATATCTGTCGATTTCTCCATAATTGCGTTTTAAAGGTATTTGTTTTCATCAACAAGTTTAATTCTTTAGCACTGCAACGTTGGCAAATATATACGGGCCCCACTGATCTTTGTACCACGTGAATTAGCACCGCTGAAGCGCTCAATGTATGTATAATCGTGTTAATTAAGTTAACCCTCTTGGTTGAATTTTTAAAAAACTGCTGTAACACATGTATATATTTAAACAATACAATAATATTAATTTATGTAACAATCTTAAGTAAACATATCAATCATTACACAGCCATTATAACGACAACTCACCACAATATATATATTAAATAGGTAAACAAAACACTTTAGAACAATAATATTTTGGTGCGCAATAATTTTATGTTGGTATACAAAGTATATTTAGACGCGGGGTTGTTACATATATATATAAAAATCAAATTAAAACATAAAAATAATACAACAATATTTATATAACCATCTTAAGTAAACATATCAATCATTACTCATGATTGTGAAGACAACTCACCACAATTAATATATTGGGTAAGCAAAACACTATAGAAACAATAATATTTTGGTGCAATTCCAATTCATGTTGCATCTGCTATTCCACTCACCGGATGATTGTCATGTGTTAAATATTAATATATACTGTGTAATATATTTAACACATGACAATCATCCGATGAGTGAAATAGCAGATGCAACATGAATTGAAATAGACAATCCGATCTGCAATAATTTTATGTTGGTATACAAAGTTTATGTAGACCCCAAATTAAAACATAGAAATAATCTAATCAAATCTTTGACTATGGAAGACACATATCTTTTGGCAATTTGGCAATATCATCTGATGTTGATGTTTCTAACAGCCCCCAATTGATAGGATCCATTGGATATGATAATTTTGGAACAATAGATATTAAATTTGGATTTTAAAATCCAAATTTAAATTATTACGCCCTAAGAATGTATACAAACATTTTTTTTAAACCTTTCTTGTGCTCTAATTCAAACTACACTAACTGTATGCAACAGGTCCACCGTACAATTCAAGTGCAATTTAAAAAAATTATACAAAATACTTTCGAAAAATCACACATGTTATTATTGAAAAATTTATTTTTAATAATATAATTTTTTAGTAATAATACATGTGACTTTTCAATAACAACTGATGTAACTTTTTAACAATAATCTTGAATTGCCTTTAAAAAAAAAAAGCTCTATACTAACATATATTTTTAAATAATACAATATTTATTACTCCATATCTCAATATTCAATACATATATGAGCATTACATAATCATGACAAGCAAAACCCGCGCGCTAGGACATAAAGCAAACACATAACTCGCAACAATCATTCAAAAACATAAGTTGCTAGAATGATTAGCTTATTTAATCATTACAAACATGCACAACTTAAATTTCCAATTAATTAAAACGAGCACACATTAATATTCATTAGGATTTTCAAATCCAAATTAAATTCAAGAATCCCTCTAAAAAGCATCCTTGGTTGCATTGAGCTCGAAGTGTGATAGTATAGGTTTTCCATCATTGAATCCTTTGGTGTATCGATGCATAACAATCTCTCCTCCCATGGCGTCCCTATATATTGCCGGATTCTCTTCAGACAACAACTCCTTAATTGGCCCATATATTTTTGAACTAATACTTTGCTTCATATGCATTCTGAAAAAGAACCCGAACGACACTCTTGAACGTTCATTGTTCGTCAATACTCTGTGGTACACACTTTTGAATTTTCCATTGGTAATCAGCTGCCAAATATATATAACACAATTATATATATAATTAATAGGCTGAAAAATTAATTAATTTAATTTAAACAACTGTGATGATAAAATAATAAGGACAATAATATTTTGGTTGAAAGTTAAAGGACTAAAACTTTTAAAAATTTGCAAATTGAGGAAGTGGCTGCAGATTCAGGATAGTAGATCAATCCGTACATTTTAGAGTTATCATTCTTAATTTGTCTTTTCAAAAAATTTATTGTCCTAAAAAAATATTGATTGATCCAATTAATTAATGTTGCATGGAATTATATATATATATTGTGTTTGGTTTGAATGATAAAATTATTTGAAGGTACGTACCTGCATATGGTCAGCAATGTTGATTAAAATAGCACCAGGAATTGGAGAGACATCGACCCACTGATCCTGATATCGAACTTGAAGACCACCAGTTTGGTCCTGCAGAAGGAGAGAGAGAAATCCAATGTCGGTGTGACTGCTTGCGCCTAATGTCAAATCGGGCTCGGGGCATATGGGGTAGTACTGTGCTGATAATAGTAGTCCCTCCGCGCAATCCATGTCCCTCAAGTGGTTTGGCTTCAATCCAAGAGCTTCAGACATCAGCTCGAACAGCACCTTTCCTAACTTTTTTATTTCCTCCCCGTATTCCAATATCGCCTCTCTGATGAAAAACAACATATATATATATATATATATATATGGAGGCCCACAGTATTTAATTTATTTTTATTTATATATGATAAATAATAGTATCAAATAATGATCGAGAGACTATATATATATATATATATATTTAAGTTGTCAACTTCATTCATTTCTCATTCGAGATCAGCTTTTATAAAGAAAATAAATGGTTAAATACAAAAGTGGTCCGGCAACAAATTTCATTAATTGCAATTTTTGTACCATTCCAAAAATAGTCCTCAAAGGACAACCAATGCAAGAAAATAGATTAGTGCGGTTTTGCAATGACATTTTCCATGTGGGACCACTTTCGAATTTTGGTCCCCCCATAAAAATAACTAAATATTAAAAAAAAGGAAAAGTTACAAAATATATATTTAACAAAATTAACATTAATTATAAATTTGTACGGTATAAAAAAATATAAAATTATACTTTTTTTACAAATTTCGTGAATCAACCTAGAAATATAGTCATTTTTTAAAATTAATATGCAATTGCCCCTAACTAAAATTACCTGCAAACAGGAGGCAATTCTTGAGGGTGGGGTGGATCTGGAGCCATGATAAGATCAAGGGAATCCCTCCAGTTAGCACTCTTGGATTGAAAAAGATCAAAATTGCTATGATAGGAAACCTTTTTCGTGAAATCGCGCGTGTAATACGGTTTCTTTTCATCTGCATCGAGCTCATGAAACTTCCTCGTAACATCAAGAACATTGTCCAGCAAGCTCACTGGGATCCCATGATTCACAATCTGGAAAAACCCCCACTCTTCACAAGCACTTTTAAGTTGCTCGATGATCCGCCCGCGGGCGGCGGATGCATCCTCGTTCAGACATCCCAGGTCGATCACCGGGATGCTGAACTCGGATTTTTTAGAAAAATTGTTGGACTTCTTCTCCTGCATATATTGTTCGTCCACAAAAATACGAGGAATTTTCTTCAACCCCTGTTCCAAAAGCCCCTTCACACCGGCTTTAGTATCATCAAACTCAGCCAACTCCTTCCTTCTATCATATTCGGACTCACAGTTTGTATGCGCCATTTCTTTTCTTTTTTTTCTTGGCTAGATTTTGTTATAGGGAACCTTGATAAAATTAGCTAGACCATATATAGTGTTGAACTTGATAGGGGTGTGGGTGGTGGCCACTTGGTGATTGCCTAGTTGATGATTATTGAAAGAATTATCCGTCATGGGCCGAATTTCTAAATATTTGCTTTTGTGTGGTGGGCAATAATTAAATGATTGACTTATATATTTGTTCAAAATAATTATTATATTTATAAATTGATTTAAAAAATTTACACGGTAGTATATTTTTTTTTCTATGGTAGTATTTTTTTTTTTTTTTTGCACCAGATTAATATATAATTTTTATCAATTTTTTGAATTATATTGTACTTTTTTCTAATTAAATATGTGTAGAGTTGTTTTAAGTACGAAGCAAACTTAAAATGTGGGAGAGCATAAATCTAATATCTGATAAAAATTACGTATCAAATAAAAGTTTGAATTTGTAAAGGTTATGAAATAGTGATTAGTATTGTGTGTACCAAGTGCATGACATGCATTTATATAAAAAATTAATTGTAAAAAATATATAATCCGATGTGTATTATGTGTTTGAAATTAAGTTTAAAATTTATATACATGTAATGCAGATGTTGTATAAGTATTTGTGTTTATTTTATTGTCTAACAACTTTTATCTCGTGTTATGTAAGTCTCAAGTGCTCCACCCAAGCATCAATTATATATAATATGCTGACTTCAGTTAGACAAAGTTGAAAATATCGGTATAGATAAATATATCGAGATCTTAAATTTGTGGAAATATCGATGGATATATCGATATCGGTAAAAATAAAAATTATAAAAAATTTAAGAGCAAATATTTAATACATAAATTTAACAAAAAAATTTAAATAAATATTACAATTGTGACAAGTTTATATATATACACTATTTTTTGTAGTTTTTTCCGAAATTCATCGATATTTTCTCGATATCATTCGATATTTCATCGATATCTTTCGATATTTTCTCGATATCTAACGATATTTGGTTTAATTTGTGGAAAAAATAAGTGATATCGATATTACAGACCGATATTTATCGATAATTTTTATTTTTTAAAGAATATTATGAAAATATCGTTTCTACCCTATATCGATATCGGTGACTACGAAAAATGGATATATTGTGGATATATCGGAAAAATATCGGGATATTTTCATCTTGCACTTAGGTGGTTGGTGATGGCATTGGAAGGATAAAATAAGAGAAAAATATATAGTTTTTCGTGTGCGCCATTTTTTTTTTCTTTTTTAGCTAGATTTGGTTTAGGGAATCCTAATAAAATTAGGTACAACAAATATGGTAATGAACTTGATTAGGGTGGAGAGTGGGGGCCACTCGGTGATGGCCTAGTTGATGATTATTGAAAGATTAATTGTGGGTCAGGGTCACTATGGGTTGAATTTCTAAAACTTTTGTCTTTTGTGGGGAAGGCCGGAAGGGTCAACAAGTGAAGTTGTTTTCAGTACAAATCAAAATTAAGATGTGGCCCATGTGGGAGAGCAAACTCTAATATCTTATAAAAATTATTTATCAACTAAAGTCCGAACTTGTAATTAAATACTGTGGAATATTGTTTATTTATTTATTTAAAAGTGATTATTGTGTACACCCAAGTGCATAATATGAATTTATATATTGAAAATTAATTACAAAAATTATAATTTAATATTTCATCTATTTCATAAAATTTGTAATTTTTTTTATTTGGACGTTCCACATAAATTTGACACTACCAAAAATAGAAAAATTAATTTGCGTGCATGCTATAGAGCTATACACATATATACTTATATGCTATTACTTTATATATAAAACACATTTTCCTTAAAAAACATGTCATCCATAGGGTGCAAATCTCTGCGGGACAGATGGAATGTATTGTACTCCCTCCGTCCCCTTATAAGTAGTTCATATATTTTGGGCACAAGTATTAAGAAGTGTATAAAAATATTAATATAGTACATGTGATGTGATGGAAAAAAGTGAAAAAGTAATTGGAATAGTGTAAAATATATAAAAAATAATAATAAAGAAATAAATAGTAGTTTTCTAAAAAGGTAAAAAAGCAAATGAGCAACATATAGTGGAACGGACGAAAAATAACAAAATAAACAATTTATAGTGGAGTATTATGCGTTTGGAATCAAAATTCACGTGCAATGTCATGCACTTGACATATAAGGATTTGTGTTTATTTAATTATCTAACAATTTTTACCTGGTGTTATGTAAGTCTAAATACCATTTCATAATGTATGAAAATCTAATTCTACACTTAAAATTCGGTATTTTTTTCCAAATATTGCAAAAAAAAAAATTCGATTACCAATATATGGTGATTTTTTGTGGTGTTGTTATTATAAGCAAGAGCGCCGTCTGAAATGGCGCCCTTAAAGAAGGAGCGCCACCTGAAACGGCGCCCTTAGGCTGGCGGAAGGGGCCCACTGAAGGGCGCCATCGGAGATGGCGCCCTCAGTATAAAACCAGCCCACCCACCCCCCTCAATCCGACAATATCTGGCAGCGTGGAGGGCCCACTGAAGGGCGCCATCTCCACTGGCGCCCTCAGTGTGAAAGGACAAAATCTGAGGGAGGAGCGCCCTTTGCCTTGGCGCCCTCCGAGGCCCCACCACCTCACGGTGATATATTCGAATCATGCCTGCGTCCACATGCATACGTCCATAATTGTCTGCAAAGGGAATATATTCCCATGCGCATGCCTATACCCTGAACC
>JAPKLY010000002.1:2909697-2921989 GCA_026898435.1 Prunella vulgaris
GTCAGGTTCATATTAAAATGGAGATAGAATACGTAAATGAAGAGTGTTGAGGTCAGGTTCAAGTAAGTTTTGAGTTTTATATTTTCAGTATTTATAAATTTAAAATATGTGATTATATATTTATATACTTCAATAATTTATTTTGTTATAATGTTGTTTAGGATGGATTGATATTTACGATAGTTTCAAGACATACGGGGATCGTATTTTGAAAGATTACACATCTTAAGGTACTTCTTGTTTTTCTTATTATTGTAAGTATATATTCAGTAAATTTATTTATGTGTCCAGATTAAAGTTTTATAAAAAATAAAATTTAGGATTTAGGGAAACTACAGTTATATATGTTCATATTCTGCAGTAATGTATATTTATGTTCAAGTTCTATGAAATTATAGTTTGCTAAACTACAGTAATGCATGTTTATGTTCAAGTTTACTAATTTAAAGTAATATATTAAAATGAATTACAGTTTGCTAAACTACAATATTGTATGTTCATGTTCAAATTAAAAAAGTTTTGTGAAAAAATAATTTTAAAATATTTTGTAGGTATGTCGAATTCAAATGATATTAGAATAGTTGTAAGGTGTGATGAAGTAGTTGTTGGATTACAATGAGTTGATCGTCGGACTAAATATCCCGATCTACTACGTATATTATCTGAGATAACTGGCTTGGACTTGAATCAGTATTCGTTAAAGGTGTCTGCAAAATATGTCTGTAACAACATGTCTCAGATTTTCCCTATTACGTGTAATCGTGACCTACAGTTCTTTTTTGATCCGAATGCTGGGTTTGGATCAATTGAACTATTTGTTGAGGCAGAAATGATCTTATCGTCACGATCATCTCCTGATCCAATGGAAAATGCATACAATCAGTATGCATGTTACATTGTTGGTGACACTGAAATTCCAAATTTTACCAATTATCCCAGTGATAGTCTTGGCCCTAATGATTTGTGTGATTCTGAGCCTGAAGAACATCAAAATGATGATGAATGTGCAAATGAAGAGTGTTCCGATGAGGATATGCCACAACAATTTGCGCCACAACAATTTGCAGCCCATCCTACTTTGTCGAGAGCTTCTTTTTTTTAGTCATCATACGAGGATGTGCTTATTGATTGAATTGGCATTCCAGATGGTGATTTCACATATGATGATGATGTTGGAGTTTTGAAAGCGGGAATGATCTTCAAGGATAAAAAACAATTGCAAACTGCAGCGAAGAATTATTCAATTCGACATTCCATGCGTGAGTTTGTAGTCAAAGAGAGTACTCCAACCATTTGGAAGGTTGTATGCAAACACAATACGAGAGGAACTGGAGATGACCCTTCTTCTCAACAGTGCAATTGGTACTTACGAGCGAATTGTTCTAAAAAAATTGCAAGTTGGAAAATCACTCGATTGGGAGCTCAACACACTTGTCTTATAAGGGGCACTAACCTTCGCCATAACAATTTGGGTAAGAATTTGATTGCAGGCATGCTAGAGAGTATGGTGAAGGTGAATCCAGCATATAAAGCTGAATGTGCAATGGTAATGGTGAAGGATTGATATAATTATGAAATTTCCTACCATTTGGCATGGAACGCGATCAAACGTGCGGTGGAAAATGTGTATGGAACCTGGGAGAGCTCATGTCAGTATTTGCCCAAGTTCATGACAGCATTGCAGAAATACAACCCTGGAACAGTTGTCGAGTGGTGTCATATGGAACGTGAACCATATAGAGGTGTGTATACATTGAACTATGTGTTCTGGGCATTTAAACAATGCATTGATGCATTTCAACATTGTCGTAGAATTATATCTGTGGATGGCACACACCTCTACACTAAATATAAGCATAAGTTGTTGATTGCAGTCACTGTTGATGCCAATCAGAATGTCCTTCCTTTAGCTTATGCTATTGTCGATGAAGAAAGTTTCAGCTCATGGCGCTGGTTTCTGCGTATATTGGCAACACATGTTGTTCGGGGCATTGAGGGCATTTGTCTCATTTCTGACCGACATAACGGTTTAGTGAAAGCCGTTGAGTATATCCAAGATTTTCACGAACCAAAGGGTGTACATCGTTTTTGCTTGAGACATATTGCCTCAAATTTCAATAATCGTTTTAAGAATGTCCAGTTGAAGGATTTGTGCTACATGGCGGGTAAATCATCGACGGTCTTACAATTCGAACGAATCATGGAGCAAATTAGAGACTTGAATCACGAGGCCTTTGAATATTTATCTGCAATTGATCAGAGTAAGTGGACACTCTGTTATGACCAAGGTCGTCGATTCGGGGTCATGACCACCAACATGTCTGAATGTTTCAATGGTGTATTGCTTGGTGCACGACGTCTTCCAATCACAGCAATTGTCCGAATAACATTTACTCGATCAAAAAATGCTTTTCTTGAAAGGGAAGAGGCTGCATTGAGGCTGCAACAAACAAATCAATGGTGGCCAGAAGAGGTATTGAAAAGATTTGACAAAGAGCAACGATTGAGACTTAATTTGCGACACAATGTGGACAGGTATAATTATTCTCTTCAGACTGCCAGTGTAACAACATTCCATGATGGATCCAGACGCTCGCATACATATATAGTGAAATTATCATCACAAGAATGTTCATGCGGTCAATGGAGCAACACTGGAATTCCATGCTCGCATGCAATGGCTGTGTGCAGACACTTTGGAATGGATCCGAGGGGGTTTGTGCATCACTGTTATAGTACACATGCATATGTGTTGACATACACTTCTGGTATTTTTGAGCCATTGGCTGATGAAGAGGAATGGGATGAACCATTGTTCATGTTGCAGCACAACCCTGAACGTAGGATCAACCGTCGTGGTCGAAATGTCACGACCAGAATTCCAAATGAGATGGATTGGGCGCAAACTCGTTTGAGGCAGCAATACCAAGCACGAGATAGAGCTGGGAGTTCTAATCAGGGTTCGTCATCAAGACGAAGATGAAATAATTATGTTTGTTCTAGTTTGTTCTAATTAGGGTTCTAATTATGTTTGTTCTAGTTTGTTCTAATTAGGGTTCTAATTATGCTTGTACTAGTTTGTTCTAATTAGGGTTCTAATTATGTTTGTACTAGTTTGGATTATAATTATGTTTGTTCCAGTTTGTTCTAATTAGGGTTCTATTTATTTTTGTTCCAATTTGTTGTTGTAATTATGTTTGTTCTTATTTTTTCTAATAATTATGTTAGAAATGGCAAATGAAAATAAATGGACGCCAAAGAATCATTTCGAGAGGCTTGAGAACAACGATTTATGGACTCCAGAAGCTGACTTTACTCTTGCTAATGCTCTCATTTACGAATATTCTTTTGGTCGATGGAAAGTTGGTAGAACCGATAACAGTCAATCCATTATGAATGCGACGACAAAACTAAATCAACATTTTCAAATCGAAAATTATAACATTGATCAGGTGATTGAACGAATTGGTTCATTTAAATCAAGACATGATTGTTGGTCCATGATGATCAACACTAAGGGGCAGTGTGAATGTGATATAGACTTCACTACTATTTCTGCATCAGCCGAGATATGGGAGTTTTGGTTAGATGTATGTGTTATAACTTAGTATTTTATTTATTAAATTGAACCTTGTAATTTTTTTAATAATTTCATTCATTATTTTTGTGCAGGTGGATGATCAAGCAAACTCTTATAAGTACTCCGACGAGCCACTGTGGCATATACTTAGTTATTTATTTCAAGCGCCGACCCTTCAACCAACTATCTTCGATTGGCGTCGAAGACGTGTAATTGATAAAGATTAATATTTTAGTTTTGCTCTAAGTATGTATTATAATTGCATGTTCATTAAAAAATTACTTTACTATAGTAATGAGTGTGTAATAAATTTAACATCAATACCTACATAATATTATAAATAAAATTATTTCTCAAAAATGTCTTTTTTATTAATATTATAAAAACGTCTTTTTTATGTAAATGTTTTTTCCAACATTTTTTTGAAAACGTCTTTTTTTTTTTTTGAAAACATTTTTTTTTTTGTAAACGTTTTATTAAAGATGCTAATGTTTTTTTTATTAATATATGTAAACGTTTTATGTGTTCTTTTAATTAATATATTTTACTCTTAAGGCATAGTTTGATTTAATAACAACATAAATAATTTAAAATAGATTAGTTAAAATTATAATTGACGAAATAATAATAACTGTAAAAATGAGTATTAAAATCATGTTTTCCAACATTAACTATCTCCGAAATAAATGACCCCCGGTGCCACACCTTGGTGGTCGTCTGTGACGTGTAGGACGTTGTCCGTCCTGATTTTCACCATCATTTGCAGTATGATCCTCATGCTCATGTGATGCCACATTTTCGTAGTCAGGATATGGGACTGGAGATGTGTTGAAGTAAGGTGCCCCAGGAATAGACTGATCAAACACTCCTTGTGCATATGTTGTGGATGGATAATTTGACTGTAAAAGAGACATAAATGACATGCCTTGGGGAGTGATTGAATCAGACATGTGAATATCTAGCGGTTCTGACTGGGAGAAGTAGGGAACTTCATTAACTTCTGTGTTAGGAACAATTGTAGGAATTTCTGTATTAAAATATGAAATATAATCAATTAACCTTGCATGATAATATCAATTGTGTAACACTATATAATCAATTGTTTAACACTATATAATATACCTGAAGACGCAGCACCAAACTCATAGGTGGAATTTCGACGCCTTTGACTTCGAGATGTAGAACGCCTACCACCTTGTTGACCTCTAGAAGACCCAGCAGTGAACTCACCAGTCTGATTGTGTTGCCATTGACTTCTAGATGTAGAAGGCCCAACACCAGTTTCATTTGTTGTAGGGGGATCTTCAAGGTATGGAGGTCTCGTAAGGAAGTTATGCATGGATGATACGACATGTCTACTGGTACGATACAAATCTTCAATGGATTCGGGATTATCAAGACTCACTCGTTCAGTTGAAATAGACAGGCGCTGCATCAAATGAAACTGAAAAAAAAAATAGTTGATATAAAGAGGCTACGTTATTTATTAACACAAAAAACATACCATAGCATCACGTCCCGATGTGTTTGCTGGTTGGTAGCCTGGTTTCGTCGCATAACGAGAGGGAGATATTAGACGTCGGGTGATATTACGGTACCATTGCATGTAATCCCTGCTCAACAGTGTAGAACCATGTGCAGCATCAACTTCAATTGGAACTTTGATTCTCCAAAATTCGATCCAACTCTGATGGTATTGTGTCCATCTACACCCTTCTCTTCCCAGAAAACTGACATTGTGCAAGTCATCATGAGCATTATCCAAAAAGAGAGGAATGCCTTGTCTCCGTCCAAACTGTCTCAACACCCTACTTGGATGATGAAACTCCACTATGCACATATTGATAAGTGGACACTCTGACATCCAATTTGCAGTTATGCATCTAGGATCAAGGCTTTCAATTTCTGGAAGACTCATATCATATGGCTGCCAATCAAACTGTATATAAAACAAATTAATTAGATTTTGTACATACTTACTTCATGGATTAAAATAATATGAAATGTTACTTACGTCATTATCTGCCATGCGATCAAATATGTCTCTAAATATACGTACGGCGTTTCTCGTACTATGAGTATAACTATGAAATTGGTACCACCTGAATGAAAAAAAAATCACACTTATATATATATATATATATATATATATTATATATATTAATAATAATAATAATAATAATAATAATAATAATCACTACGAAAAATTTATTTTTTACCTGATACCATAAGGTGGAAGACCTAAGTTGCGACCATCAACACCGAATAATGACCCTTGTATGCGGGTATTACCAATATTCTGAGGTTGTATTGTCAATATTCTTGACCATGCCCATATCTACAAAAATAATTGAATGAGACATTTTTTGATTATACAATAAACAATTTAAAACACAATTTAAAACAATAACAAAATTAAATACCTGTAAAATGGTCAATGGTCCAGAAATAACTTGTCTGTCAATCTTTGAAACCTGACAAAGCTCACGATATAAAGAGGCTAATATAGCACTAGCCCAACTGTAAGACCCCACATATTCTATATTATTGAGAAAATATAGATATAACAATGAAACCACTGCACGAGAGGAATCAGGCATCATTAACCCCCCTAACATAAGAATAGCACAACCTCGTGCATACTGATCCACAATTATTTGATCAGTATCTTCTGTAATCACAATGTCCTGCAGATGATTACTCAATGCAGAGAGCTTGAGTCGTGACTTACTCTTCATATCAGTTTCATCGGGCATGAAACCTACCAACTCATAACACAAATTCATCCACTGGGTTTTTGTGAAATGAGGATCATCACAAATAACAGGTGAACCCTCTACGGATAAACTCCAAATGATCGCAACATCCTGTAAAGATATAGTCGCCTCTCCAATAGGAAAATGAAATGTGTGTGTCTCTGGGCGCCATCTCTCTACCAATGCAGTAATAAGATGATTATCAATTGGCATTGATCCACATCGAGCAACACCATAGAACCCCATAACATGTAGAGCATCAAGAATTCGAGGATGTAAATTGACCATATTTTCTACATCCTCCCTAAAACTCCAAAAAATGTGGGATGTTGCGTGAGTTGCTCTTAGTGTATCATTTTCACTAATGGTTCCCCTAAAAATGGCTCCGAACGATGTGTTTCTTGAGACGACAAGACTGACGGATCATTTGGTCCATACAATTCTTTATACGAAGTCATCCTGATATTAAATAAAAAATAACAATATTAATTCTATATGACAATTATGTATAACAAAATATATTATGAAAATACACTTTGATATACCAAAATCTACTTATTCACATATTCACAACTATAATTCATATATTTACAACTAAATTTAAAACCTAATTTATGTATTCACAACTATAATTTACAAACTTAAAACCTAATTCACATATTCTCAACTAAATTCACAACTAAATTCATATATTTACAACTACACATAAAACCTAATTCAAATATTCACAACTATAATTTATAAACTCACAACATCAAATTCACACATTCACAACAAAAATACACAACTAAATTATGATTCATATACTAAACTCACAACTAAACTAATATCTTTACAACTATACTCAAAACCTAATTCAAATATTCACAACTATAATTTTTAAATTCACAACAAAAATACACAACTAAATTATGGTAAAATACACAACTAAATTATTGTAAAATACACAACTAAATTATGATAGAAATACACAACTAAAAAATAATTAAACTCACAAAATAAATTTAAATTAACTATCTACCCACAAAAATATATCTCTTAATATATGAATGTTACTTACTTTAAAGGATAATTTCAGCAACTTGGGGCGGTCTCCGGCGAGTTTCAGACTGTCTCCGGCGAAAAGAGGTTTGTGAGAGAGTGAGGGGATGATATTGAAGTGTGTTGGGGTGGTGGCCGAAAATAAATAGGTGGGTTGGGGTGTGTTGGCCGAAAATTTAACAAATAAATAGGGGGGTTGGGAGTTAGTTGGTTGGAGGTATTAAATAGTGGGAGTGAATGATGGATGATGGGTGGGAGGGAGCAGGTGCAGGGGCGTAGGTGTGTCAGGGGTGGGGTGGGGTGGGGTGGTCTGGCCGTGTCAGGGGTGGGGTGGGTGGTCTGGCCGTGTCAGCGGGTGGGGTGGTGGCGTCAGAGAGGTGGAGGGCGACATCTCAGATGACGCCCCTCCTTGTGCACAGTGAGGGCGCCGTTTCAGACGGCGCTCTTGCTTATTTTACACATCGGACAAAATATCACCATATGTTGGTAATTGAATTTTTTTTTTTGCTATATTTGGAAAAAAAGCCCTTAAAATTCATGTTATAAATGAGAGGATTGTCAAAGCTTATAAGTCCACCCAAGAACATACTCACTATCGATGTGGGATACTTTAATACCCTCATCACTTGAAAGACTCATCAAACTCAACACGTTATTCCACAAGTGGGTCCACATATTGAATATAGATGTGGCTTTGATACCACGTATGAAAACTTAACTCTACACTTAAAGCCCAAATTGTAAATGAGAAGATTGTCCATCCAAGACCATACTCACTACCGATGTGGAATATTTTAATACATCACTTTTTTTTTATACACATGCACAAGGTGGTTGAATTTAAAATTTATGATCATTGTTGCTACAGTGATAAAATAAATGCATGTGTCATGCAGAAAATTTTGGTTTTGCGTATGCACACGCTTAATTGTCCTTCATAATTGTTACAAAACTACCAAATGCAGCTTCAGTCTCCAAATGTTCAATATTTTTAGCAGCAAATACTAAAAGAAAAAATAAAACAAAAATTAAGATTTTGGAAATATGGTTTATGATGGGACGATATAATTAAGGGATTAATACCAAAATCGTCTCATAATTTTTTTATTTTTTCGATTTGATTCCATAACTATGTAATATTTCAATTTAGTCTCATAACAATTCAAATTTAACCAAATTAGTCCTAAATCGTAGGAATTGATATAAACAGTGTCGTTTTACTCACGTGCCGTGTCAGCCATTTCCGCCGAAAAATATAAAACGTGACCGTGCGTAAAACGACGTCGTTTTATGTCATTTCCGACGACTTGGGTAATAAGATTTGAATTGTTATGGGATTAAATTAAAATATTACATAATTATGGAACTAATTGAAACATTACATAGTTATATATATGGGTCCAAATCAAAAAAATAAAAAAATTATGGGACAATTTTAGTATTAATACCATATAATTAATAGTATTATAAGCTAAAGTTATCAATGTGAACAATGGAAGCAGTGACGTATATATTGTGTCATTTACAAACTAGTCATAAATTTTTTTAAAAAAATATAAAGGAGAAATACTTAAATTATTGAATATGGTGCCAACATTTTCTTTTGTCGGTGTTTATGTTTCTTTTATTTATATTGACTCGTAATCCACAAGCACGACTTGAATATTATCCTTTTTTAGCATGAAATTTTGTAGTGAATTAACAATTTAATTATATTAAATTTCCTTATCTATTTATCCAATTTAATATTAAATAATTTTATAATATATAAATATTTGTGAGCTAGATTACATATGTGCGAGTCATGTTTTACAACTATTTAACTAATTATATGATTTGTAAATTCGCACAAACACCAAAAACGCTATTTTCATTCTCTCAATTTGTTCTCATTGCGAAAGGTACGAAATAAGATAATTAATTTTGATAAAATAAAGATATTGATAATTTCATTATTTTTATCGTTGTACTTAACTAGGTGTTTCACTGTAAAATAAAATAAATAGAAACTATGGAATTATTTAATACGACTAAAGAATTTTCCTAATATCTAGTTACATCATTAAATAATTGACTTAAGGAGAAGAGCAAATATACAATATCATAATTAATTTAGAATATCCAAAAAGTACGAACACGTAATGATTAAGTTTGTTCATGCATCAATTCATTTGAATACTGAAAAAATGAGAAATAAAATACGATAGAAGAAATTAATTTAATTTTTTATTATCATATTCAATTCCTTTATATTGATATTGACACTCTTATTTGTAATATATAATTAATCTAGAGTTTCAGATATTAAACCCCTGAAAATCCGATCTAATAACATTAATTAAATTCTAAATAAAGTTTTTAAGTATAAAATATAAAAAAGCATCAGGAGTACTAATAATATTGTACTATGTTACAAATATTTGTTTGTTAAAGTTTAGGTGGTGCTTATGCATGTGTGTGGGCCACGGTTGCCCCTAATAATTGTTTAAATTTTCAAATTTAGGATATTATAATCAATTCTAAGCGAGAATATTCAACGAGCTTCGTAAGCATCGACGCATTATTTCATAAACAAAATATATATTTAAATATGAATAATTAGTGTACTCTTTATATTGATTTTAAAAATTATATTTTATTGATTAAGAAATTAAGGTAAAGACTTCAATAATGCTAACGCTTCTAGTCAATAAGAAAAAATCATCTCAAACACACATATTAGAAGAATACAATAAACAATCTTATTCATTTTTACAAGCTTGGAGAAGCACTATGATTAGAACAAATGACCTGCCTCTATATTGTTGTTACACTCAAATTATCTTGTGGACCAACATGAATCTGAAACCAAATCAAAACATAAAAGACCATCTTTTTTTACTATATATATATATATATATTACTCCCTCCATCCCGTAGGAATTTACACTCTACGGGATGACATATTTTTTAAGAAAAATGAGTTTTATATGTAAAGTAATTGAATATGGGTAAATATGTGTATAGGTTTGTGAATGAGCACGTAAATCAATGCTTCATTTTTTAGTAGTGTGCAAATTTGTGTGGAACGTCTAAATAAGGAAAGTGTGCAAATTCCTGCGGGACAAATGGAGTACTATATTTAATGAGCACGTGACTTGCACATGAATAAATCCGACGAGTCCTTAAGTCTCCGGCAACAATGGGACGATAACTAGTGCAATTCAAAAAGTTACGGAACTAAATTATTATTTTTAAAAAAGTGGGACTACTTGAGAAAAAAACAAAAGGTTATGAGACTAACATGGTGGAAAGTTACATGACTAAATTAATTTTTAAATAAATTGAGATTATTTGAGAAAAAATAAATAGTTATGAAATCAAAATAACTTTAATCTCATATAATATTCTTTAATAAATAGTTCATATCCTTCAAATTCAGAGTGGTTCATGCATGAATCATTTTGACATTATATTTTATATATTCCATAATATATAACGATCTTTTTAAAAAATTATAATAAAATTTAAAAACATAAATTTAGATATTTAACCCTCAACCATATAAAAGGAAAGAATATTTTATGATATAGAAATATATGAGAAATTATTGAAAAATTATAAGCAAAAGATGAGGAATAAAAAATATTTTTAATATAAATTGGAAAAAAAAACTTAAAAATAAATGATTAAAAATAAATTTTAGACTTCATAAATAAATTCATTATGTAACGTTCGCGGAGGTGGTATAGTTTTAAAATTTTATTTAATTAGAGATGTTTTTTTTATCAAAATGGAATAAAAAGTGGATGGTTTATGAATATTAACTTATGAGTATGCATATTAACTTAAACTACCGGGCTTCATGAAACGTGTCCAAAGGAACAAGATCTATATATGATATGATATATATATATATATATATATATGTAGACAACTTTTCAGCAATCATGTGGATTTCTCCTTGAACAATGTGAAGTCAATGCATGGGAGTGCATAAAATCAGGAATGAGACAGCATGTGTAAAATCTACTGCGTGTATAAAACCTATATGGATTCCACACACACGCTGACCCATACCTGTTTCCATGCTGCCCCACGTTGTTATAATATGAAAGATACAAAACAGCTAGCCAGCAAGGGATAAAAAACCAGAATACAAAATGTTGCGGCTCCCTAGAGAACAAAATGGGGTAATTAATGGCACAAATCCTGAAGAAAGACTTTAAAATAATGAACATGTTGCAGCAGACTAATGTCACAATTAATACTGATTAATGGGCTTCTCATCTTACGCGTGCATAAATCCGAAAAGTAGGTTCTTTTACTGTCACAACAGCACCACTTCAAAAATAAAAAACATCCACCTTCAAAACTAAATTTATTCCTACTGCATAAACCCAAAAAATACTCACTTCAATTAATATCATATTTATTCCTTTTATAATTTAATTTATCAACTATATTAATTATTTAATATTGCTTAAATTTTATTAAATCAATACACCAATTTTTAATAAATAAAAATAAAATAAACTTGAAAAAAACACATTGGCATTTTGATCACTATGACCTGTAAGAATATGTTATGTGGCCAGCGAGAATTAAGCCATTAGCGAATATTGCATGCAAGGGCAGTGTCGTCCTTTTTTCTTATTTTTAGTAAAAAAATTACGGAAGAAATTTTTACACAAGTATTGCTCAAAATAATAAAGTAAAATTTTAAAGTAACCAATTACACAAAGTAAATTTAATAAAATACAATTGCAAATTAAAAAAGGAAACGAACGATTCAATTATATAAAAGACAAACAATAAATTTTAAAAAAAAGGAAAGAAATGGCAGTTGTACACAAAAAAAAAAAAAAAAAGGCAACGATAATTAAAAAAATTGGTGGTAGAATTCCTCTTCCTCTCTCTCTCCTCATCTACCTAG
>JAPKLY010000002.1:2921999-2943318 GCA_026898435.1 Prunella vulgaris
AATTGGTGGTAGAATTCCTCTTCCTCTCTCTCTCCTCATCTACCTAGGTAGTATTTTCTCGTGTCTAAGTCAGCAAAAACCTCCTCTACTGGGGAGGGCATTAACAATTGACTCAAATTTAATTCCCAATAGAAACAAATTAAAGGAAATATAAGGTGATTTGAAAAAAAAAGTTATTTGGATGGCTAAATTTGAAAATAAATGGATTTTAAAAAAATACATATAAAAAAGTATATATTTCAAGTTAAAATTTATAAAGAGATGACAGAGAAGAGAAAAAGTAAGGAGAAATAGAGATGAAAATGGATAGAAATGAGGGATTTTAAATGACATGATTTTGAAGAGAATTTAGAATTAATCCTCCGTTTAAAACACAATTCAAATCTAAATATTTATAAATTCATGGAGAGGGTAATTATTTGTGTATGAAATCCACCAATCTAAATGGAGCTTTAGAATTAACTTCTAAAGACTAACGACCAATTACCGATAAAAAAATGTCACAATTACCACTGCAATGAGAAGATACGCGGAAGATTCACTTAATTAATGTCCACCTACTGCTAACATTAATGAATGAGAAGAGACACCGGCGAAAAATTAGTTAGATTTAATTTAATTTTTACATAATATACAATATCAATGGCGTGCCACTATATTCTATACTAGCTAACCCCTTCACACATACAAAACCAGCTAATTTGAGCTGACCCTACTTCACATTTCATTACTATATATATATATATACTTCCTTGATTAATTCCTGCAAGATAGCAAAAACTTGAGCTAAAAATTAATGGGGCTCACACAGGATGCCTTAGACTACGATAGGAAGAAGGAGTTGGCCGAATTCGACGACTCGAAAGCCGGGGTGAAGGGGCTTTTGGAACGGGGGATCGAAAGGATCCCCCGTATATTCGTGGACGAGAAGTTCATTCAAGAGGACAAGTCCAACAAACCCAAGCTGAGCGTCCCCATGATTGACATGCAGGGATGCATGGACGATGCATGTGCTCGCCGTCGGATCGTCGAGCAAATAAGAGGCGCTTGTGAAGAGTGGGGGTTCTTCCAGATTGTGAACCATGCGATCCCAGTGAGCCTGCTGAACAATGTTCTTGCAGGTATAAGGAAGTTTCATGAGCTGGATGCGGAGGAGAAGAAGCCCTATTATTCGCGCGATTTCACGAAGAAGGTTGCCTATCATAGCAATTTTGATCTGTATCGAGCTGAGAGCAGCAACTGGAGGGATTCCATTGATTTCATCATGGCTCCTGATCCTCCTCAGCCTCATGAACTGCCTCCTGTTTTGAGGTTATTTCTTTCTTTCTTTCTAGATCTCTCTTGTGCACAAATGCGGAAATTAAATAGTGTTTTTTGTCCTTCACTTGTTGATAAATTTAATTTTGATCCTTTATTATTTTCAAAATTAATTTCAAATTAGATAAAGAATTAATTAAAATCAAATTGTAATAGTTAGAGGACCAAAATCAAAATATGACATTGTTCGGTGTTGTGAAAATTACGACATATATATATACAGGGAGGTGATGATAGAATACACGAAGCAAGTGCAGAACTACGGAAAGGTGCTGTTCGAGTTGATGTCGGAAGCTCTGGGGTTGAAGGCGAACCAATTGAACGAGATGGATTGCGCGGAGGGACTATTTGTGACAGCGCACTACTACCCTGCTTGCCCCCAACCAGATTTGACATTAGGCCTAAGCAACCACACGGACAGTGGATTCCTCACTCTTCTTCTGCAGGACCAAATTGGTGGTCTCCAGGTCCTCTACAAACATCAATGGGTTGATGTGCCTCCTTCTCCCGGTGCTCTTGTTATCAACTGCGGAGACCTTATGCAGGTCTTTTTATTTATTTATTTATTTAAAAGCATGCAATATATATCCTAATTTTACAAGCATTAATAAGATAGTGTCCTAAAAATATTTCATAATACAACATGCATCATATAATTAATTTTTAAATAATTATCATGTATATATATAATGCATTATGTGCACGTAAAAATTTTTAATTTTACAAACATTTCATTATATAATATAGGGGCCGGGGGTTTCATCTATTTTGCAGATCATAACTAATGGAAAGTTCAAAAGTGTGCACCACAGAGTATTGGCCAACAATGTGGGCCCGAGAATCTCAATCGGGTGCTTTTACAGGGTGCATCTCCAACAAAATGAAACTTCTAAAAAAATAGGACCAATTAAGGAGTTGTTGTCCGAAGAGAATCCCCCCATTTACAGGGAAGTCTTTGCAGAAGAGGTCATTAATTATCGCTATACCACGGCTATCGATGGAATGTCTGTAGTACAACACTTCCAACTCAAGAATATTGATTGCTGATCACTGATCCATCAGTGATACATATATATATGTTAATTTGTTTTAGGGTTTGAAGGGATAATTATGATATCCTAATAATTACAATGAATAGTTTCTTGTGTTTGAATTTTGCTGAATGCATGTGTTTGTAACGTATGAGTCATGAATGTGAGTTGTGTATTGTAATTGATATGCTTTATTTAAGATTGAGAAATAAATACTCCCTTAGGCCCTCCCTAAGTTTCCCTCATTTGCTATTTTTGGTCGTCCCGAAAGAATACCTTTTTAATTTATTTTTTTAAATGAAAAGTTGTGTTAATTTTCAGTAAAGTCTTATTTTATTTCAATTGCCACACAATCTCTATAGAGTAATGTATGGGAGTATTTGTGTGTTTTATCACATTTTAACTAACCACACCGCACTAAAATATATATTTTTGTCATTTAAATTATTTTGTCTTCTTAAATTTTTTAATTTTGAATTTTAAATTTAATCGTTCAACTTATAGAAAATTATAATTTTAATCCTGTGACCGGTTGAGTGATCGGTTATGACAAGAAAATAAATTAAAAAAATTTATAGTTAAAACACTATATTCAAAACAAGTCGCGGTTATTGATGTTGCATAATAGTTTTCTTTTTTACTAGCTAAATGCCAACGTGGACAAATATTTTTACTGAAACATACATAAAATATTTTAATAAAATTTTTATATTTGAATTAAATTTATAATAGAAACAAAATAAATAATAATATGTAATTCGCACGGACAATCCAAAAAAAATCGCTCAACCGTGCTAAATTTTGAATAGCTCATGTGGGAAGGTAAAATTCTGAAAATAAAATTTGGGCTTTTAAGGCCATGACAGCCCAATTACTAATTATTTTCTTGATGCCCATTGGAATTAAAATTTAGAACAGCCCATCAGATTTTAAAGCAAAGAAAGCAGCGCATAATGAAGGGAAGGGTCATTTTTTTTTGGCATTCTAAGTTCTCCAAAGAGTGGGACTCCACACAATATACACATAAGTATATTAGGGTTTAATTTTTTTACAGGTCTTACATAGATTTTAGTGAGTAATTTTAATTTCTTGTAAGATTTTTTTTATAGGAAAGGAAAAGCTCAACAAAGAACAGTACCAGTTTCAAGAGCTAATTTTGCTAACCCAATCTGGGATATCAGCTTCTACCCAATCGTGAGAGGGAGAAGTGTTTTTTGCCCATCTTGCCAATTCGTGAGCTACCTTGTTCTTGTCCCTCAGAATATAGCGGATACCTCACTCACGGTATCATCTAATTCCTTCCATCCCTTCCGGATTAAAGCAAAGTGCTCTCTTCTCGATCGCCTGAACCGCCTGTAAAGAATCTGTGGCAATTGAAGTGCTTGAATATCATTTAGGTGATATCATCTCTTTATATTTACTTTTAGTGGTTTAATTTTAATATTTTTAGTGTATTGTTTTATTATCATTATGGGTTTATTGAGATTGAGTGAGGATTAATGATTTTATTGTGTTTATCCTTTGATTTTATTTTGTTAAATGATTGAGCTCCAAATTTGTGGATTTACTTGAGCTTTAATTGATTGTTCTTCTTCGATTATGCATTTAGATTGAGTTGGCAACAAGTGAGAGCTGCGTTTATTGATTTGGTATATTGTTGAGTGGAGTGAGATATTGGATTGTTGTTGTCAGGACGTCTATTACACCAAGATCACTCTCGACTAGGTACCAGATTATGTGGGCAACAAACGAGAGCTGTGTTTCCTTGATGGTAAGGGTTTCTCTCTCTAGTTCGATTGTTTGATGAACCAAGACTAGAACATAAATGCAATAGTTCACTAAGACTTGTTTGATTGAAATTACCCAAAGTATATCTCAAATCTTCCTCACTTCTTCATAGTTGGTTTAATTTGGTAGTTTAAATTGGTTGGATTTTATTTTTGTTTAGCCCATAAACCCCAGAATTTAATGCTTTCGTAATTTTATAGTAGAATGTCAATTCCTAAGGTCTCCTTGCACTAAAACACCTTCCTCGGGTTCGATATAATTTTAACTTTGTCAAAACTTCATACTACATTGATTTCAATGATTTCAGAACCGGATCGGACCGGCCGGTTCAACCCGTTGAACCGGGAACCGGTCCGATTATAGCTTAAAACCCATTTTTGCGGTCGAACCGTGTTGACCCGGGGTGAACCGGTTAAACCGGTCGAAACCGGGCGAACCGGACCCGGTAAGAACCGTCTCTTTTTTTTTCCCTCATAACTGTTAAACTTAAAGTCTTAAACCAAAACTTTCCTTATTCCCTGTACGCGATTTTCCCCAAAGTCAAAAAACCAAAACCCTAACGTACCTGAAATTCTCTCGACACCTACCGCTGCAAAATCCGTCGCACACACGTCGAAATCCCACAGCCGTCGCAACGGGCGACGCTCACACACTCGCTGCCGTACCTGGAATCGAGTACAAACAACTCGCCGGAGTTCTGTTCGTGCAACCGCCGTACACCGCGATGCACCGTCTCTGTCCTCGCCACTGCAATTCCAACAGTCGTACTCGCATCTGCTCTTAATTTGCTCGCTGAAGAAGACGATGAGAAAAGGTTTGGGTTTTTAATTATTTGAAGCCCATTTACTTTAATAAAGTGAAGCCCACTCATATAAAGCCCATTTGAAGAAGCAGTATATATATTGAAGGTCGATTATTATTCACGAAGGATTACACACGCTCACGCTCTCGCCATTAGCTATGTTTTAAAAAACTGGTCGGACCGGCCGGTCGAACCGGTCCGACCGCTAACCGGACATAGTAACGTACGGTTCAAAAGCGTTCGACCGGCCATCTATTAAAGCGCTTGAGAACCGGTCAAAAGCGGTTTTAATCGAGTTGAACCGGTCCGGGTCGAACCGGCGGCTAGGAAGATTTTTATAAAAAAAAAAAAAATATTTAGGGGTTATTTTGCAATTTAAGAAATTTCTTGATGCCCTAATATATTTATGAAAAAAATCTAAAAAAGACAAAGAGCATGATGCCTAAATTCATTAACGTTGACATTCATCTCCGGCGGTGTCATTAGCGTTGCAACAACTTTAAGTGGTGCAGCGTCTTCATCCAGTGTCTTCATTATATATTTATTACAAAGGATTAAATTATATAATATTATAATTTATATATTATATAATTATGACATCATACCAGCTCAACCGCTTTATTAACGGTCTGACCGATCGGACCCGGTCCGACCAAAAAAACTAAGGTGTCCGGTTCAATGTCCGCTTCCGCTTTTTAAAACATAGGCCATTAGGGCACTTAGGCAGTAGGTAATTAGGGATTGGCACGGAGGATTGTGTTATTTTGTCTCATTTGTCTTTTATGTTGTTACTCTATATCTTTATTGTGTTCATTTAATCTTTATGAGTGAATATTTATTTTATTAATATAGAGAATATAAAAAATAGGTATAAATTATTTTAACGGTTGAACCGTCAGTCCAACCGGTTGAACCGGTCGAACCGTGAACCGGTGCCTTAACCGGTTTGGTCACCGGTTCGGTTCTGAAAACATTGATTGATCTTATACACTTGTAGGTGAATAAATTGTTTAACACAAATTTGCGAATCAACGATGAAAACCAAAGTCAATCAAACTTAAAGAAAAAAAAAAAAATATTTTTTTTAATTTATTTAATTTAATAGTGTAAATATTTGTGGGATAGATGGAGTAATTATTTTGTCCTAAATGATGACTTTAAATTTGATTACTGATTGCATTTGCATTGCTTAACGCCAATTAAGAATTCATCCTTAGAAAAGCTCACGTTTAGAAACAAACAATTTTTACTTGTAAAAATTTTAAATAAAAAAATAATACTCCCTCTGTCCCGCAAGAATTGGCAATATACTTATGATGGGACGATATAATTAATCTTATTGGCTCATTTGGTTCGTAAGATAAAAGTATCTATCCGTCGAAAATATGTATATTTTCAACGGATAGATATTTTTATCTTACGAACCAAATGAGCCCTTATAAGCTAAAGTTATCAATGTGAACATTGGAAGCAGTGACGTATATATTGTTTCATTTACAAACTAGTCATTACTCTTTTTAAAATAAAGGAAAACTACTTAAATTATTGAATATGTTGCCAACATTTCTTTTGTCGGTGATTTTTTTTTTTTATTTATATTGACTCGTAATCCACAAGCACGGCTTGAATATTATCATTTTTTAGCATGAAATTTTGTAGTGAATTTTGATAACAATTTAATTATATTAAATTTCTTTATCTATATATCCTTTAACATAAATTAAATTTATAATATATAAACATTTGTGAGCTAGCTAGATTACATATGTGCCAGCCATGTTTTACAAATGTTTAACTAATTATATGATTTGTAAATACGCACAAACACCAAAATGCTATTTTCATTAATTCTCTCAATTTGTTCTCATTGCGAAAGTTACGAAATTTTAAAGAAAATACGATAATATGGATAAAATAAAGATATTGAGAATTTCAGTGTCTTTTATGGTTGTACCAAACTAGGTGTTTCACTGTAAAATAAAATAGAAACTATGAAATTTTTAATACGACTAAAGAATTTTCCAAATATCTAATTGCATCATTAAATAATTGACGTAAGGAGAAGAGCAAATACAATATCATAATTAATTTGTTGATTTTTAGAATATTCAAAAAATACGAACACATGGTGATTATTGATTAAGTTAGTCCATGTATTGGTTCATTTGAATATTGGAAGAGCGATGAGTAAAATACGATAAAAGAAATTAATTTAATTTTTTTTATTATCACCTTTATATGAATTTTGAGGTTTTTATTTATAATAATTAATTTAGATTTTCAGATTTAAACCCCTAAAAATCAGAATTTCATATTTCAATAAACCTCGGGTTAATTAAATCCTAAATAAAATTCTAAACTATAAAGTATAAAGATACATTAAATCTCTATCTCCGTTAACGCATGGTGAGTACTAATATTGTACTATGTTACAAATATTTGTTTGTTAGGTGGTGCTTATGCATGTGTGGGCCACGGTTGCCCCTCATAATTGTTTAAAATTTCAAATTTAGGATATTATAATAAAAGAAAAGAAAAGTTAAATGAAATTAGAAATTTTGGCAGTATACTGAATTAAATGGGATGATATTTTCTAAGCGAGAATATTCAACGAGCTTCGTAAGCATCGACGCATTATTTCATAAACAAAATATTTGTTGTAACTAAAATGAAGGAAAAATATATATTTAAATATGGCTAATTAGTGTACTCTTTGTAACTCTAAATGATTAACTTTATATCGATTTTAAAAATTATATGTTATTGATTAAGAAATTAAGGTAAAGACTTCAATAATGCTTATAATCAGGTGAGCTATCTCACCTGGCTACCGGGCTCCTCACTTGAGTGGGTGGCTTGGGTTCGATTTTCTTTGGGAAAGAATTAAGGGAAATGAGAATGGGAATAAAAAAAAAAAGGCTTCAAATTCATATATGATCATATCCTTCAAATTCAGTGTGACTTCATGCATGAATATTCATTTTGATATTATATTCTATATATTTCATAATATATAAGGATCTTTTTAAAAATTTAAAATAAAATTTAAAAACATAAATTTATATATTTTACCCTCAATCATATAAAGGAAAGAATATTTTATGAAAGCATGTGCAATGTTTGTCCAAAAAGCTTAAAGGGTTTTGCAGTAAATATGGGCCAATTATGTTTTCACTCTGTGCTGCTTTTTTGAAGCATGTACATGTCTAAAGTTCACTAAACTAAGAAACTATAAAGTGCATAATTTAAATAAACAAAAAATCTAATTTTGTGAGTTTGTTCTAAACAACAACAAAGTAATACTCAAAAAATCTGATAAGCATTTAAAAATGTTAGTATTAAAGTTGTTATCAGTCTTTGCACTTTTTCATTATTAAATATAATTATCATCAAACCCATGCTTGATGATTACACTGCGCATTCTCGAATTTAGCATAAACTATGATGGAAATATTAAGAGAATCATGATTCATGCAAGTTTTAATAAAGAAAAGGGTAATGATTGATATCTGGATATCCAGATTTCAAATTTTTAATTAATTATAATTAATTTAATTAATCATTTATATCCCTAATTTTAGGAGGTAGTTTAATGAGAAGACACACTTTATTTATTAACGGTAACATTATTAATTAATTTGAATAATAATCATGAACCCACCACCCCACTTCCCAACACATCTTAATTAAATTAACGGATCCTTTAAAAAAAAAAATTAACGGATACTACACATCTTAATTAAATTTGTTATAATATATGTAAATATATTATTATATTTTATGGATATAATATTAGATATATCCAGTGGGCTTTAGGCCCACAAGACTTAGGGTTAGATATCCTTTATATATTGTATCTTCCCTTTGTATTCTCTACATTCTACACATTCATTGTAACGGCAGTTCTTATTAGTATAATCTCCTGGCTTGGTCGCCCCCAGACGTAGTCACTTTGTGACGAACTGGGTCATCAATATTGTCCATTTACTTTTATGCTTTACGCTTTCCTCTCAAAATTACAACACGTTATCAGCACGAGTCTCTACGAGCATTAAGGATTTACGAGAGGATTGCTCCAGCTGTTTTAGGAATCAAATCAAATTTGGGATTAATTTTATTTTGTTGCTGAAACCGTAAGTTTCTGCTTTATAATTAATCTGTAAATAGAAATCCATGTTTAGGTTTTCTGCGGATTATAATTTGCTAGAATATGATTATGATTCTATTGATTCTGCTGGTCATTAATTCTGCTGGTTATATTCATGATGGATATGTACATGCCTGTATTCATATGTTTATGTGGTTCATATGCTACTGTGAAATAACGTATGAATATATATATCAACTGCATATTATATGCTATTCTGTTTATTTGATTATATGAATATATGCCTATTTTCTTATACTCTGATCAATTATTATGATATGTGATATAATTATATGATTCTTATGAATATAATATGCTTAAGCTTCTACTTATAACATTCTGTTCATATATATGCATTGCACTGATTATGCTCCTTCATATATACATGCTTATGCTTATGATTTGCACAATAAAACCCCAAAACCAAAATCAGTGTATATTTTCAACAATTCATAAACCCAGAGTTTCTGGAAACCAAATCGAACACAGCTTCGAAACCCAGAAACCTGATTTGCTCTCAATTGATTTCCTGATTCTTCAATCAAAAATCATGTTTTCAATCGTAAAATCGAAACCTGGCACCATTCTGGTCCTTGACATCGCCTCAAGCCGTGACGAACACCGGCGTCACGCCGGACTCTGACCCGCGGACGGCACCTCCTCGTGAACGCCGACAGCCCCTGAAGTGGCTCGACGGCGACACGCGCGACTGCCCCCTGTCTTGCGAGGTGTGTACTCCGGCCCTGTGCCGTGACGGCACACTGAACGGCGCCTCCGGCCCTGTGCCGTGACGGCGCTGCGCAACCACGCAGCGGCGGCTCCGCACCCTCAGTAGCTACTGTGCTAGACGGCGGCTATGAGGCGTAGCCACGGTAGGCCCCTGAAGCGGCCATGGGAACGACTAACAGCGCCGGCGCGATCTCGCGACGGCGCCTCCTGCCCGTGCGACGCGCGGCGACGGCGAGAAGCCAAACGCAGGTAAATGACCGGCTGCGCAACGGTTATGGCGTCCCTGGAGCGACAACCGTCCCACGATGGCGGATTTTTCGCGAGGCCGCTGAAATCGGCGATTGAATGTGTTGACCCATTCAATGAATCTGAAAACTGAAAAATCGTCCGAGCCTTCTTAATCCAATTGAGCCCTAATTCATTTAGTTTTACTAAATGGGCTTATATGACTTGGGCTCCTTTTTTAATAATAATAAAAAAAAAACAATGGGCATGTTTTCCGAAATGGGCCGTGCCATTATTATCCTATTAATAAAAAAAAAAAAACTTTATTAATTAATAATAATATTAATTAATTAATTAGGCCATTTTTTTAATTAATTGATTGGACACTTTATTTTAGTCGATCCTAATTATTTGGATCCTAACAATTATTTATTTTTGGGTTAAAGTCCCATTAATAATTTTTTAATTCATAATGGTATTATGAAAGTCCAAATCATCAATTTTTTTTAGGCCTTATCCAATAATTATTTTTTGGTCCGAATTCCCATTAATAAATGTCTCATAAAAGTCATACACCCAAAAATATTTATACCCCCTATAATTAATTATTAATTTTTATCTTAGCATTTTTATGATTGAGTCTTAATTATTAAATGCTACAAACAAATAATTTTTAATAAATTTCCATTTATTAATTTTTGTAGCAAAAACATGTCAAAAATCACTACATGTGAATTCGATAAATTGACATTTGATTGCCATAACTATTTGACATGGGCTCTCAACGTTGAAATCCACTTTGTCTCTAAAGACTTTACCGACACAACTAGACAACCATCTAAATCCACAACTGCCCAAATGGCACAAGCTCTAATCTTCTTAAGACATCATCTTCACAAAGATCTTAAGAACGAATACCTCACTGAAAAAGATCAATCGATGTTATGGAAATCCCTCCAGGATCAATTCCAACAACAACACGATGTGATCCTCCCCAAAACCAGACATGAATGGATAACACTTCGTTTCCAAAACTTCAAGTCTGTAACGGAGTACAACTCCGCCCTACATCGCATAGTTTCTCAGCTTAAGCTGTGTAAAGAAACAATAACTGTTAATCAGTTAATTGAAAAACTCTTTCCACTTTTCACACTATTAATCTTGTACTCCAGCTGCAGTACAGGGCCAAAGAGTATCAATCACACTCCGAGCTCATTTCTGCACTTTTAGTTGCAGAAAAGCACAACCAATTGTTGATGAAAAATCACAATACTAGATCGGTTGGCTCACAAGCTGTGCCTGAAGCACATGCTACTCGGAGGAACTCTAGAGGCCGTAAACGTGGAAAAGGAAATGAGGCGAGTGGGGGACGTGGATCGACCCGAAGTCGAGGTCGTGGTAGGGGAAGAGGTAGAGGTCGCAACAATGCACAGTATAGTGCAACTGATAATAATGCACCTCAAGATAAACCATCGAGCTCACGTGCACAGAACAAACAAGTCTGTCACAAGTGTGGATGCGACGACCATTGGTCTCGCTCGTGTCGTATACCAAAACATTTGGTGGAGGCGTATCAACGTATGCTAAAAGACAAAAATGGGAAGGCTCATCACGGTGAAACACACCACACCGACCTGCCCGAAGCAGGCTTTGTCATAGACAAAAGATGACCTCTTGGGTGCACATATGACTATTGACTACAAAATTTAATACGTTTTTGATAAAGTAGGACCTAAGTGATCCCTTGTGCGGCTGATCAATCAGCGTCTGTAATCTTGGCTCTCCTTAGCATTCCTCATATCTAAACGTGTCCAAACATACACTTAAGTGCTTATGGAGATTAATGTGTTGTGCTTAGTAGATAGTGCTACTACACATACTATCTTAAAAGATAGACAATTTTTCCAAACATTAACTGAAAAGAAAGGAAGTGTCACTACTATTTTCGATGACGACATACAAATCGTTGGCTCCGGAAGAGCCTCGATCATTCTACCTATGGGTACCGAATTAATAATCGAAAATGCTTTATTGTTTTCACAATCAAAGCGTACCCTCCTCAGTTTCAAAGACATTCGACAGAATGACTATCACATTGAAACAAATACTGAGGACAATAGTGAATATCTGTTGATGACTCACTATTTAAATTGTCATAAACACATCGTCGAAAAACTTCCATCTTTCTTGTCTGGCTTGTATTACACATACATCAGACCCTCAAATCTCCATATAGCTCTTAATCTAAAATTTAATGATCCAAATTCTTTCAAACTATGGCATAAGCGGTTAAAACATCCAGAACAATCCATGATGCGTCGGATTCTATGTAATTCATCTGGCCATAACATAACACACAACAGAATCCCTTCTGTTAATGAATACATATGTGATGCTTGCACAAAGGGTAAACTCATAATTCGTCCTTCTAGTAGTAAAGTAAGAACTAAATCTCCTAAATTCCTTGAGCGGATTCAAGGAGATATTTGCGGACCGACATCCTGCATCCGGACCATTTCAGTACTTTATGGTCCTAATAGATGCATCCACTCGGTGGACTTATGTCACCATGCTATCCACTCGTAATACTGCTTTTGCAAAGCTTATTGCTCAGATTATCCTGTTGATATCACAATTCCCAGATCATCCAATCAAATCCATACGCATGGACAATGCCGGTGAATTCACCTATAAGGCATTTGATGATTGTTGTTTGGCATTGGGAATCAAAGTGGAGCATTCGGTCCCTCATGTTCATACTCAAAATGGTCTAGCTGAATCATTAATTAGACGTCTTAAATTAATCGCTAGACCACTACTACACAAAACAAACTTACCTATTTCATGTTGGGGGCATGCAATCTTATATGCATCATCACTAATCCAATTCCGACCAACTGCATATCATGAATATTCCCCTATTCAACTCGTGCGTGGAAATGAACCTAACATTTCCCATCTGCGTACATTCGATTGTGCAGTGTATGTTCCAATACCACCACATAAGCGAACATCTATGGGCCCACAAAGGAAACTCGGTATTTACATCAATTTTGTATCTCTCACAATACTTAAATACCTCGAGCCTTTAACTGGGGATCAGTTTACAGCCCGTTTCGCTGACTGCACATTCGACGAAGATCTATTTCCGGCCTTAGGGGGAGAGAAAAATACCACAATTAATAAATGCCGTGAAATTACGTGGAACACAAAAGATCTTCAATACTTAGGCCCACGCACTAGTCAAACTTGAACCAAAAGTTCAAAAGAAAATAAACTTGCAATAATCAGCAAGTAATCTGCCAGATGCATTATCAAATGCATTACTGATTATAAATGAAGTGACTGTGAATAGTTAAGGATGCCCCTATACGCCAGAAGCGTAATGAACCTCCTTACACAAAACCATGGTATATTAATGCTAATAACATATTCAGTTACTCATGAAATCTCCTGAAGAGATTCGTCCTGAAGACGAGAAATCCTAGTAAAAAAGCACGTGCACATAGCAATCAAAATACTAGGATTGCGGAACACCCAGATCAATGGGAAATGATCAAGATCTGGTTTACATGAATCTTTAATAAACACAGGAGACAAACATATCACTGTTGTCGACAACATCTTCGTACCCATAGTTGCTCTTTCTAAAATCTGGTACCAGTATCTAAATTTGATTAGATGCAATAGAAAGAAGCAAATATGGAAGAGCTAGACTCGCAAAATAAACTGTTTTGTTCTATCGTACATACCCCCTAAATATTTTATCCCTGAAGGATATAAATGGGTATTAATACGAAACAAAATGAAGTTGAGAGATACAAAGCAAGATTAACAGCTTAAGGGTTTTTCGCAGTGACCCATTATTGAGTTTGATGTGATCAAACAAATACTCCTGTTGTTAATATTATAAAGTTCCGCCATATATCCTTGGCAGTTAAACGCAGTTAATGGACATAAATTACCGCATACTTATACGGATCATTATATTCTGACATCTATATGAAAATCCCTGATGGATTAACTATTCCCCAAATGAGGAATAACGAACATCGTAGTATGTTCAGCATTAAGTTGCAACGCTCGTTATATGGCTTAAAACAGTCAGGTCGTATGTGGTATAATCGACTAAGCGAATTCCTCCTGAAGAAGGAATACGTAAATAACGAGGTTTTTCCTTGTGTCTTTACTAAGAAATCCCTTAATGGTTTTTGCATCATCTCGGTGTATGTGGATGATCTAAACATTATCGGAACAAGGAAAGAGATTGAAGAAGCAAGTTCAATCTTAAAAACTGAATTTGAAATGAAAACTTTGGGTAAAACCAAGTTCTGTCTCGGTCTGCAGATCGAGCATTTCCCTGAAGGAATACTGATACACCAATCAGCTTACCTAATGAAAGTGTTGGAGAGATTCCACATGGATAAATCTCATCCTTTAAGCACTCCAATGGCTGTCCGTTCCCTTGATTTGGAAAAGGACCCATTTAGACCTAAAGAAGATACCGAAGAGCTATTGGAACCTGAAGTTCCATATCTAAGTGCAATTGGCGCACTGCTCTATCTTGCAAACTGCACTAGGCCCGATATTGCCTTTGCAGTCAATCTACTTGCAAGGTTCAGTGCCTCCCCTACGAGGAGACATTGGAATGGTGTGAAACATATTCTACGATATCTTCAAGGTTCTCAAGATCTTGGTCTTTTCTATCAAAGAAACCAAGACAACACACTTATAGGTTATGCTGATGCTGGTTATCTATCTGATCCCCATAATGCGAAATCGCAAACGGGTTATGTTTTCCTCTGTGGTGGAACAGTCATTTCATGGAGATCTGTCAAACAAACTTTGGTGACCACATCGTCAAACCACTCAGAGATCATAGCTCTGTACGAAACTACACGAGAATGTGTGTGGTTAAAGTCCCTTATAAAACACATTCACGATTCGTGTGGTATCCCTTCTGTTGACTTAAGCCCTTCAATTATCTACGAAGATAATGTTGCATGTATTGCACAAATGAGCAACGGCTATGTCAAAGGGAACTTGACGAAACATATATCCCCAAAATTCTTTTATCCTCACGAACTCCAGAAGAGTGGTGAGATCACGATAAAACAAGTACGCTCAAGTGACAATCTAGCTGATTTGTTCACTAAATCCCTTCCCACTTCGACTTTTGAAAAGTACGTACATGGAATCGGGATGCGTCGACTTGGAAGGTTGTTATCTTCAGGGGGAGTAACAAATGTTAAACAATCCTGATGATTGTATCCTCGAGGCCATTTGTAACACTCCACTAAGTAACACTTGCATTCTTCCTTGTCATATTATATCCAAGGGGGAGTGTTATAATATATGTAAATATATTATTATATTTTATGGATATAATATTAGATATATCCAGTGGGCTTTAGGCCCACAAGACTTAGGGTTAGATATCCTTTATATATTGTATCTTCCCTTTGTATTCTCTACATTCTACACATTCATTGTAACGGCAGTTCTTATTAGTATAATCTCCTGGCTTGGTCGCCCCCAGACGTAGTCACTTTGTGACGAACTGGGTCATCAATATTGTCCATTTACTTTTATGCTTTACGCTTTCCTCTCAAAATTACAACAAAATTAACGGATACTAAAAAAATTAAAATTTATTAATGAATTAAAATTTGAAGACACATATATTCATCTTTATTAATGAACTAAATTTTGCAAAAATTCTATATATATCAGATTTTTTTTTTTCATATCAATATTTCATCCATTCTTTTGAAAAATCAACCATGGCAACTCGTCCTCAAATGCATGATCTTTTCGGAACTGATTCAGAAAATAATTCTTCGAGATCTACCCGTAATTACAATGAATTCGAAGATAGTGGGAGTCAAAGCAATGAAGGTTTTGATCTCAATGAAGATTATGTACCATCCGATTAAGAGCATTCAAATGAAGCTAGTGAAGATGTCAACATTCAACCGATTTGTTTGCTAATATTTGATTTGTTATAATTCAAATTTATTATATAATTCGATTAGTTTGCTAATATTTGATGTAATTTGATGAATATTACGACATGTTTATTTATTTTTTAATAACTGATGTAATTTGAAAATAAATTTAATTTGAAATGAGTAATGAGTGGGGTTTAGTTTGCCGAGATTTATGGATTGTGTTTAAATTTTTTTCACTTTTAAAAATATTTTTTTACGATTTTTTATATGATTTTTTTATTTTTATTTCATTCACAATTTTTAAAATATAATCTTAAATAATTTACGATTTGGTTTTAATTTTTTTTTATAATTTTGACATATTTTTAAATTGTAATTTTAATTTGAATATTACGATATGTTGACATATTATAATTTGATGTTGGGATCCTAATAGTATTACTCTTTTGTGAGGATGGTATTAGGAACTACTCAATCTAGTATTACATACTATTAGGTTATTTCCTAGTACCATCCTCACAAAAGAGTAATACTATTAGGTTATTTCCTTAAACACTTATTATTCATAGTGGTACTAGTGTTCATTCTAGTTGAATTACCAATCTTCATAGTGTGAAACACATAAACAATATAAATATCACTTATACATCATTATTATTATTATTCTTAATATATATTACAAAGATATAGACCTAATTTAAACTTACATTTAAGTAGTATCAACATTAGTACTATAAAGTGCTAGTGTACTATTGAGGATGGTACTAGTGTTCATTCTAGTTGAATTATCAATCTTCATAGTGTGAGACACATAAGCAATATAAATATCACTTATACATCATCATTATTATTATTCTTCATCCTAATTACAAAGATATAGACCTAATTTAAACTTAGTATCAACATTAGTACTATAAAGTGCTAGTGTACTATTGAGGATGGTACTAGTGTTTATTCTAATTTATCACTTATAAATTATCATTATTATTTTAACTTATTAAAGATTGAAAAAGAGCAGTTAAGAATTCAAAAGTATAAATAAAATAAAAATAATTTAAAAATAATTACGTAGCAAACTTTATTAAAGATTGAAAAAGTAAAAAATTTACATTATATTTTAATTTATATTATATTTATTTTGATTATACGTAACAAATTTTTTTTAAATTATATTAAAGATTGAAAAAGTAAAAATGATTATACGTAACAATTTTTTTTTACATTATATTAAACACTTTCAATCTTTAATAAAGTAAAAAGATTATACGTAACAAATTTTTTTTACATTTTAATTTAATTTATATTATATTTATTTTGAGATACATTATATTATATTTTAATATCTGATTTCTTAAGATTTGAATTTGAATTTGAATTAATTAACAAATTGATTATGTTCTAGTTTATTGTGATATGGAAACATGCGAAGTGTGGGGGAGAGTGGGTATTAATTAACTGACGGCATAATAATTAACTCCCACCCTAATTTCACTCATCCACAAATCCACCCTAATAATTAACTCCCACCCTAATTCCAAAATTATCCTTGTCTGGATGTCTGGATATTTAGCACTACCCTAAAGAAAAAAGCCTAATTAATTAGTAATTACTCCTTCCATGCCAAAAGTGTTTTCATCCTAATATAAATTAATATATATGTATTAAATGTAATTAGTAAACTTTTGAAAAATAATTTGATAAATTTTATGTATAAAAAAATTAGTTGAATTTAGATTAGTGTAGGTTCAAAAAGTAGTTAATTATATTTTGTGTAGATATATGAAAATTAGGAAGGTAGAATTCATTAAAAAGAATTGGGGACAAATGAATAAATTAAAGCAAATTAATATGAAAATAATTAGGGGGATGAAAGGAGTTTATACATATTGATGTAGAGTTGCATGCTGAGTTCTTTATATACAAATTACACATATTAATTTTCACATAGTACAAGTAATTTTTATCAAATATATTAAACTCGATTATGAACAAAATATGTACGTATATACACTCATTCTTTTTATCTTCTCTGAATATTTTTTACTTTATTTTAAAATTCGAACTTATATATAGAGAGTTTGTGTGAAAAGAAGACTCCATATTTGAGTAATTTAATATGAATGAAGTTGTTTTTTTTGTTTTTTGCGAGAATTGAATTTAGAACATTGGACGAGTATAAACTCTAATACTCTAAAAATATGAAATTATAAAGAGTTGAAATTAATCATTTTCTTGTAAATCAAACTCCTTTGATCTCTCCAACTTAGCTTACCAAGTCAAATAAGCTGAAGATATTATAGTGACGCGTTTGGCATTTTCCAAAAAGCATCTTGTGCTTGACTGAGCAATCAACGTTTCGAGAGTTGATTTATATAAGGTCTATGAATTTTCCAAACACTTTCTAAATAATAGTGGCCTATATGATCGTGTAGTAGGATTAAAAGAATTGGTTAGTTGACTCTAATTAGTGAAATAGTCATGAGCTATCGATTGGGGTTTCATATACAAATGTATATGTATCTATCGTGTGTGTATATATATATATATGTACTATAATAAATTGATGATAAAGATTTGTGTGACAATATTCAACGAGCTTCGTAAGCATAGATCGCATTATTTCATAAACAAAATATTTGTTGTAACTAAAATGAAGGAAAAATATATATTTAAATATGACTAATTAGTGTACTCTTTGTAATTGGTAATCTCTCTCTAAATGATTACCTTTATATCGATTTTAAAAATTATATGTTATTGATTAAGAAATTAAGGTAAAGACTTCAATAATGCTTATAATCAGGTGAGCTACCTCACCTGACTACCGGGCTCCTCACTTGAGTGAGTGGCTTGGGTTCGGTTTTCTTTGGGAAATAATTAAGGGAAATAAGAATGGGAATAAAAAAAAAGGCTCCAAATTCATATATGATCATATCCTTCAAATTCAATGTGACTTCATGCATGAATGTTCATTTTGATATTATATTCTATATATTTCATAATACATAAGGATCTTTTTAAAAATTTAAAATAAAATTTAAAAACATAAATTTATATATTTTACCCTCAATCATATAAAGGAAAGAATATTTTATGATATAGAAAATATATGAGAAATTATTGAAAAATTATAAGCAAAAGACGAGGAATAAAAAATATTTTTAATATAAACTGGAAAAATGAAAAAAAAAACTTAAGAATAAATAATTAAAAACAAAATTTAGACTTCAAAAATAAATTCATTATGTAACGAAGGTGGTATGTTTTGAAAATTTTATTTAATTAGTAATGTTTTCAAATTGGCTTTATCAAAATGGTATAAAAAGTACTCCCTCCATCCCAACATTTTCTTCATAGGTAGAGTTTCACGCATATTAAGAAAAATTGAAGTATGTAAGTGTGAAGTTAAATAATAAAATATAAAAAGTGTATTTTATTGATTTTTGTAAGTGTGAGTTGTTTTCTTTTTTGAGATGTGAAGAAAGAATTGGCACATTCAAATAAAGAAAGTGTGAAATTTATTTTGGGACAGAAGGAGTAGTGTTTATGAATATAAAGTCGGGTTGGTATCCCTAATATTGACTAATGACATATAAATAGGCATATTGACTTAAATTACCGGCTTCATGAAACGCGCCTAGAAAAACAAGATCTACGACTTAGACAACTTTTTAGCAATCAAGTGAATTTCTCCCTAAACGACGTGAAATTAAAGCATGGGACTGCATAAAATCAGGTATGAGACAGCATGCGTAAAATCTACCGCGTGTATGAAATCTATATGGATTCCACGCTGCCCCACGTTGTTATAATTTATGATATGAAAGATACAAAAACAGCCAGCAAGGGATAAAAAACCAGAATACAAAAAGTTGCGGCTCCCTAGAGAACAAAATGGGGTAATGGCACAAATGCTGAAGAAAGACTTTAAAAAACAGATTATAGGTATATGTGAATAAAATACTTCCTCATTCCGTAGGAATTTGCACACTACCGAACGATATATTTTTTAAAAAAATTGTGTTTTATATATAAAGTAGTGATATATGGGTAAATATGTAGATAAATTTGTGAGTGTGTATACAAATCAATGTTTTCTTTTTTAGTAGTGTACAATTTTGTGTAGGACGTCAAAATAAAAAAAATATGTAAATTTCTATGGGACAGGGGAAGTAATGAACATGTTGCAACATACTAATGTTACAACACTTATTAGTGGGCTTCTCACCTTAAGGATTGACTCAAAAATAATTTTCTTCAGGAACAAATTAAGAGAAATATAAAAAAATAGGAGAAAAGGTAAAAAGTAAGGAGATATAGAGATGGAAATAGATAGAAATGGAGGATTTAAATGACATATTTTGAAAAAGATTTAAAGTTCCTTCATTTTAAACATAATTCAAATCTAAGTATTTATAAATTTATGAAGAGAGTGATTATTTATGTGTGAAATCCCGAATTTCAAATCCACCAATTCAAATTGAGCCTCAAAGTATTTAGATTTTTGATGAATTAACTTCTAACGATTAGGATCTTATATTTACTTATAAAAATAACTATCACAACCACGGCAATGAGAAGATACGCGGAAGTTTCACTTAATTAATGTCCACCTACTGCTAACATTAATTAATGAGAAGACACACCGGCGAAAAATTAGTTAGAATTAATTTAATTTTTACTTAATTAATATATAATTGAATTTAATTCTATACTAAACCCGTTCACACATCCAAAATTAACCAGCTATTTCCAAGTGGACCCATTACTATATATATCCGATCTTAATTCCATGATTTCATGCAAGATAGCAAAAAAATCAGTAATCAACTTCAGCTAAAAATGGGGCACACACAGGATGCCTTAGAGTACGATAGGAAGAAGGAGTTGGCCGAATTCGACGACTTGAAAGCCGGGGTGAAGGGGCTTTTGGAACGGGGGATCGAAAGAATCCCCCGTATATTCGTGGATGAGAAATTCATTCACGAGGACAAGTCCAACATACCCAAGCTGAGCGTCCCCATGATTGACATGCAGGGATGCATGGACGATGCATCTGCTCGGCGTCGGATCGTCGAGCAAATAAGAGACGCTTGTGCGGAGTGGGGGTTCTTACAGATTGTGAACCATGACATTCCAGTGAGCTTGCTGAACAATGTTATTGCAGGTATAAGGAAGTTTCATGAGCTGGATGCGGAGGAGAGGAAGCCCTATTATTCGCGCGATTTCACGAAGAAAGTTGCCTATCATAGCAATTTTGATCTCTATCGAGCAAAGAGCAGCAACTGGAGGGATTCCATTGATTTCATCATGGCTCCTGATCCTCCTC
>JAPKLY010000002.1:2943418-3051734 GCA_026898435.1 Prunella vulgaris
CTCTCTCTCTCTCTCTCTCTCTCTCTCTCTCTCCATACACAATATCCAACTCAACTAATCTTCATACTTTATCAACAAACTCTCACAACTCAATCTCTTAATAAAATATTCTTTCTTTTTCTCTATTTAATAATTATATTTATCTATAATAATTTTTATTACATTAATAACATGATATAATAAATTATTTAATATTAAAAAATATAAATCTAAGCTCCAAAAAATTATCATACACTTAAAATAAAATTACAATCTCAATAATAAAATTTAAATTACAGAAATTTAAATATAATATTGTAGATAAATATATCAATATTGATCTCTATTTATAGAGGGAAAAAAATTATGAATTTTGATATAATTTTTATTTTTATTTTTTAATAAATAATTATCCCAACCAAAATCTAAATATTTTCTAAAAATAATTTCACCTGCAACCAAAACAAGCCATTTGTCACTTCTATCTCTCAAAATGACATTGAGAACCGCGCTTGTAAGGTTCTGCAGAGAGAACCGTTCGGTTGCACTATTCATTACAATAGGCATTTTTTTTTTTTTTAAATTGACGAACGTATCACACGAACCCGCAATAAACATAGCCTAAGGGAAACTAGTTCTGTCGTCCTTTATCTTTTGCTGGTTACGGTTTTGATCCTCTCTTTACCTGTTAAAATTTGATTTTAGTCCTTTATATTTTATAATTTTTTTTTATTCCTTTATCTTTTAAACAAAATTTGATTTTCATCCTTTTTTTAAAAAAAAATTGATTTTGTCCTTTATTTTTTTCAAATAAAATTTGATTTTCATCCTTTATTTGTTTTCAAAAAAAATTATTTTTGTCCTTTATTTTTTCAAAAAAAAATTATTTTCGTCCTTTTAAAAGATAAAGGACTAAAATTAAATTCTAATAGTTAGAGATCAAAACCATAATAAATGCGAGATAAAAGACGAAGAAAATTATTTTTCCCGCTTTTAATTTAAACACAACTGTAATGCGAGCTTGTCGTCGCTCCCGCAGAGAGGTGATGATAGAATACACGAAGCAGGTGCAGGACTACGGAAAGGTGCTGTTCGAGTTGATGTCGGAAGCTCTTGGATTGAAGCCAAACCACTTGAACGAGATGGATTGCGCGGAGGGACTATTAGTATCGGCGCACTACTACCCTGCTTGCCCCCAACCAGATTTGACATTAGGCATAAGCAACCACACAGACAGTGGATTCCTCACTCTTCTTCTGCAGGACCAAATTGGTGGTCTCCAGGTCCTCTACAAACATCAATGGGTTGATGTGCCTCCTTCTCCCGGTGCTCTTGTTATCAACTGCGGGGACCTTATGCAGGCACGTTGGTTTTTAATTAAAATTTAGTTCACCAAGTCTCCAAAAACTCCAAAAAAAATTCACCAAGCCACCTTATATCTCCCTTAATTTGTTTTCAAAGAAAATTGAATCTAGATCCCTCACGAAAGTGAGGAGCCCAGTGACCATGTGACTCACCTGATTGTAGGCATGTTTATTTGCACCGCACCTTATAATTTGAATTGAAAAGAAATATTCTAATCTTGCAAGTCCATAAAGATTGTGGCTTAATTTTACAAGTTCATAAAGACAGTGTCCTAAAAATATTTCATAATACTACGTATACATGCATCATATAATTATTATTATATATATATATATAATGCATTATGTGTACGTAAAAAATTGAATTTTACAAACAATTCATTATATATATTTTGCAGATCATTACAAATGGAAAGTTCAAAAGTGTGCACCACAGAGTATTGGCAAACAATGTAGGTCCGAGGATCTCAATCGGGTGCTTTTACAGGATGCATCTCCAAAAAAATAAAAGTTCTAAAAAAATAGGACCAATTAAGGAGTTGTTGTCCGAAGAGAATCCCCCCATTTACAGGGAAGTCTTTGGAGAAGAGGTCATTAATTATCGCTATACCACGGCTATCGATGGAATGTCTGTAGTACAACACTTCCAACTCAAGAATATTAATTGCTGATCACTGATCCATCAGTGATACATATATATATATGTTTGTTTTAGGGTTTGAAGGGATTATGATATCCTACCTAATAAACAATGATTAGTTTCATGTGTTTGAATTTTGCTGAATGCATGTGTTTGTAACGTATGAGTCATAAATGTGAGTTGTGTTTTGTAATTGATATGCTTTATTCAAGATTGTCATGAAATAAATATTCCCTTCGGCCTATTTTTGGTCGTCCCAAAAAAACACCTTTTTAATTTATTTCTTTAAATGAAAAGTTGTGTTTCTACGCTAATAATTTTTAGTAAAGTCTTATTTTAATTCAATTGCCACACAATCTCCATAGGGTAATGCATAGGGTATTTGTGTATTTTATCACATCTTAACTAACCACCTTTTGTCATTTAAATTATATTGATTTTGTTTTTTATCTTCTTAAATTTTTGAATTTTGACTTTTAAATGTAGTTCTTTAACTTATAAAAATTATGATTTTGATTCTGTAACCGGCTGAATGATCAGATATAACAAGTCACAAGATCAAAATTAAAAAAATTTATAAGTTAAAACACTAAATTCAAAACAAGTCACGGATGTTGTCAGTCACTGAGCCCATCAAATATTGATGTTGCATAATAGTTCCCTTTTTTACTAGCTAAATGCCAATGTGGGCAAATATTTTTACTGAAACATATATAAAATATTTGAGTAAAATTTTTGTATTTGAATTAAATAATAGAAACAAAATAAATAATTTTGTAATTCGCACGGGCAAACAAAAAAATTGCTCGACCATGCTGAATTTTGAACAGGTCGTGCGAAAATTAAAATCTGGAATTTGAATTTGGGCTTTTAAGGCCATGCCAGCTCAATTACTAATTATTTTCTTGAGGCCCATTGGAATTTAAAAGAAGAGCAGCCCATCAGATTTGAAAGCAAAGAAAGCAGCGTATAATGAAGGGGGAGGGGCATTTTTCCGGCCATTCTTGTTCTCAAATAAGTGGGTAGCTCCTCTCCGCACTCCACATACAGTAGATTAGAGTTTAATTTTTTTATAAATCTTAGATATATTTTAGTGAATAATTTTAATTTTTTGCAAGAATTGAAGTTGCTTGAACATCATTTAGGTGATATTATCCTGTTATATCTACTTTTAGTGATTTAATTTTAATATACTAAAAGTATATTACTTTATTATTGTTGTAGGTTTATTGAGATTGAGTAAGTATTAATAATTTTATTGTGTTTATGCTTTAATTTTATTTTGTAAATGATTGGGCTCCAAATTTGTGGATTTACTTGAGCCTTAACTGATTGTTTTTTTTCGACTATACATTTAGGTCGAGTGTGCAACAAGACCTGCGTTTACTTGATTTGGTGTATTGTTGTATGGAGTGAGATATTGAATTGTTATTGTTAGGAACGTCTACACCGAAAGAGGATAGATCATCGAGAACACTCCTGATTAGATACTAGATTAAGTGGGCAACAAGTGAAAGTTGTGTTTGCTTGATGGTGAGACTTTCTCTCTCTAGTTCGATTGTTTGATGAACCGAGATAAGGGCATAGATGCAATAGATCACTGAGACTTGTTTGATTGAAATTACCTGAAGTATAACTCAAATCTTCCCCACTTCTTCATAGTTGGTTCAATTTGGTAATATAAATTGCTTGGATTTTATTTTTGTTTAGCCCATAAACCCCGAAAATTTATTGCTTTCATAGTTTTATAGTATAATGTCAATTCCTAGATCTCCTTGCACTGAAACAACTTCCTTGGATTCCATATAATTTTAACTTGATCAAGCTTCGTACTATATTGATTCTATACATTTGTAGCTGGGTGAATTGTGTGTGAACACAAATTTTCGAATCAAGGACAAAAATTAAAATCAACCAAATTTAATGGATAAAAAATTAAATTTTTTCTTTTTTAATTTAATAGTACAAATATTTGTGGAATTTATGAAGTAATATTTTGTCTTAAATGATGAGTTTAAATTTGATTACTGATTGCATTTGCATTGCTTAGCGCCAGTTAAAAATTCATCCCTAGAAAAGCTCTAGTTTAAAAACAAATAAACAAATAATTTTTAGGGAAAATACACATTTTTGTCCTATAAATTTTATTGACTTTAGTTTTCGTCCTCTTAAGTTTTAAATTTTTATTTTCGTCCTTTAACTTACCAAAAATTATGGTTTTCGTCCTCTTATGTTTTGAATTTTTGTTTTCGTCCTTTAACTTACCAAAAATTATGGTTTTCGTCCTCCAACCGCCTAAAATCAGTCATACAACCGGTAATACACACGTGGATCTATTTTTTCTTTCTTTTTTTAAATAAAATACTAACGTGGTGGTATTTGGAGAGAATTAGGTCTTGACAAAATACACTTTTAACCGTAAATTTTCTCCCAAATACCGTCTAATACTTACATCCATAGAATCTTATGTCGGGATTCATTTTTGAATATGATGTACAAACCGTGCAACAAAACCACAATGACACTTAATATTGCGCTCGAAACTCGTTGATTCATACGAATTTCTTGAAGACATACATCTTCCTTTCCGTACAATGAGTATGCGCTCAAAAGAATTTAGACTTTTGGATGATTTGGGGATCTTTGTTCCTTTTTTTCCCTAGTTCTCTCAAGCGCCCTCATGCCTAGTTTTGATCGACTAGGGTTTTGATTTGGGAGAGAATTTACGGTTAATCCTGTATTTTTTCCATCAAGACCTAATTCCCTCTAAATACCCCACGTCAGTATTTCGCTTAAAAAAATAGAAAAAAATTTATCTACATGTATATTACAGATTGTGTATGGTTATAGGCGGTTGGAGGACGAAAACCATAACTTTTGGTAAGTTAAAGGACGAAAAAAAATTCAAAACTTAAGAGGATGAAAACTATAATTTTTTGTAAGTTAAAGGACGAAAATCAAAGTAAACAAAATTTATAGGACAAAAATATATGTTTTCCCTAATTTTTATTAAACTATTTATTAAAAAAGCGTCACTGCTTGCGACATTAAGATATGCTAATCAGCAAGAGTATGTTAAAAATTCAATATTTTTACCTACGTATGAGTTAAATATGATTAAATTATTATCATTGGTCCAAGTGACCCTTATCCACCCAAGCCATTAGAGTAACTTTATTCAGAAATCCCTTCTACGCCTGAAAAGTGCCTGATTTTGATATTCGTCTTGTGTCGCAATAGATACATTCACATGGTAGCTTCAACCGAGATTGAACAATCATACGACCGGAAAAGCGAATTACAGGCCTTTGACGACACAAAAACTGGCGTCAAAGGCCTATTCGATGCCAGAGGTACCGAGCTGCCACGAATTTTCATTCATCCGCCGGAAAATTTAAAAGATATCACGAATCCTACCAAAACCCACTTCAATTTTCCGGTAATTGATTTCAAAACTTTTGAGAAAGATCCTAGCGCACGTGGGAAGATCGTTGATCGGGTCCGTAAAGCAGCAGAGACATGGGGGTTTTTCCAAGTGGTTAATCATGGGATTCCGGAGAACATTCTGGAGGAAATGTTGGATGGAGTTAGAAGATTCATGGAGCAAGATACGGAGATTAAGAAGCAGTATTACACAAGAGATTTCACCAAAAAACTGTTGTTTCTAAGCAACTTCGATTTGTTTAATTCGCCGGCAGCAACTTGGAGAGACACGCTCTTCTGCAGCTGTGCTCCTAATCCACCCGAACCAGAGGAATTGCCATCAGTTTGCAGGTAAGTTGACTGTGAAAAGTCCTGACTCAAGATTTTGGGTGTATTCTGTTAGTTCCTCCTGATATTCTTTGCAGATTCATATTTGATTGTCAATTCGTGCAACTCTCCTTGCGTTTAGATGTCATAAATGAGCATCTTGTAGATGTTAGATACAGAGGTTTTCGGAATTACCTGCTGGAAATAATCTGAATATATATAAATCATCTTTGTTGTCTGCAAAAAAATGTGCACTATAAAATCTTAGCTTATTCTGTTTGTAGAGAAATCATGAGGGAGTACCCAAAACAAGTGATGGGATTAGGGAGATATTTGCTGTCCGAAAGTCTTGGACTAAGCAAGAACCACTTCATACAAATGGAATGTGCAGAAACACTATCTCTTATCGCTCATTACTCTCCAGCCTGTCCAGAGCCTGATCTCACACTCCGCACGACTAGACATTTGGATAACGACTTTCTAACCGTGCTTTACAGGACAACTTAGGCAGCCTACATCAGGACCAGTGGGTTGATGGTCCTCCTGTTCCAGGGGCCTTAATAGTCAACATTGGAGATCTTCTTCAGGTAACAGTTTGTTTTCAATGCATTATATATCTAGCAGGATATATGGCAAATAGGAATGTGTTTGATAAATGCTCTGATATTATACAGCTGGTAACAAATGATAAGTTCAAGAGCGCAGAGCACAGAGTGTTGGCAAGCAATGCCGGGCCAAGAATCTCTGTTGCCAGCTTCTTTGGAAGAGATTCAAGCCCGGGCTCAACTTTGTTAGCACTGATTAGCGAGCTGTTATCGGAAGATAATCCGGCCAAGTATAAAGCAACCACCGCAACGGAGTATACTAAGTTCTATCGGGCAAAGGGTCTTGATGGTACTTCTGCTTTGCTGCATTTTAAACTGCAACATTAATTTTCTGGTAAGAAATATTTTGTATCTGAGCTAATTGATTTGCTTAGTCTATAGTCTTGTTTAGTCTCTCAATTGATTTGCCTCTTGCCTAGAGCTGTTACACGAGCCGAGCGAGCTCGAGTAGTGCAGTCTCGGCTCGTTAAGCTTATCGAGTCGAACCAAGCTCGTTAAGCAAATTAGTATTTTTTAAAATTCGACTTGGCTCGTTTAACACATCGAATCGAGCCGAGCTCACGAACAACTCGTCTATTTTAACAGCAATAAAGATAAAACTATCATCAATTCATCAATATGAGTTGTATTATTATGTAAAATATTATTATTTTATATCCTAAATTATATAATATTTATAAAATAATTTCTTCTTTTCGAGCCTCTCGAGTCGAGTCAAGCTGAGCTCGTTAAGTAAATGAGTATATTTTTTAGCAGCTCGTTTATTTTAACAGCACTACTGAGTCTTGCCTAATAATTTGAAGATACAAATAAATTGTTATTGTGCTTAATTTTACCCAACATCCAGATCGACCTTCCATCTTTGCCCTCTTGCCTCCATTTCTCAATTAATTTTTTGATGGGATGCCACCAAAAAATTACAATCAAATCACTAAACATCGATGTTGTTCCCACAGTACCCCATCTCTTCGTCAGTCTCAGCAGTTCAAGATGTAATTTCATCTATTTAAAGGTTTATAACTTATTTCAGTTCTCTAATTGACCAAGTTTTTCATGTTATGTTTCACTTGTTTCAGCCTGGCAAAGTGTGTTTTGCTTTAGTTTTGATTTTACTAAACTTATCTCTTCTGTAACCTATATAGTATCATGAATTTGGGTTAAAATATATGTTAAACATGGCGTTTCTGAAAAACTAAAACTAAAAAACTCCACAATATTTTTCGATAATTCATCTTGTTGGATCAATTTCTATTATAAACTATAAGAACTTCAGTTAATTTGGTTATTAGAGTTTGGTTCGGTGACCAAATTATCGAATTTTCATCCCTACTAAGACTATTTTTAACTGAGTAAGTCTCATGTGCATCAGTTACACGGTGCAACTCTAGTTCATTTTTAAAAAGTTAAACAGTTTATAATTAAAAAGTTAAATTGTTTATTACTGAAAAGTGTATCTTTCATAGTTTAACTTTTCAGTAATAAACTGTTTAACTTTTCAGTTATAAACTGTTTAACTTTTTAAAAATGAACTTGAGTTGCACCGTGTAACCGGTGCATATAAGACTAATCATTTTTAATTCGGTTAATAAAAAAACATATCGAAGTATTTGTATGATATTGGGCGGTCAAAACACTCTAATGGCATTCTCAATTTCTCATCCAAAGCTAATGCCATGTGTCACTTTGTGATTGGTTCATATGATTTTTTATATAATAAAAAATTATTTATTTTAAAGCACTACTTTTAATAAATTGATACATTATGAAAAAAATATATTATTATTCAATTTATGTTTAATCTATTATACAAAAATTTTATTAATTTAAAAATAATACTGTAAAATGTATCAATTTGAAATTATTTTTTTAAGAAAATATGTATTAAAAATAATATAATCAAAATTAGTAAATTAAAATTCTTTTCAAATAGAATCGAATATCAAAATACTTTGAAATGCAAATAAATTTTCTCTCCGCTCTTTTAGTATTTATATTCTAATTCTATCATTTCCTATTATAAATCCAATTAATTCAAATTATTTTTCCAAGTTCTCAATACTATGCACACTCTCAAGGTTATCAAAATTTATCCAAAAAATATATATATATATCCAAACTTTAAATCTTATCTTAATTCTTCTTTTTGGAACTATGCATACTCTCAAGATTATTTTTATTTTTTATCAAGTCTGAATATAGAAGTAGAATATCAAATATATATATATATATATACCTTTTTGCACATTAAAGTATAGTAAAATTGATTAAAAACAATACGTGTTTAAAAAATAATTATTTTTTATTAAATTGATGTCACTAATAAAATTTAAAAAATTAAAATTTGATTGAATTGTAGATTAATTGCATATGTGGGTGAGAAAAATGAGTATATTACATATAAATATTTTCTTCATCCCACAATTATATATTTACACCATAAAGTGAATACACACTAAAGAAAAAAATGCAATAAGTAAAGTTTTGGGGGGGGTATGAATTGGAAAATTGGTTGGATTGTGTGTATGTGAACAAAAGAGAACGATAATTTTTACAAATATGTGAATATTATGATTTAATTGTATAATATATGAAAATATTTAGGATCACTTACATATTGGTTCAAAAAATAACTATATTTATAAATTGGTTCATAATTTCTGCAAAGAAATATAATTTTTTCTTGTCCCGAAACATTTATTTTCTACACAGAGCTAATTTGTACTCCCTCCGTCCCAAATCAATTTGCACACTTTCCATTTTTTGTTGTCCCAAACCAATTTGCACACTACTTAAAAGGAAAACATCGATTTACGTGCACACTCACAAAACTTTCCACACACTTACCCATACACCACTACTTTATTTAAAAAATACATTTTCCTTAAACAGTGTGCCATCCCAGGGGTGTTTGGGAGTAATTAATATCAATTTTGTGAACTATTTTATAATTTTTCCAAATATTTATCTAAATATATAGATAAATTATAGAAAAAAATAGATAAATAATTATGGATAGAGTTCAATAAATTCTAATCAATTTGGTCCAAGTGAAATGAGACTTATCCATCCAAGCCAAATGAATAAAAATTGTCGATCAAATTTGAGAGTTGGCAGTAGCTAATTTATTTAGAAATCCTTCAACGCCTGAAAAGTGCCTGATTTTGGTGGTTGTGTTGTGTAAGTGTTGCAATAGATACATAAACATGGTAGCTTCTACAGAGACTGAACAAACATACGATCGGAAAAGCGAATTACAGGCCTTTGACGATACAAAAGCCGGCGTTAAAGGACTATTCGACGCCGGAGTTACCAATCTGCCAAGATTTTTCATTCAGCCGCCAGAGAATTTGAAAGATATCAGGAATCCAACCAAAACCCGCTTTAATTTTCCCGTAATCGATTTTGGGAGCTTCGAGAAAGATCCTAGCGCGCGTGGGAAGATAGTTGATGGGGTCCGTGAAGCAGCGGAGACATGGGGGTTCTTCCAAGTGGTTAATCATGGCATTCCTGAGAAAATTCTGGAGGGAATTCTGGATGGAGTTCGAAGATTTATGGAGCAGGATACTGAGATTAAGAAGCAGTACTACACTAGAGATTTCACCCAGAAATTCTACTTCCTATGTAACTTTGATTTGTTCACTTCACCGGCAGCAAACTGGAGAGATTCAATTTACTGTAATTATGCTCCTAATCCACCTGACCCAGAGGAATTGCCTTCGGTTTGCAGGTAAGGTGACTGTGGAAAGTCCTGACTGAAGTTAGTTTTGCAGATTTGTCCTTGATTTTAAATTTTTCATAAATGAGAATATTTCAGCATCTAGTAGAGCTTGGTGAAATTACTTGCATTGATAGAAAACTCACTCTGAAAAGTTGACAAATTTGCCTGAGGATCTTGAGCTCTGTGTGTCATTTGATACAAAAATGCTCATCTTCCTAATTCAAGAATGCTTTCCATTTAAATATATGCTCAAAGAGCTACACATTGTTTAATCAATAATTGTAAATTGTGATGAAAACATTAGCTTATTCTGTTTGTAGTGAAATCATGATAGAGTACTCAAAACAAGTGATGGGATTAGGGAGATCTTTGCTTCAGTTGCTGTCCGAAAGTCTTGGACTAAGCAAGAACCACCTCATAGAAATGGAATGTGCAGAATCGCTTGCTCTCGTCTGTCATTATTCTCCACCCTGTCCAGAGCCAGATCTCACATTCGGAACAACTAGACATTCGGACAACGACTTTCTGACCGTGCTTCTACAGGACAACTTGGGGGGCCTCCAGGTTCGACATCAGGATCAGTGGGTCGATGTTCCTCCTGTTCCAGGGGCCTTAATAGTCAACATTGGAGATCTTCTTCAGGTAACTCTTTGTGTTCAATGCATTATATATCTAGCAGGATATATGGCATTGGCAAATAAGAATGTGTTTTATTTTAATGCTCTGTTGTTATATAGCTGGTGACAAATGATAAGTTCAAGAGTGCTGAGCACAGAGTTTTGGCTAGCAAGGGCGGGCCGAGAATCTCAGTTGCCAGCTTCTTTGGGAGAAACTCGGGCCGGAGCTCGATTGTGTTAGCACCGATTAAGGAGCTTCTGTCAGAAGACAATCCGCCCAAGTATAAAGCAACCACAGCCTCGGAGTACACTGAGTTCTTTCGGGCGAAGGGTCTTGATGGTACTTCTGCTTTGCTGCATTTTAAACTACAAGATTAATTTTTTTTGTTTCTTAGGATATGTTTGGTTCGTAAGATAAAAGTATCTATCCGTAAAAAACATACGGATAGATACTTTTATCTTACGAACCAAACATTCCTTTAGAAGATTAATTTTCTTAGATGACAATAATGTGTATGAAACTTATCAGTAAAATATTTAGGTTGTAATTATTGACAATATTTAGGTTGTAATTAATAAAACAGTGGTGACCTTATCAGTAATTAAACCTCATTACATTAACATGCGTGATATACACGAGTGTGTTCGTGTAATACCTGAACCCATTCCAAACCCAACCGAGATCTATTTAATTGAGTCAAAATCCAGCCCAATCTCGTTGACCAAGTTCTACCCACCCCAAGCTGATCGGTGCGTGGGTTCAAGTTTCAATTCGTTTCATTGTCATTCCAAAGGACGATCATGGAAAGTAACAACAAGTGTGGTCCTATAAGCAATAATGTCTTGATGAGGAAGAGTTATCATATGAACGTTTGTACAATCAATATGTACAATATTGATCAATGTGGTTGAATAGTTATACTCAATTTGGTCCACATGATTCTTATCCACTAAACCATTTGAATAAAACTATCCAATCTGATTTTCACCAAAACCCAAAGAGCCTTAGAACTCCTACGCCTGAAAAGGACCTGTTTTTGTTCGTTGCCTTGCAACATTAACATGGGCGCTTCAAGCAAAATTGAAGAAATCCAGAAACCAACATACGATCGGAAAAGTGAATTGCAGGCCTTCGACGACACAAAAACTGGCGTCAAAGGACTATTCGACGTCGGAGTTACCAAGCTGCCACGAATTTTCATTCATCCGCCGGAAAATTTGAAAGATATCAAGAATCCGACCAAAACTCAATTCAATTTTCCGGTAATTGATTTCAAGAGCTTCGAGAAAGATCCTAGCGCACGTGGGAAGATTGTCGATCAAGTCCGTGAAGCAGCAGAGACGTGGGGGTTTTTCCAAGTGGTTAATCATGGCATTCCGGAGAACATTCTGGAGGAAATGCTGGATGGAGTTGGAAGATTCATGGAGCAAGATGCGGAGATTAAGAAGCAGTATTACACAAGAGATTTCACCAAAAAACTTTTGTTTTTCAGCAACTTCGATTTGTTTAGTTCGCCGGCGGCAAACTGGAGAGACACGCTCCTCTGCATTTGTGCTCCTAATCCACCTGACCCTGAGGAATTGCCATCAGTTTGCAGGTAAGAAAAGTCCTGACTCAAGATTTTGGGTGTATTCTGTTAGTTCCTCCTGATTTCTTTGCAGATTCATCTTTGATTGTAAATTTCTGCAGCTCCTCCTTGATTTTCTGGCCTAGAATGCTGGAAATAATCTGAAAATGAATCGTCTTTGCTCACTTCAATGAAATGTTCACTATAAAATCTTATAGCTCATTCTGTTTGTAGTGAAATCATGATAGAGTACTCAAAACAAGTGATGGGATTAGGGAGATCTTTGCTTCAGTTGCTGTCTGAAAGTCTTGGACTAAGCAAGAACCACCTCATACAAATGGAATCTGCAGAATCACTTTCTATCATCTCTCATTACTCTCCAGCCTGTCCGGAGCCCGATCTCACATTGTTAACCACTAGACATTCGGACAACGACTTTCTGACCTTGCTTCTACAGGACAACATAGGCGGCCTCCAGGTTCGACATCAGGACCAGTGGGTCGACGTTCCTCCTGTTCCAGGGGCCTTAGTAGTCAACGTTGGAGATCTTCTTCAGGTAGAATGTTTGTGTCCCATTATCTAGAAGAATAGACTATGAATCAAGAATGTGACGCTCTGAAAATTATACAGCTTGTAACAAATGATAAGTTCAAGAGTGCGGAGCACAGAGTGCTGGCAAGCAAGGCCGGTCCAAGAATCTCTGTCGCCAGCTTCTTCGGGAGAAACTCCGGCCCAAGCTCAATTTTGTTAGCACCAATTAACGAGCTGTTGTCGGAAGATAATCCGCCCAAGTATAAAGCAACCACCGCGACGGATTATGCTAAGTTCTTTCGGGAGAAGGGTCTTGATGGCACTTCTGCTCTGCTGCATTTTAAAGTGCAAGAGTGACAAAAATATGTATGAAACGGCCTCGGATTTTATCTAGTTAATGGCCTTATGGGACTGCTTACATTTTCAATTATTTGTGTTATTGGATTCATTTATTATTCGGCAATGTGTTCGACTGGTTGCATTATTTATATTTGTGTTCCCATTAAATAACAAAATTGATATCTCAAATGACATAATATGCTTCTTACAGTAACAGTGATACAGAAGTACATATATATACAAACACAAGAATTTGTTACTAGGGCTCTATTATGTTTTCTATAGCCTAAAATCCATCAAAGCAGAAGTCCCACCAAGCCCCTTGGTGTTATAATGTATAGAGTATTCCGTGACAGTAGTTTCTCTGTATTTGGGAGGATCGTCTTCTGTTATCAGCTCCTCGATAGGCCCATAAAGCTTCGACGATGGCATCAATCCAGTCGTGAAAAAACACGCGACAGATACCCTCGGACCATCCCTCTTAGCTACAACCCTATGCTGACTGCTCTTCAGCTTGTCATTAGATATCAGCTACAAAAGAAAAAAATCAACACAGGACTTTACTCATCTTGTACGCTTGACAAACTGAGGAACAAAAGCATAATGCAGAATAAAAGGCATGCCTGTAAAAGGTCTCCGATGTTCACTACGAGAGCTCCAGAAACGGGGGGAATGTCGACCCACTGGTTCTGGTAAAGGACTTGAAGCCCTCCTATGTTGTCCTGGAGGAGGACGGTAAGGAAATCATAGTCTGCGTGCTTGGTCGCGCCTAACGTCTTGTCCGGCTCCGGACAGGACGGATAGTAGTGGTACAACACGGCAAGCCCCTCGGAGCATCCCATGTTGTTGAGATGATTGGGGCCGAGATCAAGAGCCTCAGATAATAACTCGAACAACAAAGTGCCTAATTTTTTAACTTCATTGGAGTATTTTATCATGATGTCTCTGCAGGGAGTTAATACTGATAGTTTAGTTTAATTGATATTATTTTTTACTTTTAAAATTGTCCTAAAGCATTACTTCTCAAACCACTATCAACTTTCTAATTTTCTTACATTAATCAATTTTAAACGCTTCTTTAAAACTATAATCGAAGGTCCAGACGAATAAGTCAATAGAAATCTTGGTGCATCCAAAAGTATAGTATATGAGCTCAATTTTAATTTTAACTAATTTAATTTTAAATATGAATGGCTTAAAATTAATTTTAAAATTAAAGTTTAATTAAAGGGTGCATGGAATGCATCCAAGTGCAACCAAGAGATACTCTTTATTTTATTATTTAATTTTATAATTTTTATTTTTATTTTTTACCGTGGAAATAGTAAACGAAATAGGAGTATTTGATTCTTTCACTTTTCCGTATTACTTTTTCTGTCATTCCTAATTTTACAAAGCAAATTAGCTCGAAAATGCCGAGGCTCCCGTCGAGCTTGAGATTTGTCTCGATTCAATTACACGAGCTCAATCCAGCCGGGACAAGTGAAGTCTCGTAGATTCAATTGCACGATTAAACAAATTAATTTACACGATTGAACAGATGAATAGAAATGTTGTTACCTGCATGCTTCAGGCAATTCATCTGGATTGGGAGCGTTGGGAGCCATATTGCAGTAAGTGGTGTCCCTCCAATTTGCCGACGCTGCGCTGAACAGATCAAAATTGCTATTATACACGACTGGTTTCGACCCATCTCGTGTATACCACGCTCTCTTCACCTCAATGTCCTGCTCGTAGAATCTCCTCACGCCTTCCAGCATTTCTTCCAGAACCTTCGCCGAAATTCCATGATTCACTACCTGGAAAAACCCCCAGCTCCTCGACGCATCCCCTATCCTCTCGACTACGTCGGATCGTCGAATTACGTCACTGACATCTTCCAGATCTATGAGCGGTATGCTGGATTCGCCGCCGGAGAATCGGTCGACGCCGTCCGGCGGAGAGTGGAAAATCCGGGGGACTGTGGCGGCGCCGGCGTCGACTAGGCCTTTAACTCCGGCTTTTGTCTCGTCGAACGCCTTCAGCTCGTTAATTCTGTCGAAAATCGGCTCACCTGAGTTTGTCGTTTCGATTGGGGTTGAATTTTCCATGATTGTGATCTCGAGGGAGCAGAGATTGAATTGAAGGAAAATATTTTAAGTATGTACTAAATTTTAATAGTAACTCCATTCTACCATACATATTCTACCATACATAGTAACTCCACATGAGTTAATTTTAATAGTAACTCCATTCTACCATACATATTCTACCATACATAGTAACTCCACATGAGTTTACATATTTTCTATTTTAGTTTATCCCACAAAGGAAAATATTCTTTTAAATCTTCACTTTTAAAATTTTTATCTCACAATTTCTACCATACATATTCTACTCATTACATTTTTTCTTAAAAATTATGGCCCCAAAAATACCGCAAACTTTTGAGAAACAGAAATAGTATAACTTTTCTATCAAAGTCAACGGAGAGAGCTTCCAGTTTCATCATCATACCTGGAAATTTTTTAGGCATCAATAATGTGGTTTGAAGTAGAGTGCATAGATTTAGGTGATTAAAGCTTCCCTATTTATGGTCTTGATTTTTTAAAATTCGAAATATAAAGTCATCCCACGTGGTGAGATGGTGGTTCTATTCTTATAAGATTCTGTTTACAGTTTAATATAATCTCCTTTTATATTAATTGTAATTTTAATTTATAGCAAGATTAAATAATATGTCATATATCATATACCAAGTAACAGAAAGAACAATTATAATTATATTTTAAAGAAACTGCTTTATTAATTTTTTAAATTAATGAATGAAAATTATTTTAAAATAAAATAGGTATGGAGGTTATTTTATTTTTTTATTTTGGATGAAAAATTCATTGTGACACAAATAATTATAAAGTTTAAATTGGAACATTGGATTTTATAAATTACTACCTACGTCCTAGAGAAATTTGTATAATTGTCTTATTTGAACGTTTTACACTAATTTGCATACTGCTAAATAAAAAAATATTAATTTGTATGCATATTCATAAAATTTTACACATTTACCCATATAAATATTTAAAAATATAAATATTTTTTATGAAAATAAAATCTTGAGTACAAATTGTCATCGAACTGTGTACACTATCAATAGCTGTGATTGCATATAACCTGCGCCAATCAACCACTTGCCAAGCCCAACATGGCAATAGTCTACGTTTTTATTAAAGTCGCAGACTCAGCCACTAAGCCATATTCATAGTAAAAAACCAATCCAATAAAGTTGGTTTGAGTTTAAATCTTCAATGGACTTGAAGGTTGTAATAACTTTATTTTTTTAGGACTAAGGAATCGTTTGATATAATTGTAAAAAATAGAAAGGGTATGTAATGAAAGTTATAGTTCTCATATAGTTGAACTATGACTGATTCTTTAATTTTTGGGAATCAAAGTCATAGTAGAGTCATTTCAAACACACACTATGACTTTGATTACCATTACTCACCTTCAAAAGTCACTAACCAAACACCCTCTAAAAATATAGTTGATTCGAAATGTTATTAATATATAGTTGAATCTATTTGGTATGTATTTTGACACGTGAACGTGCTGTGCAGAAAATATATCTTGATTGCAGGGATTTATATTATAGGAACGGTTACAAAAAGAGATATTTTTATAAGTTTATTACAAAAAGGAATAAATGTGCACTTTTTAAAATATTTGCACTCATTCTAAATGTGCTTTTGGGTGTGTAATTTTTATAATTTTTGCACACTTGTCCCTCCTTGCAATTTAGAAGGAAAGTGTGCCCCTCTTTGTTTTTTTCTCTATATTGTAACTCATCCCAGAAGCTGGAAATAAAAATTGGAAAATACAATCAAATACAAGTTCTTTGGACCAGAAGCTGACTCATCCCAATCTAGGCAAAATACTGTAATCTAAAATCAACCAAACCCAGCTTACCAGAAGCCACACCTTCAAATTTCAGAGAGTGTAAATCCCACGCAGATATATACACAATTGCAAACACCTTATATGTGAATTTTTGGATCAAATGAGGGAATAAATGTGAATGAATTGACAAGGTAAATCAAGAAAATTATGAAGAAAATGCCTGAAACTGTACTGGATAATTTCATTGCAGAAAAAGAAAACAAAATGCAAAATGCAGATACTGCCTCCAGCTAATCATACAAACCTCCCAAAAAACTACTTCTGATACTAATTAGGCAAAATTAATGCAAATTAATTTACCAACTAAAGCCGCTCATTGTTGCTACTCCTTTAATTAGTTTTGGCTTTTGGGGCCTTCTTCTTTGATGATCTCCTTGGCATTGAGTTTTTCATTCCGATGAAGAAGAGCAGTGCTCCGATCAATGCCAAACTCTGGTCGAAAAATTACACAAGCAGTGAGCGATTCAGCTTGATAAGTATCTATCACGCATAATGCTAGAAGAGAGCACTTGTGTGAACTTGGTTCACATGAACTCCATCTCATTTTTGACTCATTTAAAAATTGGGTCTAACATGGCTTATGCATAGATAGGACCCATTTAGGATTTGTATGATGGGATTAGTGGAGTTCACAGATCTCAAATCCATGAACCAAGTTCATACAAGTTTTTGTCATGCTGACCATTATAAAAAAAAAATACCTGGTTAAACTTGACAAAGAGCTGTGCGAATTCCTTCTTGTCAGCATCGTAATTGTAGAAATCATACAGGATGGCTGCTGAAATTGCTTGATGCAGAAGCTGTGGAAAAGATATAGACTCTTGTTAACTACGTTTTTACTTAAGCTCACATATTATGGGACAAGGATTGCACTAACGAGGATACCAGAACTAATGCTCCGAAAGAGTTGCCAAAAACAAATAACAAGCTCCCGACTGCCTTCATGATGATAGCTCCCAATATCAAATGTTTTATCTGATATTGTCAATTTTCCAATCATTAATCAGTACCAAATTTATATATAATGTAAGTATATTTATTATCCTACAAAAGAGGAAATTAAAAACAAAATGGAATATCATCCTTACTTCAACATGTGGTACTTGAAATCCAGTTTGGGTTTCCACGTGCTTTGAAAAAACATTGAACTTTGGTTTTAAATGCTTGGCTGATGGCCCCCCATCCTGACCGAATTCGTTGAACCTGAACATGTTTATCATAGGTAGCATTAGAAGGATAGTTATGGGATAGATAATGGCAGAGGCCTTTTATAAATACTAACTTTGTACAAAAGATAGTGAACTGTTGTGCAACTTTTGGAGACCAAAAAGTGCTTCATAAATAATCCACTGTTAGGCAAAAGGACGCAGCATAATCAAGAACATTGATGCCATCCAATAATGATTCTACATACTATTGAGAATCAGAAAACCAATTCCAATATATACATTCAGAACTATCATAGAAATTGTTGCACAAAAAACACTTGCAACATTTCAAGTAGATCATAATAAACATACTAACAATTGATAGTTTCTGTTAGTCAAATCGTAGTCCATTGGCGACAGCAAACACCGATAAAATATCAGATCTTTCTTCTACACATATCAGAGTCCAATCCATATTGTCATACCATGTGAATCAAAGAGAACGAACAGAACTAAGTCTGTATTGAAGGATTTAAGGTTTAAAATCCATATCTACAGATTCATAAGTGATTGTCTGGATTGATATACTATATTTGAAACTCATCATTTCTTATTTTGAACTATTTTCAAGCAATTAAAGGGTTTTAAAATCCACTGTTAAATGGATAGATTTGAAAACTACTCAATTAAAATCCTCCTGATTCGCTCAATCCAAACACAATCTAACTGTCCTGCTACATCGCGTATAATGAGTTGCAACTCGAAAACGCCAGTAGCAATGCAAATGAAGTAGCAATTGGATCTTTTAGATCAAACCCTTCTGCACTATTCTAACTCAATTTCGTGTTAAATGCCACATATTCAACTTCTTCAAAATAATAAATTGAATTCATAGAGCAAGAGTAGCTTCATTATATTGCAATTGCAAGGAAATTGTGCTAGATAAAGCGTTCTAATGGAAGATCTGATAGCTCCAATCATACAATATCAACATCAATGCTTGGATTTTTACACATATTCACAGTAAATAACCATCAGATGGATACCAAAAACATCGAGTTTAAGAAAAATAAAAGAAATTTAAAAAAAAAAAAAAGGAAGTGAAGCAGGCCTAAATCTTGGAATTAAGGTAATGAGCGGTTATCCATCTTGGAACCATTGCTTTTCTCATCAATGAACTAAATTGTGAAACCACATCACAAAAATTCAGTTTTTAATGAACAATAATCGATAAATTCATCAGATCCAACGGCAGACAGTCACCCAAAACCACAACTTAATGATGCAAAATAAACCTAAACAAGAGGATGAAAAGAAGCGTAGATCTATGTGAGAAGAGAGGGAGTATTACTCTTGGTAAGCAGATAGAACGAAGACGGAGACGAAGAGGAGTCTACCGAGGAAAGATATGAACGCCATAGCCTCTCTCTCGATTGAGCTCGCGTATGTTCTTTAGATTGGGGCAAGAAAGTAGTGAGCGCTGAGTAAAAATAAAAATAAAAGACAGAATCGGGGGGTGGAGGATGAGAGATTCTAGGGGCCCGTGGGATAGTGTTACTTTAATTAGAATTGTAAAATTAAAGTATAAAAAATCTAAATAGTTATCAAAATCGGTATATCTTCCCATATGGAGTTTTTTTTTTTTATTATTAATCGATTTTGGTGTGTTTTGCTTTAGGCTTAAATTTGTTATGTTTTTTTTTTTTTTTATAGAGATGTTAAATGAATTGACTCTAACCTATTAGGGTCAGTTTTACATGATTACGGGTTTAAACGGTCATGAGTCTTAGCGGACCACTAATATTTGAAACTTAATTCTAACTCTAGCGATCCGCAAGCTAAACAGATCACTAACGAGCTCGGGACTAACAAATATTAAATTTCAATATAAAATACAAAGTTGTAATTATAATGTAAAATTATTCGAATATTATTCATAAATTTATGAAAATTACATCAAAACATAATTCACAAAGATCAAACATTAATAACTAATTTAATAAACATCTTCTTCCATTTCAGTATCATCATCATCATTTGAAACATATAAAAAGTATAAAAACAAAACAATTATGAAACAGATAGTAGTATTTGTTATGACACAAAATATCCTTAAAATATCCCACGTGGATCTGTGAGCATAAAATCTTATAAGGGTATGTTGAGTATTGTTGACTTTGTCATAGAAGGCAAAGTCACTAGCAAGCTCCCCAACAGTTTAGATGCTTGATTGGGTGCGTGAACCAATTTTAATAACGGACCGGCTTGGTAAGTGAAGAGGCAACGAGATCCACATCACCACCAATAATAATACCAAATCCGGCAGGACCTTCAGACACATGAACAATAGGGATCAATATCAATGAAAGTATCAAAGTATTGACACCTTTGATCGTTGTAATTAGAATCTTAAATTAAAAGGTCAATATTGTTTTTTTTGTCTATAAATAGAAGTCTTTAGCCCATTATTAATGACACTACACTCATATCAAACACTCAATATATCACTCACTAGACTACAAATTCTTTAGAAAATCCAAAGCTATCTTCAAGGGGTTCCGCACTGTTTATATTTTTTGTGTTATTTATATTTGTAGTTAGTTATGATTAATTAGTGTATCCACTTTCACACGATAAAATAACTATTAATATTTAAGATAAAATTTTATATATATTAAATGTATCTTATAATTTAAGTATAATTTTAAAAAATATTAAACATATTCATTAAAAAGTATTGTTGTTTTTACAAAAAAAAAAAAAACAGTGAAAATTGATGTAATACTTTTTTTTAAAAATAGTTTATTTTTATAAAAATAATTAATATTTTTAAAATTTTGAGTTATACTAAATAAATATTTGATTAAATATATCAACATATTTGTATAAAAAATTGGGGTCAATAAAATGTACTCCATTCGTCCACTAAATTAGTCAACTATTGTGTTTGCATGAGTTTTAGGAAAAAAATAGATAAAGTGAAAATATTGTGAGTGCATTGTAAGGTCTCATTGTAAATAAAATAATTGATTGCGAGAGTAATAATAAATGTGATGATTTTTATAAAAGAAAACTGTATAATTTTTGTGGACGGACGAAAAAGATAGTGCATAAATTTAGTGGAAGAATGGAGTACAAATCCAGATTTTTATACTTCTGATGAGATTTTTATACTTCTAATTAAATTTTTTATACTTAAAAAATGGTTCATGATAAAAAAAAGTTATTACTACCTCTGTCTCATCTCTTTTTTCCAAAAGATTTGGGCACAGAGATTAAAGAAGATATGAAGTATATGAGTGCGAGGTTAAATAATAAAATATAAAATATGGATTTTATTAACTTTTGTGAGTATAATTTTTTTAATGTGTAAAAAAAAATTGAAATATCTCAAAATAGAAAATGTGAAAAAAAGAATTGGGACGAATGAAGTAATATTTTTTTAAGGAGTAAGTCTAATTATTAAAAGTTCGCATCACTTATTACTGAAAAGTTACACAAATTATTACTATATAATTTTTCAGTAATAATTTATGTACCTCTTTAAAAATAAACTTGTATTTCACGGTGCATCCGATATATAGAAAACTATTAAAGCTGGGTCAAACAGGTCACTCAACCCTCAGCTTTCAAAGTTCAAAATAATTCAATTTCCCGCTCACCTTCATTCGGATATAAGGCCTTTTCAGCTTTATTCGTTCCAATTCAATCGCCCTCATATATCGCAAACCCGACCCGGTAACTGAACCCAACCCCGAAAATGCCACCGAGAAGGACAAAGGCCGCCGGAGACGATGATCGGTGTCCGACGCTGAAACTGATGATGGAAAAGGGCCCGTTATCGGGGCAAACATCCGACTTCTCTCCCAGATCCGTCATACGCATCGGCCGAGTCGCTCGTGGCAACACTCTCGCCATAAAGGACCGTGGAATCTCCACCAAGCACCTAAAGATCGAAGTCGAAGCAAATCCGGATTCCAGTCAGCGTCAGTGGACCATCACCGACTTAGGGTCCTCAAACGGCACGTTTTTGAACGGGGAGGAGCTGGAGTCACCAACTGTTCTATCCGACGGAGATGTTATAAAAATCGGGGAGGAGACGTCGATTAGAGTTAAATTTGAGGCTACTTTGGTCAGAGACGAGATTAGTTATGCAAGCACAAGGCAGAATGTGAGGAGGCGGGTGAAGGATGAGGCTACGGGTTTGGGGGTAATTGATGAATTAGGGTTTGGGAACGAAGAAGATGAGAACAGAACTGATGATGTATCTGAAATTGAGGTGATTCAAGCGAAGAATGTGAGCACAAGGGGGACGAAAAATTCACAGGAAAACGACACTGAGGTGAAGGATTCAAATACAGATGAGAATAAGGATTTGGTGCAGAATGGAGTTAAAGAATTGCCTGGAGTGAGTACTAGGAGGATCAGAAGTTCAAGAAAGGAAGGAGGTGTCACTGAAGCTGTAATCGATGTGAGTGTTATTGAAGGCAAAAAACCAAGAGGTAGGAAAAAAAAAGTTGTAGAGACTATTCCAGAAGTAACAGAGAAGGAAGAAGAGAAGGTGACAGAGGATATAAACTCTGCGAAAGAAGATGGCTCTATTGGATTGGGAAGCACATCTGGCGTTAAAAAAGATAGTGTTAACGGTGGTAAGGGAAAGATGATAGCGGATTTAGACACAATGAATGTGGGGGAATGGCTTGATTTCTTGGAATTCTACCTGCCTCAACAGATTATTGAAGAATCAGAGGCGATGATTGCCGAGATGAGGCAAGATGCAGAGAGGTATCACAAGTTTAGGGTTCAACAGATGAAGTTAAAGAGCTAGAAAAGGGACGAATTTCATTGCAAGTTTTTCTGGTAATGTACATTATAGTATTTACATGGCCTCATTTCATGACCTCTCATTTACATTATAGTATTATTTGAGTGGTGTTTTTATAGTCTTTATTTTGGGCAGTGCGGTTTCTGGTTTAGATCTATAAGTAGCATGCGTCCTGAGTAAATTCATGTTCTGCTTTCCATTAATTTTAATAAAGTAATTGTTTGAGCAGACAATAGTCGAAGTGATATGTATTTCCTATTCTTTGTTATGTCTTCTGCTCATGTTCTACCTCTTTCACTTCAACAGTAAAATTTTTAATTGGCATTCTAATCATTTACTCCCTCCGTCCACGAAATTTATGCTCACTTGCCTTTTTAGTCCGTCCACGAAATTTATACAAAACGGACCTCACAATATTCCACAATACCTTTCGACATATTGCATTAAACTACGTGCAAAAATGTGAGCATAAATTTCATGGACGGAGGGAGTATTATCTAATATTGATAACCCAGATAAGCTATGTGTATATAGATCTATCAACTGATAATGGAACAATCAACTGTCCTGAATTAAGTTAGTTATTTGATTATTTCACCAGTGCAAATTTTTATGGAATTTGTATCATCGAATTACTGTTATGGTATGAATTCAGTGTAGTGGTCTTTATCTAAGTTTAGTTTTATTTGAGTGTCATAGCCAGCATCATTGAATGTCTGTTCGGTTTGATTTATGCACGTAGGTTTAATAATATCAATAGTTTGCACAACAATTTCATTTTGTGAGAAGAAGTCTAATGATCATTATCTTGGCCTATGGAGTATGGCTATAAGGAAATTAGTCACGTTCAATATAAAATAGGTTTCTATATCAAGTGAGACTTTTTTCCATATTAATGTGTGTAGGTTTATGTAGGTTTGTATGTCTATTTATGTATCACAAGTGTGTCGCCATCCCTAATCAAGATTCATTTAAAATGCAGTTGAGATTCACATGAACCAAACCTCTCACTTTACCAACGCTGCATAAATCTCTCTTTCACAAGAAAACTGCTTTATCCACTTTTCTCCGTTTGTAAAAGAAAACCCTTTTTAATGCAAACTTGATAAATTTCTTTGGCCCCCCTCTCCCTAAAAGCAAACCACCATTCAAGAATCCTCCATCCATCCATCCATCCATCCATCCATCCATCATGGCTCATGAAGAAGATCATTCAAGAAAGGCCAGCAGCAATCACTACCCTCTGGACTCAAACTGCTACAAGATTCTTGAAGAAATCGGCAGAGGTATGAGTGCCATTGTCTATAAGGCCATCTGCATTCCCATGGACTCTTGTGTGGTGGCGATCAAAGCAATTGATCTTGAAAAAACGAGGAGGACTGATTTCGACAATGTCCGTCGTGAAGCCAAGACGATGATGCTCCTCTGCCATCCCAACATCCTCAAAGCTCACTGCTCCTTCACCGTCGAAAGCTGTCTTTGGGTGGTGATGCCCTTCATGTCCGGCGGCTCTTTACAGTCGATCATTGCTTCCTCGTACCCTGATGGCCTGTCTGAACCATGCATCGCAACAGTCCTCAAAGAAATCTTGACTGCACTCTCATATCTTCATGGCCAGGGGCATCTGCATAGAGACATCAAAGCTGGTAACATTCTTATAGACTCGAATGGGTCGGTGAAGTTAGCAGATTTTGGGGTTTCTGCTTCTATTTACGAGCCAAGTTTGTCGTGTGGGATGGCTGGATCTTCGTCTTCTTCGTCACGTTTGTTCACTGATGTAACAGGAACGCCTTACTGGATGGCGCCTGAGGTGATACACTCGCACACGGGGTATGGTTTCAAGGCTGATATCTGGTCTTTCGGGATAACTGCACTGGAATTAGCCCATGGTAGGCCCCCTCTGTCTCATCTACCCCCTTCTAAATCGTTGATGATGAAGATCACCAAGACTTTTCGATTTTCTGATCATTATGATAAGAGTAAAGATAGCAAGAACAAGAAATTTTCAAAGGGGTTCAAGGATATGGTTGCTTTGTGCCTTGATCATGATCCATCAAAGAGGCCTAGTGCAGAAAAGCTATTGAAGCATTCTTTCTTCAGAAACAATTACAAGGGCCCTGATTTCTTGGTCAAAAATGTTTTGCAGGGATTGCCTGCAGTTGAGCACAGGTTTAAGGGGGTGAAGATTCATCATCTTTCATCAATGAGCCGAAGCGACGACGACGATGAAGAAGTAGAGGAGATTGTGAAACAGAGAAGGATAAGTGGATGGAATTTCAATGAAGAAGGGTTCCAATTGGAACCTGTTTTTCCATCTGATCAGAAAGAAGAAGGTGATGATACTGTCACTACGAGTGTCAGATTTGGAGATGAAAGTGTAATTGTAGAAGGATCAAATGAGGGTTTTGATGAGGCTAGTGGCGGCGGTGGTGATATGGGGCCAGTGATGGGGACATTGTTGTTTCTGAAGAACAGTTTGGATGATCAAAAACAGAGGGTGGCGCAGATCATTGCATTGGTCGGAGGCGGCGAAGTGACGACGGAGATGAACAGAGAAGAACAGCTGATGCAGGTGATTGAGAAGCTGAGGATTGAGCTGGAGAATGAAAAGAAGAAGAGACATGATGTAGAGATGGAATTAGAGTTTATTAAATTGCAGCATTGTAATGAGTAGTTAATTAATTTCCCTGGTCAGCTTTTCAGTTGCTAGTTTATAGTATATCAACCATATTATTAATTGGAAAAGTTCACTGTTATTAATTATTTATATTTTGTGTATTTTTAAAAATATGAATTATTTCATTAAAAAATAATGACAGTTATATTATAAGGAAAGCTATTAAACTACGTTTAGAATTGTATAGTGCGACCTTGTCAAAAAAAAAAATTGTATAGTGCGGTAATGTCTTATATGGAGTATAAAACTACTCCACTGTATCCTTTTTAGGATTGTGGATATGATTTAGAGTTTGGAGTAGTATTTCTTCAAAATTCGTTTATAATATAAAATTTATATCATAAAATATATTTACCGATATTATAAAATATACTTATTAATATTATTATTTATTATACTTATGTAATAATCCCACAGTATAAAATATTTTCCTTTTCATTCCAAAAAAAAATATTTGCACACCTGAAAATTTTCAATTAAAGAAATTATGCTAATTCTTTTGAGATGGAATGACTATATTTTTTAAATAAAGCAGCAACATCCAAAAAATATATATATATATCTGCACACCTGGAAATTTTCAATTAAAGAAATTGTGCTAATTCTTTTGAGATGAAATGACTATATTTTTTAAATAAAGCAGCGGCATATGAATATATGTGTAAAATTTTATAAGTTTGAACACAAATAAATATTTTTTTAGTAGTGTATAAATTAGCGTGAAATATTCAATAAAAAAAAGTGTATAATTTTTTTTAAAAATATAAAAAGTATATGATACCGATAAATGCAACTAATGGAACCATTACATATATTTTGCGGTATAAGTATCTCCAAAATAATTTAAAAATATGAATACAGATTGTAAACACCCCTACATGATTTTACCAATTGATCAGCATAGGACATAATTTCCACCCCCTCCTGATCCTTGGCGTATTACGTCGAAACTAACCTAAATTTTTTTGTCTCTTTTAAAAATTCAAACTTGTAAAAAAATATAAAAATAATTTATTTTTCTTTTCTAACAGTACTCTCCCTCTCTAATGAACTGAATTTTCAATTTTTTCTATTTTGGAGAGGTCCAATCGAGTCAAATCCAAAATATTGAGCGAGCTTAATCTCTGATATTATAAAATATGCACCTCATTTAAAAGTCTGAATTTATAACAAAAATATAAAATTAATTCATTTATTTAAAAAAAAAATTACACTAACTAATTTCATTTAATGGTTTGTAGAATTAATTCATCACATATCTTACAGACTCCTGTCATTTTGTATAGAAAAAGAAATATATGCATATGGTGTATGATTACATGAGATGAAACTAGATATATATTTGTTTATAAATTATTTAAATTATTATAATTAGATATATAATTTTTTACTATTTAAATTATTTATAAATAATGAAAAAAATAGTTATAATATAAATGGTATGTTAAAATGTGAAAAAAATAGTAGTAAAAGTGTAGAAAGTTGTTGAAAAAAAAAAAGAATAATAGTTTTTAAAAAGAACAAAAAAGCAAATAGAAAGTTAAGGACGAACCAAAATAATAAAATAGAAAATTTATAAAGAAACGAAAGGAGTATTATTACATTCAAGTTAAGTAATTAAAATTTTCTTTAAAAAATTAAAACATAAAATATCTGACCAAAAATATCTTCCGTTCCTTAAAAATATGCACATTTTGTTACTTGTCTTACTTTTATCTGTTCTTCAAAACATGTTCGTTCTTTTTATGGAACCACTTTATCTTTTTAATAACTTCATTTGAAATAGAGTCTATAATGTTCATTATGTTATCTATTTTCCTTAAAACATATGTTCAACCTTTTAAGTTTGGTAAAGTATTGTATAAAAATGGTTCATGATAAGTTTATCATGAACAAGTTTTAAAGTATTAAATATTTAATTAAGTGTATCAAAAATCTCATCAGGTGTATCAAAAGTTGAGGTCAATAAAATCTATATATTGATTTCAACTTTTGATATACTTGACCAAATAATTAATTTTATGATAAACTTATAATGAACTATTTTCACACAATACCTATTTTTAAAAATTAATAATTTTTAGGGACAAAAAGACAGTTATACCATGAACCACATCCATATAAATTCTATATATCGCGTATGTTTGTCTTTAATACACGACATATGTTAATTGAAATTAAGGTATTTATAAGATAACACTCCAAATTCAAATCGAAATTAGTCATGTAAAGGACGAAATATATGAATTATTGGGAACTTAATTAAATTACCCAGAAGATAGGATTAATGCCTTAAATTGGGGGATGATCACACGTAAATTTCCCTAAAATAGATGAATATATATGTGTCCAAAAGCCAGACTAGATCGAAGTTTAACTTCTACGAAAGCTAAAAACAACAAAAATTGGAAAATTATAACAGACTAATATATATCCCATTTAATTTTTCTTTAAAGAGAAATCGTGGTTTAATTAATTTAAAAATGAGGTGATTAAGTATCCAACAAATGTAGACCTTTTTCTGTTGCAAATTATTTTCTAGGATTAAAAACAATAACATATAAAACAATAAAAATCCTTCAGCAAGCGAAAAAGATAGAACACAAATTCGAATTAAAATCATGGAAGATTTGGTAAACCACTTGCCCCATAAAGTCAATTTGCTCACCTATATATTGAGTAAGTCTCGTGTGCACCAATTACACGGTGCAACTCTAGTTTATTTTTAAAAAGTTAAACATTTTATAATTAAAAAGTTAAACAGTTTATTACTGAAAAATGTATCTTTCATAGTTTAACTTTTCAGTTATAAACTGTTTAACTTTTTAAAAATGAACTTGAATTGCACCGTGTAACTGGTGCATACAAGACTAATCCATATATATATATATATATTATGCATGCTTCATTCCTTCAAGAATAATGAACTCCCAATATATAACACCCAATCACACTGCTTTCGGAGCAAGGAAAAGAAGTTCCATCGAAGCTTAATTTCATAACTAGAAACTCTTTGCAATACTCAACCAATGTGTATGCATGATAATATATACTACCTCCGTCCCGGAACTACTTTCATAGTAGTTCCGGGCACGCGAACCAAGGAAAAGTAAATATGTGAGTGTAAAGTTAAATAATAAAATAAGAAAAAGTGTATTTTGTTGACTTTTGTGAGAGAGAAAAATTTCTTTTTTTGGTGTGTGAAAGAAGAGTTGGGACGTCCAAATAAGGAAAGTGTGAAAGTAGTTTTGGGACGGAGGGAGTATATATATGAAAGAAGATGATGCATGATATGAATAACACCCTATTAGGGGTGTGAAAAAATGGCAAATGTAGAGAGAGCATAACTCTACATTAGTGTGGGAAAATTAAAATACCAAATATTTTCACAAAATTAAATTAAAAATTAAAAATGAGAAATTCAAGATTTTTCTTAATTTTTATTTCTTATTCTCAATCCACTATTTTAAGATAATTTATCATGGCAAAAACTTATGTGCTGCAGTCTGATGACATAAGACTATATATATTAACATCTATATATACTATATCAATGAGATAATGAGTTATGTCCAATTCACTATGCCACAAACTCAATAACAACAAAACCGAGTGGTGGAGCTCACACACAATTAACCTTTGAATTTAAACATTTCAATTTTAATTTTCAAGCATGCACATCGCATTATGTTTATGCTCGGTTGAACATTCTACAATGAAGATGAGTATAAGATAATTATGATAATTAATGAAAATAAAAGATCACTAAGTATCATTATTTCTCATCCTAATTAATAAGACAGTCATTAACCATTATATATGATTAACTAATTAATACGTACGCCAAATAACGAAGCAAATAAATCAACCATAAAATTGGACGACACGCACCTACTGAGACTTTGAATCTGGAATCTCATAATCCTAGTGATGATCATTTTCGAAACAAAAGGATATTAAATTAATTACTATAATTTATATATTTGTATTCATTGATATATATATATATATATTTACACTGTGATTTCAATTTAAAAATTTTATGGTATCAACGGATGTATTTGTGCAATAGTATTAGTAATGAAGTATATCAATGAAAATTAATTTTATATTATTATAAAACTTGTTTATAAAAAAATTTGTGTATTAATTAGATTATTATTCAACAACAACAAATAAACAATATGCATGCAAGAGATTATATAAACAATATGCATGCAAGAGATTATATACATACGAACATTTTAAGTATAACATGCAGTGACAGATTAGGGAGGAGGGTTACAAGTATAATAGTATCACTGAATTAATGCTATCATAAAAATTTTAAAACTATAAACATTTTTCTTCACAATGGTATGTACATCTATATATGGCCCTAGCTAATTAATAAAACATTTGGTGATCAAAGTAAACCAAAAAAAAAAAAAAAAATTAGTGATCATGAGAGAGACCAATTTTCGATGTCCAATTGGCAACCCCACAGTTTATGCTATAAAAGGGTTAATTTGCATGAGACAATAATCAAGAATCTATGCAACAAGAGCAAAATGGGCTTAAAGAATATACGAATTGGTCAGATTATATATATACACATATATAATTCTCGTTTATCCTATATGTTTAAACCTAAATTTCTCAGCCAATTAATTCTCTCTCATATCCAATCAATTAATCACTAAAAATTAAACCAAATCACTAACAAAATTTCGAATTTATAATTATAAATGCCAAAAAAAAATTCAAACAAAACAACCATATATATATATATATATATGTTAGCAAACAACGCGTATAATTAAACTCACATTTTGTACACACATAACATAAGCAGGGTGAATCGGGTCACGGGTACAGGCCGAGACGGAGCTCCAGATCCACATCCGCTCCATCTTCAACAGGTGGACGAGATAGTACTCCAATCGGATCTTTAAGACAATATTCGGAGCTCCAAACAGGAAAGTAATTCCTTGTTTGGATATTATAATGACTTGATGATGAGGCCGTGAGATAGACCTCATGACAATTCATGATCACATGACCCGGCGAATCAACCCTAGGAAAACGGGTCAAGTCATGCTTCAGCTTGCCTCCTAATTTTGATTTGGGGTTGTCTTTTCTGTGAATATTCATATGGCCGCCTAGAGCTTGGGCGTTGGTGAAACCACGCTTGCAGAAAGTGCACTCGTACGATCTGCCGTCTTTCTCCGGTGGACTTTCTGCCGGCGTTGAAGTGTCGGAAATATTGGATTTTTGTTGCTCCATCATCTTCAGTTAGCTAGCTAGGGTTAATTAATGTGGAAACAAGTGTTTTTTTTTTTTCTAGCTAGCTAGGGTTGAAACTTAATTAGTTGAGATGGGGAAATATTTGTCTCATTTTATTTTTTTATATACTCACAAGACTTCTTTTTTCCCTAATGGAAAAATTAATGAGATAGTATATATATATATATTAATTAATTTCTGGGAATTGAATCTCTGGCCGGCTGCTTCTGTTAAATTATTCAATTAATTAATTTTCTTTATTTTAGTCCTGATGGATCAAGGGTGAAGATCGATCAATCTCCCGTTGGTATGATTTGGACACTGATTTAATTAGTTAATTCCTCCAAAGATTTTATGAAGATATCCTTAATTATATATTCTTAATTATATTTTTCGTAATCCTCCTCTATTATTTAATTATTAATTTGTTGTGAGATATATTGTTTCCCCTCAAAAATAAACTATCGAACCTCCCCTCAAACAACGCATTCTATTTAGGCCAACCCATCCATCGTCACCAAGTATTCAACTAAAACTTGTTTGATATTATTGGAGAAGTCCTGCATATTATTTTTTGGAATGGATATATACTTTGAATCGAGCCCATACAGTTTTTATTTTTTTCCAACTTTACTATAAAAATCTCATATCAATAGCGATATTCTTCATTTTCATATTTTTCCTGATCCTCATTTGATATAAAAATTTTGTTTGCATACAACATGCATGTTCAAATCATATATATGTTCCTATATATCCAACTATATATTGTTGCACATCACATGAGTTGGAGATATATGCATGTACACACGATGTTACGTCTAATATTAATACTATATATTAATTCACTCATGTGCTACTAAATGTGCAGATAAATTAATATAACTAAAATATGATCTGTAGTAGTATAATTAAAATGTATAAGTTATATTCAACTTAAAAATATGAAGAGACGACATGCGAACTAATATAACTAAAATACCACGAGTGCATAATTAGAGATTGGTGCTAATCTTTTACAGCATACCTAATCTAAATCGATAACTATAAAATATTAATACATTAATTAATTATATATAATTTAAGAATGTGAATCATAAACTTTTTATACTGTTAATTATTATATATACGGACATGTGTATTAAATCATATCATATATTATACATGAAAATTACGTACATTTGTGTTCCAGAACAATCGATCTCTCTAGAAGATCCAAATATTCTATCTTAATATAAATTGGAATTAGGCTGAATGATCAAACCCAATTTAAAGACAACAGTCTTGTTTCTCGTATGTGAGTGTATATATATATAAAGTTAGAACTTACATCATGTTCTAGCTAGAACTGATATCCGAGCATGCATAATATAAAATTGAAGTTCCTTAATTAAATAAGTGGTTAATCAACACTTTGTGATCCATTAATACTCACTTTAGTAAATATATATAATAGTAGTATCCACAAAAACTTGTCCATATATTGTTCATATATATAATATATTGAAGTTCCTGTTGAAAAGGTAATAGATGAAATTAAGACTAGATTGTGGTCGTGGTTTTCTGCTAAGGTGATATTCTTTAGATCGTTATTATTCAAGCATTGGCTAAATAATCTTGGACAAAGCTGTGAATTTTGAATTTTGTTTTGCATTTCGGAGCTCGCTGCCCCCTGGTCTTGATTAGGTATTTGTATTTTGTGGAGTGATACTCTTATTGTAAATTCTTATTCTAAGGGTTGGAGTACCCCTTATACTCTTTTAATGAATTTTTTTTTTATCCAAAAAAAAAATATTCTTGTCCATATATTGTTCCATGTTTTTTCTTTGGAAAAAACTATATTAGTATATATAGTACATGAATTTATAAATTGCTCATCCATTTTTTTTTTCTAAAATTAAATTATGATCGGGAAATATTTGTCTCATTTTCTATTTTTCTGTAACAAATTTGTCTCAAAATTTACAGTTTTTAGATTATCAATCTTAAAAAATCATGATAATCCTTATTTTTTTCTAACTCAAAAAGTTATAATCCTCACTTTATCACTCCTCTTAAATTATAATCCTAAAATAATTTTCCCTCAATACAAACAAAAACAAATTGTTGTAAATTGCAACAGTACGTTCCATAACATGAGTTGTAGTTTTATACATTAATTTAGACTTTATCTCTTCTTCATTGCCAATAAATGGACGGCTAGATTACGCGGTTATGAAAGCTAATTAATCACTGTACGTACTAATTATTAACGATGCCATGAATTAAATATATATTACTCCATCCGTTCGGTAGGAATTTGCATCCTACGGGACGGTACATTTTTTAAGAAAAATGTATTTTATATATAAAGTAGTGGTATATGTGTAAATATGTGTATATGTTTGTGAATGTACACATAAATTAATGTTTTATTTTTTAATAGTGTGCAAATTTGTGTGGGATGTCCAAATAAAAAAAGTGTGCAAATTCCTGTGGAACTGGGGAGTATATTATATTATAAACACAGAATATCACCTCCCGGAGACAGCTAAACTAATTTCTTGTAATTATAAAATATATTTATTAATGCATGGAATTATCCAAGTAAAACAGGCATCAACGAAAACGATGTGATCAGTGGCATTCTCTTGGTGATATCCTCACCGTTAGTTCAAGGTTATTTCCTAGATGGACCCTCATTCAGACAAATATAGTTGTTTTTTTACATGAATATATATATATATATATATTAAGACAAATATATAGTTTTTTTTTATTATTTCTTTTGGTTAGAAAATAGATTTTTTTTTGTCTTCATGTCAAATCAAAAGAAAAAAAGACTGGAGATTTTATATATATTGACTTTAATAATACTGTATATATTTTGTTAGTAGTTTATGATAACTTATCACAGATTTTCCCACTAGCCGTCAAAAAAAAAAAAAAAAAAGTATACGATCCTTAAATTATAATTGTAAGTTAATAAAAATATTAGTAATCAAAAATTAAAATATATATTATTACTAATACATGTAATCAATAACATTAATTATGAGTTAAAAACTAATTTTATTTTATTGGGTCTTATAATTGTCTATATTGCTCTCCGTTTGAGTTAGCTAGCTTGCTACCTCTAAATATTAATTAGTTTTTAAAAAAAAAAATTAACGAAGTAAATAGTTGAGGTGGTTAGAGTATCATTTTTTTAAATTAGTAAGCTAATAAATTAATGCTTGGAAAATTCAAAAAATAAATAATTGGATGACTACTATAATATATATATATATATATATATATATATATAGTAGATACATGTTAAAATGCAACTAGAAAAAAGAAAAAGAAAAGTGACGTAGAATAATTGAATTGGAATTAAATAAGTGTACCGGCGAATCAGGAATGAGTCCAAAATATACTTAATAGGCCAAGGTTATATGCACCCACGTTTGTTAAAAGTACACACACTTCAAAATGTAATTAATAAAAAAATATAATAACTATTCTTTTGATTTTTTCTCCCTAAATTTGTACACCCACCTTAATTATCGGAACAACTCCAAAATATAACTAAAATATTAATATATTAAATAATAAATTTTTTTGAAAACGAAAAAAGATCTCAAATAAATAAAAAATAATGAGTAAAAATCAAATAGTTTTTGTTTGAATTTTGAAAATTTTCAAAAAAAGAAAAGAAAAAAAAAGTGAAATGAAAAGCACAAAACAAATAATAAATAAATAAAATTAATATATATTTTCAAACAATCCAAACAGATTTTTTTCTATTATATTTTGAAAACGAATTTTTTTTTCTAAAAAGTGAATAAAAAAGGTGTAATTCGAAAAATTTGACAATTTTTCGTTAAAAAAGTTAGAAAATTATTCTTTATTTCGGATTAACGGATATTCTCCCCATTTTTTTTTATTATTTCACCCCCTTTTTTACTCCATCATCCTAAATTTTCAGTTCACCCTCTTTAATTTTTCAAAAAAAAAATCCCAAAAACTATGAATAGGGTTTTCATATTACGAATATGAGGATGAATTGATCCATTTGTAAATTAGGAAAACATAACAAAAGGGTATTTTTATTTTTAAAATATATTTTAAAATGGAAAAATTAAGTGTGGGGGTGAAGTAATTAAAATGGGGAGGAGATTATCCGTGTCCTTAAGTAAAATTAGCATTCATTATGAGGCCCAAATTGATTTTCAGCCCGTTAGTACTTTGGGCCAGAATGGTGGAAGCTGGCCCAGTTAGGGGTGGAGCAAATACCGAAAATACCGGTATACCGTACTTACCATATCGAAAAATACCAAATTTATCGAAAATTTTGGTATACGGAAAATTTCGGTACGGTATCGGTATAGAATTTTAAAATTTTAGGTATACCGGTATATACCGAAATACCAAAATATTTTCGGTATAAACCGGTATACCGAAATATTCCGGTATACCGATTATTTTCGGTATACCAAAAATATTTCGGTATCTCAGTATACCGGTATATACCATTTTTGTAATTTAATATTAAAATTTAATATTAAATTTTATTTTATTTAATTAAAATTATACTTAAATTATTCGGTATGGACCGGTATGGCGGTATATACCGGTATGGGCGGTATACCGACATAGTCGGTATTTCGGTATGGACCGGTATTTCGGTATAGATCGGTATATATCGAAATATCGGTACGGTACGGTATACGGTATGCATTTTCGGTACCGAAAATTTCGGTACGGTATCGGTATGCAAAAATGCATACCGAAAATTTCGGTACGGTATACAGTATGGAGGGTACGATACGGTACGGTACGGTACGGTACGGTATGCCACCCCTAGGCCCAGTATTGTTTTCTGCAGGGAAACTATATCACCACAAAAAGAAGAGCAAAGATCACTCACAAGATGTTAAAACTTAAATATTTATGCTCCTTTTTTTAAAGGAAGAAAATTACTATAACTATTTTCTTTACGGAAAAAATTACAATAATCATTGATTGAAGATGTTTAATGGTGATTTTTATAATATACATTTATTATAATTCACTCTCACATTTATAAACTAACACAAAAATTTATTCGTTACACTTTTTTAACTGTGCACTCAAAAATTTTTGCAATGTGTTTTGATATGAAGAGAGTACTTAGATAACTTAAAAAAATCATCAACATCATAATAAAATCAGAGTCTACTTAATTTTGATTCCCAATATTGGTTCTCTCAATAATAAACCGTTTGGGCTTAATTTGATTGAAATTAATAAAAATATTGACCAATTTTTCATTTGATAAATTTAAAAATCGACATAAAAAAAAAAACAAATATAATAACACTAAATTATTCGAAGAGAGTTCGATTACTAATCAAATTAGATAAGCTCAATCATGAACTTTTTATCTTTATTTAATTTCTAATAAATTAATGCAAATACATTCACCTCAACTTGAATATTTGTTTACTACCTCTATTATATCCTACCTAACAAATATAGGATTTATCAAATAGCCATTTGCATTAGAAGATAAAATATTTGTCCCATTGATCGGCTACCCAACAATTGACCACTCAAAGCACCAAAGAAACCTTTGATTCATGTCACATCATACACAAATTGACTTATTAAATAATCAAAGTTGGGGTAACTAAAAAATGAAAAATGTAGTTTTGTTTTAAATTATTTGATATAATATCACAATTAAAAAATCTCATAATTAAAAATATATTTCTATTATTACACCTTCCAAATCCCAAATTTCTAAATGTTAAAATATAAACTCTTACTTCTTGAAAAAAATTAATATATTCATCATGGAATATTATAAAATAATTATAAAAAAAAACTAATCATTTTAGGGTGATTTACATATAAGTTCAAAAAAATCACTAATGTACAAATAGGTGCTGTGCAGAAAAAAAAAATTATGTCCAAATATATTGAACCTATTTGTAAATATAGTGGCTTTTTTTTTAATCTATACGTAAAAATCACCCATCATTTTATCCAAACATCAATGACGTAGGCAAGAAAATTTTCTTGGAAAAAGAAGTTGGAATTCATTTCATCTTTTGAAAATCTGTCTCTATTCTTTGTTAAGAGGAGGAAAATATGTCTCTTATTTCTCAACAAAGCAGCTTATCTTCAAACCCCCTTTAGATTCTTGATCTTTTTCTCTTAAATAATTGAGTCAATTGTGACTATTGGATTGAAATTGATTGTGATGCAATGTATACGTAAATAATAATTCATTGCAATCAAATAAATTAAAAGTGTGTGAAAAATGAGTTTAATTTATATGGTCGAAAATGAATCCCATTCCACAGAAATTATGATGATATTAATGGGGGTGATTTGGACATGGTGTGACCAAAAAGTCAAATACCATGGGAAGAATTTTAGTCCCATCAAAGCTTGGTTTTTAAACCCACAGTTTCAAGAAACGTAGTTGGGAAATTATCTACCAAACCAACATTCCTTAAAATGTGTTTGTTTTTCAGGACCATCTCAATTGTCTCCCACGACTATATATTTATGATAATAAAATTTTTATACATGTGTGATGTGTGGGTCTGGTGATGGAGATATTATCCGTGCAAATTCGAGGACGAATTTTTTGACACAAAAAATTGATGGAAATAAGATTGTAGATAATTTTATAAATTTATTGCAAGTGAGTTAGACTTTTAGTGCGTGTACATATAAAATTTCAGTTTATCTACTATAATAGGAGTTTTCAAAATATTATGGAATAACTTTCGATCGTTATTAATGAAGTTGACAAAGGTTTAATTTCACCGAAAATATTACGTAATATGTATTTCATCATTTGGTCAATGTGAGATTTTTTTTATTAATGAATAGAATTTCTGTAAAACTTGTTCATAATACGAAACTTCTACCGTTAAATGCATTTACGAATATTACTCATGTATTCATTTATATTATATTATTTTATATTATGATTTCAGTTTATAAATTTAATAATATCAGTTAGTACTTGTGACGGTATCAATTAATAATCTTATTATATAAATTTTGAAATTTATTTATAGGAGAATGTGTATTGATTGTTTGAAACTTATTCAAATGAAAACATTTTTTGATTGATTCAACTTAAAAAATAATGACAATGAAATTAAAATAATAGCTATATTATAATTTACACTAGGTAATGTTAATTATACAAAACCGAAACTTGAAGGATTCAATGAAAAGATGTTTATCAGGTTTCCTTAGAATTTAAGAATAATACGTTATTAACTTCAATAAAAAAAATTAAGTTTTACCACACGCGATAATAGTCTTAATTTTTTCAATATTATCTCATCATTAACGAAGAATATATAGAGTCGACAATGTTACATCTTCGCCTCTTTGAATTAATATATACTATAGTGATTCTTTCACGCGACGTGATATAATAAATTTTAAATATAAAAATTAAATAAATATTAAATTATAACAAATATTTAAATTAAATAAAATATAAACTCTTATAGGAATGGATTTGCTTGATATCCAATTTATTTGAAAAATATCTTAAATATAAGTTAAATTTATTTTACAATCTAACTATTAATTTTATTAAATATATTTTATCATTATTATTTTCTTTAATATAAAATAATTATATTGTAAATGAGTGTATTAAATATTTAATCAATCAATTAATACTTAAGAGTGTGTTTTGTTTTATGGATATTTAATCAATCAATTTATTTTGGCGGGATAGATCAATTTATCCATAAAATAAAACACACCTTTAATATTAAAATTTCATAAAATATCTTATCTTGATGTAACTCATGTAATCTAAGTAAAAATATTTAAATTTCAATTATATATTTAAAGTAAATAAATAGTAAGAAAGCAATCACAAATAGTATGAGAAAATGATGAAAATAAAGGCTGGGACAAAAAACCCTGATAAAATGTACGCTTTTAAAAAATTATTGAGGAAATAAATTGTTTTAACCTTTAAAATTGATCACTTTTGGACATTCCTTATATATACCACTATGTTTGTTTTGGTAATGTTTTGTATGAAAATAATTTATGATAAGAAACTGTTTTAAAGTATAAGGTGTTTAAAAAAAATTATCGAATGTATAAAAAATTTGGGTCAATTATATTATATTATAATTATTGGAGATTTTATTGAACCTCAATTTTTAATATTCCTTATAAGTATTTTGATAAATTTAACCAAATATTTAATATTTAAAACAGTTTCATAATAAATTTATTGTAAACTTTTTCACATAACTGTTTTTTAATATACCTCATAGCAATAAATATAACTTCATTCAATAAAGTAGAACGAATATACTCTTAATTTTATATTTCATAATAGTAAAAAATAATTTTTTTCACTAATATTTGTATTATTTCATACACATAATTAAGGGTGATTTACATATTGTTCAAAAAGTCATTATATTTATAAATTGGTTAATCATATTTGCACATAAGCATGTTTTTTTTTCTGCACAGAAGCACATTTTTCCTGCACAGAACTAATTTGTAATTAATGTCAATTATGTGGACTATTTTGTAATTTTCCCCATAATTAAAATAGTAACAAAGAGAGTAACTAATAAGAAATAAATAAATATTAGAAGTGGAGGTGATGGGACGAGATCGCAGTATCGTTTAATTATGAGCATATATGGAGAATCGAGAATATTAGGAAGATTATATTTATTTATTTTATTTCTTTTGTTATTTAATTTAATTAGATTAGACTTATAATTATGTTTAGTAGGTTATTTGTTATTTAAGATCAGAATGTAATTTCTTATGAACCAATTTATGAATGAACTTGAATGAAATTGGGTTTTTCCATTTATCGTGTTGTTATCGTTTTTAATTCGGCATTCAAGATGAATCAATGGAGTTAAAACGTTATTCACATTTATGTAATTTTCTGAGTATTCACAGAATCAACAGATTATTGCGTTTGTTCGTGCTTCCACCTGCATATTAAATGTCAAAAGTTGGGAAATTGCCTCTAAAGAGTTTTATAATGTACTTTTTTGAAATTTTCAGATACAATGTTCCAAAAAAAGTAATGTAGTTAATATTATAATATGAATTAATTGTTTATGGGATAGGAGATTACATGCTGGGCTTTCTTTCCATAACAGGTGGGTGAATACATTCCCTAAATTTGTGGGACCCAACAGCCGACCCCACCACGACTTGTACACCGAACAATGGGTGACCCATGTGCATCACGCTCTGCAATTCTCTTGTCTTTACGTTTAATTTAGCATTTAATATTATATATATTTTTCTAATAAAAATATTAATGATTGCCCAATTTGATTAATGTAATGTTGAGCGGATGATATTAGGTATGATGTTATGATCTATCTATAAAATACTTTATATATAAACCACACGCACTACGATCAACACTCTATTTGTTTAATCAAAATTATATATATACCCAAATATTAGTAGGGAGGTGTGTTAAACGGGGTAATGCTAATTTTTAGTGTTAATGGACTTTAGATTAAATTAATTAGAAATTAATTTGAATGGTTTTTAATAATTTTCTAATATTTGAAATCTAATTCTAATCTTAGCGATCTTCGAATTAAACGAGTCACAAACGGGTTAGATCACAAAAAATAAAAATAAAGAACTAAATTTCAACACAAAATCTATAATAATCATAAAATGTTAATATAAAAAAAAAATTCTCACTTTGTCCGTCACTTAAATTTATTCTCATTTCTCTTTTACAAAATGGTATTCCCTCCGTCCATAAGACTTTTTTCCATTTCATAGTTAACATGAGATTTAATAAAAGTAGTATTATATTGAAATGATAGATAAAGTAAGGAAAATATGAGAGAATTGTGGGGCCCAAACTTTTATTGTGAGTATAAATTGTTTCCAAAATAAGAAAATAAGAAAAAAAATTATGGACAAACAAAAAAGAAAACTGGGAAATAATTTGGTGGACAGAGAGAGTATTTTATTATCATACTCACGAACAATCACTTTATTCTCTGGTGAACCCCACAATTATTCCACAATATTCTTACTTTATATACTTTATCTCATTTTTCTTAAAACGCGTGCCCACACAAATGAGAATAAATTTGAGAGACGAATGGAGTATCACTTAGCAAATATTGTTGGAAGAAAAAAAAATTATATGAAAGCAATATAAATGTCATTTATTAATAAATAATTATCACTTTTTTAAAAAATAATATTTTTAAAAAAAATAATAGTCACTTTTAATAAAAATATTATTATTTATTTATTAAAATTTAATTTTTTTATTAATAAGTGATTGGTTTCATGTCATTAGACGGTTTCATACAAGACTTAATCATATTTAAAAAATTGTTGAAATTTTCAAAATAATTTTTTTTTTCCTGTGGTAGTTATGTTGTTATCCTGTAGAGTGAAACTTTATTATTTATTTATTTGTAAATTAATTTTTTTTATTATAAAATTATGCCTTCAAAGAATAAGAGGGTGTTTGGTTGACTAATTGAAAAGATGAGTAATGACAATCAAAATTATAATGTGTGTTTGGAATGATTCTAATATGATTTTGATTTTCAAAAGCTAAGAAATCTACCATAAGTTCAGCTATTTGAGAATTATGACTTTCATTTCATACTTTTTCTATTCCTTACAATTATACAAAACGCCCCGTAAGTCTATTCTCAGTGATGCAGAAATCGGCTTAGGCGGCCACTTGCCGACCCGATTTCTGCAAAATCGGCAATTCTAGGCATTTTCGGGCCTAGGCGCAGCCTAGGCGGTTTTAGGCTACTCCTAGACGCCCCTAATTTTGTATTTTTATTTAAAAAAAATAGACGGGCAGGCGGCCAGAAGACTCCCAATTATCGATTTATATCTCTCTCAATATCTCCAAGCCAACCTTATACCTCCCTTAATTCGTTTCCAAAGAGAACCAAACTCAAATCACTCACTCAAGTGAGGAGTCCGGTGGCCAGGTGAACTAGCCCACCTGGTTACACGAAATATTATCTTGACATTCTTTCTCTATTTATCTCTCTAATAAAATATTGCTAATTGTGTATAATTTTTATTTTTTTTCCTCTAAAGTGGGTCAAACAGGCTAATTCGAGCCGTTTCATGAATTTCCTCACAATCTATGATACACAGATTCTTCTAAAAATGTTACAATGCAGTATCGGATTCGCACCCTAAAAAGGATAAGATTCTTGAATTCTCGTGTTGGATTTTTCACGTGGCGAATCCAGCTAACGGATTCTCGAATCCACCCCACGAATCCTATTTATAAGCACTAAATATATTATTTAAATTGAATTTTATTATTTCGTATAAGTTAAATTGATAGTGTGACACATGTTTTAGATTGAATTTACAACTATGATTTATGTATTGAACTAATGTAACTCGAATTGATAATTTTTTTCACATAATTATATTATATTATTGAATATACTCAAATTTTAGGTGATGAAAAATATAAATGATGTATAAAAAATATTTTTTTAGATATTATATATAATAATATATAAATAAATAGACGTATCTCAAAAGAATCGCACCCTAATTTTTTTAAAAACTCATATTCTCGAACTCGTATCGTATCGCACCCGCATCTGCGTATCCACACCCGTGCAACATAGCTCACAATATTTACCTCCTTAACGATATAACGATGCAAATAAATATGAGCCTACATAAAACTACAAAATATTTTGACTAGCTATTAACTTTAAGCCTAAAGATTAAATAATAATAATAAAGTATCATGTGCATTGTATATTATTAATATATTTTTTATAAAAATTAATATTATTCAATTATAATAAATAATGTACAAAGTGTACATAACATCTTATCAAGAAAATATCTATATATGTTACGTAAAATAATGCAATTAGGAGCATATTCAACTGACAAGAATTTCACTAATTATGTTAATAAGTTATGGAGGGTCTCCTATATAATATTGCACGATACAATATATTCTAAAAAAAAGGAAAATTTTGAAAATTCGCAGATCAATAGGGTCAAAGTAACAAAATTCGTGATTCTTGAACGAGTCGGATCGGATTTGGACAATTTTTTAATTTCAGGATTTTCGCTTCCAGTTGGTGCTACTGTATGAGTAAATTTATGCTACCATAAGGTCAAATATGTACTACTATAAGAACAAATGTTATTTTTTCTTTACATATATTCATTTGTTTTTGTAGAAAACAAATATGTTAATACAATGTAAGATCAATATGTGTATTATTATAAGAAAAAATATTCGTTTTTCATAAATATTTATTGATTTTTACAGAAATTATTATTTTTTAAGTTGTAGTAGCACACATTTTGTCTTACAGTAGCACACATATGTTCATGTGGTATACATTTTAGGACTTTCGAGATATAATAACACGTAGTATAAGATATTATTACATTAACAACATATTATCAACATAAAAATCAATAAAAAAATAAAAAAATTTAAGAAACACATATATGTTCTAATAAAAATATATATTATCTTTATAGTTACTTTAAAAGTAAAAAAAATTAACTTTTTAAGATGTAGTAGCACATAATCTGTCTTACAGTAGCATAAATATGTTCATGTGGTATACATTCTGGAAGTAACAAGAATTTTCCTTAAAAATTTTATTGGATCCGCGAATTTTCATTTGAGGATATTGCACATGTTGGATATTGTACAGATTGGATATTGTGCAACATTGCATATTAGACTTTGTCTAAATTATGAGTTTGAATTACTTATTTATCCAATAAAAAAATATAAAATTATATTCATATGCAATTATTTAGTAGTCTAGAAGGGGTCATTTCATTACTCACTCGACATATTAGTTTGTCGGTTTAAGAATTAGAGTGTAATATACTAAGTGTTTTGTACTCGTAGGAATTTGAACCTTATGTAACGACACATTTTTTAAAAAAAAATTATTTTATATATAAAATAATGACATATGAATAAATATGTGTATAAATTTATGATTGTGCATATAAATCAATATTTTCTTTTTTAATAGTGTGCAAATTTATGTGAGACGTCAAAATAAAAGAAATGTGCAAATTCCTGTGGAACAAATGAAGTATATATATCATTCTACATATTTAATAATTGATTATTAATTCGTTTTTATGAGACGATGAGCAGAGTTTAAAAAATGATATAAACATGTGTTTATATATACACTGTCCCATTATAGATTATCTCAAATTAATTTTTATCCATACAAAAAATCCACAGTCTACTAGTAATAAACTATATTTTATAATATAAAGTTAATATCATTTTACATATTTTTTTTTATCGGTAAATATTAGAGGTTAGTAATTAATTAGAAGTTAGTTCATCAAATCTCCAAACACTCTAAGAATATCTTCAAGTCAACCTTATATCTATCTCCTAATTCGTTCACAAAGGGAATCGAACTTAGGTCACTCACTCAAGTAAGGAGTCCGGTGGCCAGGTGAGGTAATCCACCTATTTATATCATTATAGGTATTTATTAATATCACTAAATATATTTAATGATATCATAAACTTGCAAATTAGATTACATGGTAATATTGTATATATCAATAACTACATGTAATGAAATTAATAAATATATATATATATATAATATTAATTTAATACTATGAATAAATTTTAATAGTAACCTACACCCGAAAATAAATGTAAAAATATGGTATCATCTACCCTAGGGCTCATTTGGTTCGTAAGATAAAAGTATCTATCCGTAAAAAATATGCATATTTTTTACGGAATATTTTTTACGGATAGATACTTTTATCTTACAAACCAAATGAGCCCTAAAATTGCAGAAACGGAAAATCTTTTTTTCCAAATTCAATATAAAATTCCAAACCGACATTAGGAAATCAATCAATGCAGTATTCCCTTGCGGGCTACTTATGGAATCATACCCGTTGTTTTAATTTATGAAAAAAAAAAACTAAACTAATAAAATAAAAGAAGAGAAACCCAGAAAATGACAGAGAGATCGAACAATGACGTACTAAATGCATTGAACTCAGAAAGAAAGAACGAAAGAAAATGATACTGTTAGCCGGATACATCACTTACTACTACTACCCAACAATATTAAAAACCCTAATGTTAGAATTCAATTGTAATATAACTTTAATATGAAACTAATATCATTGTATCTATTTGTTGATACCATTAAATGTATTCATTAATACCATAAACTTGCAAATTAGGTTACAATATATAATATTATGTATATATCAATAAACACATGTAATAGAATCAATAAATATATCTAATCATATTAATTTTATAATATGAATAACTTTCATAAAAAACCTACAACCTAAAATAAATATAAAAATATGGTATCATCATCTACTCTAAAATTGCAGAAACTGAAAATCTTTATTCCAAATTCAATACAGCAAATTCCAAACCGACATGGAAATCAACCAATGCAATAAGGATTAGTCTTCTATGCATCAATTACACGGTGCAACTCAAGTTCATTTTTAAAAAGTTAAACAGTTTATAAATGAAAAGTTAAACGGTTTATTACTGAAAAGTTAAACTATAAAAGATACACTTTTCAGTAATAAACTGTTTACTTTTCAGTTATAAACTGTTTAACTTTTTAAAAATGAACTAGAGTTGTACCGTGTAACTGATGCACGGGAGACTTACTCATGCAATAAACAATTCCCATAGTTTTGATTTATGAAAAAAAAAAAAAAACAATACTAATAAAATAGAAGAAAAGACACCCAGAAAATGACATAGAGATTGAATGATGACGTACCAAATGCATTGAATTCAGAAAGAAAGAAAGAGAGAAAAATGATACCGTTAGCCGGATACATTACTTGCTACCCAACAATATTATTTTCATGATTTCATATTGTGGATATATATTAATTGCGGCTTCCACGCTATAATTAAATACTACTTATTTCACATACATAAGCGTTTACAAATATGAAAAGTAAGTGAGAAACAATTTCATTATAAAATTTCTTTAAATTTTGGGTGTTATCATTTCATAGTATATATTAATATTTTTGTTAAAAACTATTAATTTTTAAAATGTTTTTTTAATCAATTTTATACAAATAATTTTTTTTACCTAATTATAAAAAAGTTTTTATAATTATCAACACGATACTAAGCAACACTGTTTTTAGAGTCGGGCCATAACCGGCTGAACCCAAAGCATCTAAGTGTCTCCCCACATCTGTCTAATTGACTTAATTTTTATCCATTTACAGCAAAAACAGAAGAAGCAATTTTAAAATATTGAAAAACTCCAAACATTTTTGTACGTTTTTCTTAATTTTAATAATAATATTTTATAATACAAATAAGTAATAGTGTGACTTCTATTTCTTAAAAATATGTCTTTATTGTATATTTCATATGCATTCAAATAAAATTTGTATAACATTTATTTATATGTAAATGTGCAACATACATTTATATTTCATGTTGATTGATATACATTTGACATAAATACCATCACTAAGAAATGCACTCCTAATCCATTAAAATGCGTGGAGGAAGATGATGGGTGACTTACATATTAGTTCAAAAAAATGACTATATTTACAAATTGGTTCACAATATCTGTACAAAAGTGTAATTTTTTCCTGCACAGAAGTGTATTTTTTTTCTGCACAGAAGCAATTTGTAATTTTTGTCAATTTTGTGAATCATTTTGTGATTTTCCCAAAGATGATTAACGCATAATATATATACAAGAAAAATAATAAATAAGCTTCTTATCAACGCCATATATACATGAATATAGAGATACTAATATCTTTACAATTAATATATACGTTACTTAATTTTCGCAATGAATGCTAGAGATATATATACCCTGTCACACGAGAATGATATACTCCCCAAGTTTCACACTCAAGTTCAATTAAGATAAGAATTATTTATTAATATTTAAAGTGATATTCTATCAATAAAATAATTTATTTTCCTTTTTATATGTGCAATGTTTTACCTAAAAAAATATAGCAATAACTTAAAGTATGGGATGAATGTATTTTAATAATATAATAATTGAGTTTGAGAGTGAAGAATATATATAATTTCATTTATTTATCAATTAATTTTTTTTCGATTTTCAATTGTATAACCAATAACAAAAATGTTGGGTCGATTTCGATCTGTATTCACCATGCATAATGAGCCGCCATTCTGGCCACCAAGCCCACCAATTTCTTTAAATTTACTCCCTCTGTCCCAGAGGAACTTGCAAGTTTTCCTTTTCGGGACGTCCCAGAGGAACTTGCAAACCCAAAAAAGGAAACTTTTTTATAAACTTCACCCTCACAATATCTACATATTTACTTTTTCACTTTTTGGGCCCACATTACACTCAATTCAACTAACTTTTTCACTTTTTACATAAAATTTTACCAAATTAACCCTCAAAACACTACTTTTTTTACTTTATTCTACTTTTTTCTTGTTTTGTGTGCCCTCCACCCCTTGCAAGTTGCTCCGAGACGGAGGGAGTAATTTTTAGCGGAAAATATTTATTTTTTAAGAAATAATTGCAGATGGGTACAAAAATAATGTACTATTTTTAAATAGATATAAAATTTTTGTATAATAGTGTCAAAATTGTAGAAATCGAAAATCGAGCGCTTTTTGGCCGCCTAGGGCCTAGTCGTCGCCTAATTTTTTTTAAAAAATATATAAAAGTATAAAATTTAGACCATCTAGGCAGAATCTAAGCTCGAAAACTCCTAGAATTGTCGATTTTGCTCTGCATCACTGAATAGTGTAAATATAAATTGAATAATAGAGTTTTTTTTTTTTTCATATTGTACCTATTTAAAAATTAATGCATTATTTTTGTATTAATTTTTTACTCAATTTTTTTTAAGTATAATATATAGTAGAAAGTAGGACTCTATTATAGAGAGTTGTGTAGTAAATATATAATTTTAGGACAACTGTTTTAATTTAGTTGCAGGGACACAATTCTCATTTAAGAAATTTCCCTGGAATATCCGATTTAAACTGGATAAATGAGAAATTTGAAGAGGAAGTATATACTAATACTATTTTTTGTATTAGCACAATAAGATGTTCCCTCTTAAAGTATTTAATTAATTATCTTTATATATATATTTATTAGTTCTTTATTTTTTTTATAGTACATATTTGACATTTTTCTCAAAAGATACTTTTTACGTTTATCAATTTTATTCCCACTTCTTATTTTGAATTATTTACTAAATTTTTTTTTCAATTTTAAGAATAAATTACACCCACAGAAAAGTTTGAACTTATAAAAATTTTATTTTTTAAATATAATATTAATTCTTATTAAATATCATGTCCAAATAATATAACTAAATCTTTTAGATGGGGAATATAATATATGGAATACAAAAATAAAATAAAACCAAACTCTTATTATGCACTAATGCACTAAAAATAATTAATATTGTTAAAAATAATAATAAATTGTAATTCATGTGTTGCACAATAAATATACTTTTAAATGAAAAATACAACATAATTAAAAAGGTTATTTTGATTATTAAGCTAACCCGTCAAAGTATTCTGAATGAGCAAACTAATCCTGCGACTCCAATACCCACCTCGAAATAGGACGAACATATCAAACAATATACTTTCTCCTTTCATTGTTCTAAATATCGGCCGATTTGTCTGATTAGTCGATGACTAGTCGCTAGTTGGTCCTTAATCGATCGATTTACATCAAGTTGCTAAAGAAAATATTAGGGGTAGTAGTAGGCGCCTAAAACCCATTAGACAACGATTTGGCCGGCTAGATACGACTAGACATCGATTAGATCGATTAGATGTCGACTAAACCATTCTCGACTAGGCATGCTTCTCCCTTTTAATTTTTTTTTTTGCAAACCTATGTAATTTAAATAAAATAAGATTAATAAAACTAAAACATTAATTTTCTTTTGATTTTTAAATTATCACTTTATTAAATTTTAAATTTTATGACTGTTATCACTTATAATTTTAATATTGAATGATGTTGATGTTAATTTTTATTATTTTTATGTACAATATAATATTAATTTATTAAATAATTAATTATATTTATCATTTAGGTGCTTTCAACTAATCCCGACTAGTTGCTCTAGTCGTTAGACTCTGTCCGATCAACTAGCGACTTTTAGAACAATACTTCTGTCTATTAAAATATTTTTTTTTGTAAAATGGTATGAAATTTAATAAAAATTAGTATTATATATTAGATAAGTAAAAAAATTGTAAAATTTAAATTTTTATTTGTGAGTAATGAGTTATTTTTAAATGAGAAAAATAAAAAATGTTTTATAAAAAAAGGGAGGTGAGAAATAATATTGGTGAATAAAAGAGTAATAAAATCCATTTTGTTTTGTAATTGTCATCTTTTTTTTAAAAATTGATGCTCATTAATCATGCCAATGTGACAATGTCATACTTTATGCGATGTACTGAGGAGGCTTGACTGATATCATAGCGCAACGTTTTATATTTTTTAATTTAAAAAAGGAAAATATCAAAAGTGCGTCTAAGTTCGGTTCATGTAACCCCCGCAGGACCCACCTCCGCCCTCAGATTTCCTTTCTTCCTCCTCTCTCTCTCTCTCTACAGTTGATGCAATTACTCTCTCTCTCCTTGTTCCAAATTTTCACCTGCTTTTTCCACCAGTTGTAGCTTCGCTTGCAAATCTCTCTCATTCATCTCTGTGGAACACGCTTATTCGAAGTCTCACCCACTCTTCTCTCTAGAAACTTCTATTTTGAAATTTGCACGGATTGTGAGGGTGAGAGAGACAGATTTGAAGAAACACGAAAAGGAGTCAACAGTTTTTCGCGAATACTGATAGTTTTCCGCCTCTGAGACCAAATATAGATGCGAATGCATATGTGGGAGTTTCTGAATGATTATGAGAGTGACAAGAATAAAAAAGGAGTCAACACTTGTTTGCGGATCCTGATAAAGCAAATGCAATACCTAGAAGTTTCTGAATAATATGTATCATTTGGGGTTGTAGAACGCTTTTGATGATTAATCAACTAGCAGTATGGGTTGGGGAATCAGAGGAGCCCGTGGCTTGTTTTTTAATCTCAATAGCTGATTTTTCTCTGGGAGTTTTCAATTTAATGGGTTCATCATTGACGCTCAACTTTCTTTAGCGCTGGTTTGTATTTTTGTATTGGTTGATGATACCAAATTTAGTTACAGATACGCCGGTGGAGCACCAATTTTATGTTATTGCATGAAATGCAGAGATAAGATCTAAAGATTAGAGGCTCTGCATTTTTTGAGGTACCCTTTTTTCCATCGCTCTTTGAATATTCTTTTAGGGTTTCCCGAATCCTTTCTTCTTTCAACTTATTCGCGTGTAATTTACTTTTTGAGCTGATCGGTTTCTATTAGTTAAGTTGTTTTGTTTAATTTGGGAACTGTATCTGTGTTTTATTGCTGAACAGTCGGTGATAAATCACTGTGATTTGTTCCTTTTTTTCCAGAGATCTCTGTGATTTTTTCTGTTTATGTATGCATGTGGCAGAATTCTGATACTATAGTTGCCTCTATGTAAGTTTTCTCGTGGTGGACCAGATGTTTTTTGTTCTGAGATTGGTTATTGATGCCATGTATCTCGAGTATGGGTATGTTGTTTAATACAACATTATGTGCTAGAACACTTATTCTTGTGATATGCATATAGGTATTGTGCAAATGAGAATCAAAGTCTATTTCTGTTAACTTCTTGTTTATCTGATTGATGATCTTCTTGAACAGAAATGGCATCACTGGTTCTGCTATGAGGTGGTAGCACGAATATCAATAGACATCGTGTCCTGAGCTGCATTTGAACGGTGTTTAACATAAATTGCAAACCTTTAGGAAATGGATTGAAGATTCAATGCATTGGATGCAATGTCAAAGGCATTAGCATCGTTATTGTTAATTTTATCATTATTTCTGTCCATATCAGCTGCTGATAATGAGTTTCCTCGCTGTAATTGCGATGAGGAGGGATTTTGGAGTATTGAAACTATTATGGAGTGCCAAAGAATTAGCGATTTCTTAATTGCCGTGGCCTACTTCTCCATCCCCATTGAGCTACTTTACTTTGTTAGCTGTTCAAATATACCATTTAAATGGGTGCTACTTCAGTTCATTCTGTTCATTGTCCTATGTGGAATGACTCATTTACTAAATGGTTGGACCTACGGCCCTCATACTTTTCAGCTAATGCTTGCTCTTACCATTTTCAAATTCCTCACAGCATTAGTTTCGTTCGCTACTGCTATTACACTTATCACACTCATCCCGTTGTTGCTCAAAATCAAGGTGAGAGAATTTATGCTGTGGAAAAAGACCTGGGATCTTGATAGGGAAGTTGGAATAATCAAGAAGCAGAAAGAAGCTGGGTGGTATGTGCGGATGCTAACACAAGAGATTAGGAAGTCCCTTGATCGTCATACGATATTAGAGACTACTCTGGTCGAGCTATCAAAAGCACTAGATTTGCAGAATTGTGCCATTTGGATGCCAAATACTGGTAAAACAGAAATGAACTTAACTCATGAATTGAAGGGAAGGAGCTACTCAAATATTTCCACCTCAGCTATCCCTACCAGTGATCCTGATGTGAGAGAAATCAAGACAAACGATGGAGTTAAGATACTTGACCCTGAGTCTTCACTTGCTTTAGCAAGCAATGTAGGGCCCGATGGACCGGGGCCTGTGGCTGCAATCAGGATGCCAATGCTGAGAGTCAGTAATTTCAAAGGTGGTACACCTGAGATGGTTCCTGCCTGCTACGCTATCCTTGTTTTGGTTCTTCCAGGTGGACAGGATAGATCTTGGAGCAACCAAGAACTCGACATAGTGGAGGTTGTAGCTGATCAAGTTGCTGTGGCTCTTTCCCATGCTTCAGTCCTCGAAGAGTCTCAACTCATGAGAGACAAATTAGTGGAACAAAACCGAGCACTGCAACATGCCCAACAAGATGCGCTAATGGCAAATCAAGCGCGGAATGCATTTCAGATGGTAATGAGTAATGGGTTAAGAAGACCTATGCACTCAATTCTAGGCCTTCTATCGGTAATTCAGGATGAAAATTTAAGTAGTGAACAAAGGCTGCTTGTTGATACAATGGTTAAGACTAGTAACGTTCTTTCAACGTTAATTACTGATGTAATGGATACTTCTGGAAAGGATAGTGGAAGGTTCATTCTGGAGATGAAGTATTTTCAATTGCATTCTTTGATAAAGGAAGCCGCTTGCCTCTCCAAGTGCCTTTCTTCTTACTGGGGTTACAATTTTGTGACTGAGGTTGACAAGGCGTTACCGAATTACGTCATGGGTGATGAAAGAAGAGTTTTTCAGGTGGTTTTGCATATGGTTAGGAATCTGTTGAATGAGAGCAAAGGAGGGGGGTGTGTAACTTTACGAGTATATTCAGCCAGTGGAAGTCAGGGATGGAATCAGCAAAGGTGGGGCCCCTGGAGATCAAGCTCAGGCGATGGGTATATTTTCACAAGGTTTGAAGTTGGAATTCGCCATACTGGATCTCAGTCAGAGGACTCAAGTCCCGTAATCCCATATGATGGTCATAGATATTACGCTGCAGAGGAGAGTATCAGCTTTAGTGCATGCAGGAAACTAGTTCAGGTATGTTGGATCTTACTGAAATGGAATTTTCATTTATTATCTCTTCGCTGATGCTGCTGTTATTTTCATTTCAGAGTTATATTATATTATTGCTTCTCCTTTTCTGCAAGGGTTAATTGCATAAAAATAACATTTTTTTAATTACAACATATTAAAATTCGTAATTTTGATGTACCAACATTTTAGATTTTGAATATAATATGACTTTTCTGGCAACTTATGTTTATATGGTTGTCGTAAAATAATTGAAATTTTTTCAAATTACACCACATTTTTATTGTTTCAATTTAATCATAATTCTTTTTTATTGTTTCGTTTTATTTATGACAATTTAATTTTTTGGTAATTGAATAAACTGCTAATTTAACAGGACTTGCCGAAAATTAGTCATGTGATCGACTTACTTCAATTAAAGAGGGAGCAAGTATCGTGTTAGATACATTTGCAAGTTCTTTTTTATAATACTCAAGTTTTAAAACATATCAATTCTCATGAACGAGACGTTTCATATAACTTTCTGTCTTTAAAAGGTCGTGTCTCAAATTATGAATTTTAAACATATATTTTAATTGAAAGAACGTGTTCGGTAGTGATTTATTTTGCAATTAACTCTTTTTGTAATATACACCTTGTTCTTATTGCAATTCGCATTCGTCGTGAATGGCAGTTAATGCAAGGAGACATCTGGGTGATTTCCAATCCAGAAGGGTTTGACCAGAGCATGGCTCTTGTTTTACGATTTCAAGTCCGGCAATCCATCATAACAGGCATTTCAGAGCACGCAGAGTCTTCAGACCGTGTGCATTCCCTTTCACTTTTCAGAGGCCTGAAAGTTCTCTTAGCCGATGCAGATGACATGAACAGAGCTGTGACACGGAAATTGCTCGAAAAGCTTGGGTGCATTGTCTCCACCGTCTCGTCTGGATACGAATGCCTTAGTGCCCTCAGTCCCGCCGCTTCTTCATGTGAAATCATTCTCCTCGATCTTCACTTACCCGATATAGATGGCTTCGAAGTTACTATGAGAATCCGGAAGTTCAGAAGCCGTAGCTGGCTGTTGATCATTGCCCTGACCTCGAATGATGATGAAGAAACGAGGGATAGGTGTTTGCAGGTTGGAATGAACGGGGTTATTCAAAAACCGGGTACTATTCAAGAGATATCTGTGGAGCTTAAGAGGATCCTGCTGCAGACCAATAGAATCTCGGCTTGATCGGGCATCGGATGTCTTTCTCGCTTGTTTAGATTTAACCACTTGAACGCGATAATCAGAGCATAGAAATGTTACATACACAACAATGACATTCAAAATGGTATAGAAATTTCAGCTTCTTTTCACATTTAATTATCCATTACGCAGGCTTTATATTTCCTCATCATCCATTTCCTTTGGTTATTTGTACATCATGCAACTTGCTAATACCTGTATTTTTATATTGGGGGAAGTTGTTATGTGCTTGCAGTGTTTTGGAAACCTTTGGCACATTTAATCATATTGTGGAGGGCTGCTGTTACTTATTATTAGTAGTATATGTATAAGTACAACAGCATTAGGTTATTGTTTTTTCCCCGGCATTGGGTTAAGCGAGATAGTCGAAATACTTAGCTCGTAAAACACGACCCCTTCTTTTGAAAGCATTATTAACTGTTAAAAATCCGATTCAAATCAATCTCCCACTTTTGATTTCCAAATTTATGTTTCATGCTAGTAAAAACTTCCTTTGTCAAAACATTTATACAATAGTCTACAATACATCAATCACCAAAATTGATGCCCTTCATGTTAAGGCCAAAATTCTATTTGATTAGGTTTTTAATTATTTACAGTGAATTAATAAGCAATGCAAAGTTGTACCTTGCGCTGCTCCACAAAAGTAACGGACTTAATAGGTGACGTGTACAAAGTTGCCATGGGTTATAATTTGGATCCTATTCTACTTGCATCATTATAACTTATAAGCACATTTTCTTAAATAATATTTTATTTGATATAATATACGAAGTATCACTATAAAATTATTTATAATATAATTTAATAAAAATAACCTTTTAAAACGTACTTAACTTATACCTCCTCCTCTTATTTTATGGTTCAATTTTAGAATTGAAACAAAATATATATATATATATATTTAAAACACGAAATCACATACACCCCAGTTCTCATTTGAGAATAGAATATATCGGGTCCAATCAGATGAATGATCATTTTGTACTTTGTAAATAACTTAAGATCACTCTGTATTTTATAAGTCATATATCCTGATCATAATTAATAGTATGTTTTTCTTTTATTTGTAAAGGTAACTAATATAATATTAATAAACTAGGTAAATTATGTGTTTGTTAATAATTTCTAATACGCCTTTTTTTCAGTTAAAAATGGTAGTTTAGTGTGAAAAGGCTAGGGGTCTTGCATGCACTTAAATAATTGCATGAGCACAACTTTTGTTCTAAGGGGTCTGTATTTGAAATTAAAATAATGATTATTACCTTTTCAAGCACTACACTCTCTATACTTTTATAAAATAAATATATGCAACTTATACTTTAATTAAAACAACTTGGGGGGTCTTTAGAAAAGGCAAAGGTAAATCAATTTTGTCTAAATTGATTGACAGTATATATATATATATATATATATATATATATATATATATGATTATTTTATTAAAATAGTATTAATTTATTAGTAATATTATTTATTACAAATTACTAATACTATTTCAAATAATTTAAATTACTTAATCCAGAGAAAATGGTTTGATTCAGTCCAAGGGCTCCATGCAAGTTGGGATTATAAAAATATCAAATTGTTTCAATCGAAATTATATATGGTTTTTAGAGCCTAAATCAAGACAACCTGTATTGAAAACATTAATTTTAAGTTGTTCCTTCTATCTTGTCACATTCCTTATTGCCCATTTTAATTTCTTATGCACACTTCAGATATGAGTAGCATATTCTTTTTTAGTGTGATGTGTATTAAATACACTGTGTAACTCAAGTGTATTTATATACTGTTGTGGTTGTTTTTACAAAACAAGTAAGATTGATTGTGTTGAACAGTTACTGTTAAAATGCCATAGATGTTCAGTGTAATTAGTCATAATTGTTCAGTGAAAACAATTCAAACTGTTTTAATTAGAATACTATTTTTTCGAGATTTACAAATTTGGAAAATTGGGACATTATCTCCTTATGTTGAGTAAAATTAGACATATTTTATAAATTTGGGCCAAATAAAGTCCGATTATGATGTGCATTTGACCCTAATTTTATAAATTTTGGTATAAATTTGTCCAACTTAAGAGATAATGTTCTGATTTTATAAAATTATTACGAAGATAATGTCCTAATTTCATATGTTCATAAAGAAACCATGTTCCACTTTTACTAATACGTATAAGATATGTCCTAATTATTTAGTAGATTTTATTAAATTTAAAACTGATGTTATAACTTATAAGGCCTCACATGATATATTGTCAAGTTTTAGAAATGCACAGTTGTTAATTTGCAAATATCTGAAAGTTATACAAGTGTAAAGTTGTAGTATCATGCTAAAATGTAATTACTAAATTTAGAAAAACAAATAAATGAATATCGTTGTTATAATTTACAGCTCATTTTATTGGTTTTTTATGAACTCAATGCGTGGGGAAAAGGGTAAAATATTTCAAAACGAAAAAGAAAATTCATTTAAAATCAATTTTAATGTATCACATATCAAATTAATACAATTATTGTCTACTGCATACCCTAAAAATAAATTTCAAATCTAAAATCTGAGTTTTTGGTGGTTTTAATTTTTAAAATTATTTGTGGTTTTAATTTGAAAATTAACAACATAAAATCTTAAAACGAGACTAAATTTTTTATCATGTTCTATTAAAAATCATTAGTGAAATATACTAATCACATTTAAATAATTGTACTTAGAAAAAGAATATCAAACAGCATTTTGCAATAATTTTAACTTACTTGCACTATGACCAATGACTTTGGTGATCTTAAAGTTATGAAACAATTAAAATATGCCAAGAGGGTAGTATTTAAATAATTTGGTGGAGGTTACAATGCAAGACAATTAATTGCTAGTAATAAATGAAAGTGAACTTAGGTTAAAACGTATGATGGTATATCGACAAAGACATCCAATTTAGAAATGGAGCTCAATCATTACTATATTTAAATTTACTTTGTTCTATATACAATAAAAAAAGAGTCCAGGTTCCAAGATTCTATGAGGATTGGATATTAGAATGTTGATTATTCAGTCAAAAGATCACTTTGAATAAAATAATTTAAAAAAATATGTTGAACTTTCCACACTCTTGAGACTCTATAATCATAAATCGATAAATGTGTTCAAGTGACAAATATAACTGATGATATATAGAAAAGAGTCGAGAAGATTCAAACCGTAAAACAAACCTCAACAATAACTCAATTAAGGTGGAATGTGGATGTTTTCTAGCAAAAGCCACTATTGTTATATAACCAGGTGGGTTAGCTCATCTGGTCATCGGGCTCGAGTTCAATCTCCTTTGGGGACGAATTAGGAGGGAGATATAAGGTTATCTTGGAGATATTCTTGGAGTGTTTGAGACATGATGTACTAATCTAACTACTAACAACTACTTCCTCCGACCCAGACCAATTTGCACACTTTCCATTTTGGGTTGTCTCAAACCAATTTGCACACTACTTAAAAAGGAAACATCGATTTGCGTGCACACTCACAAAACTTTCCACACATTTACCTATACACCACTACTTTATTTAAAAAATACATTTTTCTTAAACCGTGTGCCATCTCAGGGGTGCAAATACCCCTGGGACGGAGGGAGTAACATTTATAAAAAAAAAAAAAAAAACCCACTATTGTTACATAATAGTCCACTAATCATCTACTCTGGAGCAAATTATCAAATATTGAGATGCAACTAAATTTAACATCGAAATTGATTTGAAGTATACTTTTTTCCTAACATATATCTATCTATCTATATATATATATAATTAGAAAATAGTGGGAAATTCGTAACCCACTAATTAATAGTTGATTTTAATTGCTAAAATCCAAGTATGAAGCCTAAAAAATGTTAACTACTCAAAAGTGTTTAATGTTGAAATAAATATTTTAAGTGATGCGCATATTCTCCGGAACTTATTGGGCCTGATTCCGGCCCACATATGAACCAGAGAAAAATGGGCCTATGTTTTTATTACTTTCATATTCATAATATTTGTTGAGTTATCTTATTGGGCCCGATTTCATTATTAATTAATTTTTAAACCTCTAGTCATTTTAATTAAGCTATATTACTTAAAATTAAAAAAAAATTAATTTCTAAATTAAATTCAAAAAGTGATGTCTTTGCAAAAAAAAATCTTAGTTATTAATCATTGGATAGTTATTTCTAGAGGTAATTATGTTTTGTTCTAGAATTGATTTTAGAGAATTCAAAAGCAGATTTCTCATGCTTTGTCAAAATTAATTTTAATTTCTTAAAAACCGGTTGCAAATATTATATAATTTATTGTTTTTAAAATAAAAACGATTCTCCCTATGGAATTGGGTATGCAAACAAATAGTATAGAAAAAACAATCAGTTTCTTGGGGACAAAATTCATAATGCTTATTGGGCCTTAAATCAAATATAAATGGGCCCATAATTATAATACTGATTGCTAATTTAATCAGGCCTAATTTATATAAGGGCCTTAAATCTTAATCCAACATAATAGCAAAAAAATAGCTTCTTTGAGTTCCTATTTCAAATTACTTCAAAAAAATGCAAGGTCACACACACCCTCCAATTGTTAAATAAAATTTACTCTAATATTTTCAAATTATATAATGTTTTGTATTTTTCAGCATAAAATAATCACACCTCTTTTAAATTTATTCCCAAACACTTAGACAAATATGTTATTTTAATAAGAATGACAAATATTTTAATAAAAGTAGACTAATGAACTAGTTATTTTTTTAAATATGTACATATTCAAAATAAGATAAGATATATTTTGAACCAGAGAAGTATATGTTAATTTATTTATATATGGAACAATATAAGCATATGCTAACGAGATCGATCAAATGCAAATGTAAAGATGTCTAAACTAAAAAAAAAAAAATTAAAGTTTGAGCAACGTCAATTATTTTCACCATATATATTATACAATAAAAATAATAAATATTATTTATAAATATATTTAAATATATGTACATATATTCTTATAGCATTTAATCGTTTATCATTGTTGATAGAGTTTGAAGTTGCTGAAATTTTGCATGGATTAATTTTTTTAACCAATAAAATTTGAGATCGATAAATTCATATAAATTTTTATTTTGATTTTAATTGAAAGTGCCACTGGTGTAAAATGTGATTGGTCTTTTGAAATCAGATAAAAACTTCTAAAAAATAATAATAAAGAGATAAGTCGAAAAGTTGTATTAAAGAAATAGAAAATAATGAGCGGTTTGTAAATTTCTTAATTAAATATTAAAGTTGGAAATCCCCAGCCACTAATTAAAAAGTAGACCGCACACACCTTCGAGCTTTTCACCCAAACCATTCCCTACAAATACCTTTTCATGGAAAATGGAATTTTCAACACATAATTTTAATGGGAACGGATATTTGCCCCCAACTTTTTAGTTCTTTCACCACCTACATCACTTCACAACAAAAAAAGTTCAGTTTGACCCCCTCGTTATTTCCTAAATTGACCAGTTTGTATGTTCACCCCCATTATTTTTGTTCGAAAATTTCTTTCGAACGAAATTGATATGTTCATCTTCTATTTTCGAACAAAATTGAGTTGTTCATTAACTTTTGTCGAACAAATTGTGTTTGTTCATTTTATTTTTCCGAACAATTATATTCGAAAATTTTATTCGAACAATAATTGGTTGTTCGATTTTTTTTTTGTAACATTTTGTATTTGTTCTACAACTCAGATTTGAACATTTCACAATTTTAAAATCGTGAGTTGATTTGCGCACAAACATCTGTCAAGGCAATATGAACAAGAAACAAAAGTGGGTGGTTTTTATATGCCATTGAGGCAGAACGAGATCTCAATGATTCTGAATCAAAGCAGTATAACCGCGGATCTGCTCCAAATTTCGGTCTTTGCATCGAAGCATGCGGTAGTTAAAAGCGACGGTGACGGCTACAAATTGGGCATGTATATAAATTATGATTTCCGATCGATCGCGAGCAGAAGCACAAATCATCACACAGATTGGATATGTATGCAAACTTCGAATAGAGGTGTGAGCAGATGAACAGGCGCTACGCGGAAAAATACCGGCGTCCGTTGGGCGTTTCTGTCAGCCAGAGCAAGCGGTTTCAAATTTGGCGGTTGTCTTCGACTTGCGGAAACGTGGCGACGACGGAGTAGTGAAATGAACAACTATAATGGGCTGCTATTTTAATTCATCACAATTTTGAAATAAGAACAGCAGATTTGGGTTTCTCTTAGAAGATTTCAAATCTGTTTGCAAATCTAGGGTTTGAAGAAGGTGGTGAATTGATCTATTTTGTAATTGGAGAAATATAAAGGGTATTTTTGTCTTTTACAATGTAAGTTTAAATTGAGGAATGAAAAGGGTGGTGAACAACTAAAAAATGGGGGGTCAAATATCCGTGGCCAATTTTAATAACTATTTAACATGTACGACAGTCAAATTTAGAAAGCTAATAGATATATATTGCCTTTCTACTTAGCTCACCTAACCACCAGACTCCTTACTTGAGTGAGTGGCCTAAATTCGATTTCCTCTAAAAAATTAGGAGGAAGATATAAGGTTGGTTTGGAGATATTCTTGAAGTGTTTGGAGATATTCCTCTCTGAATTTTTATTTTTTTCTACAAACATGAATTACTTAATTTATAGATTTAATTTTGATTTTAATTTTAATTTATATTGTCATAATTACAACAACACAAGTTTATATGTGCATAACATGCACTTAAATTTATAGATTTAATTTTGATTTAAATTTTATTTTTTTTCAAAACATATAGTACATGTTGAATTATATATTTCTTGTAATTAGAATATCACTGATTACTTATTAAAATATTATTCATTGTTTCTTAGGATATTGCTGTTTTTGAGATATTATCGATTATTATGGTTTTTTTTTTGAAAAAATTAAGTACATGCTTCACATATGACGTATAATAGAATAATTCAAAATAAAAGTTATAGAAAAGGTTATCCACAAGACATTTTATTACAAATGAGTAATTAATTAAGCCACTAACGAAAAATTTAAATAAAAATTAGTAGCTTAAAATTAAATTTGTTTTATTCAACTCTATATAGACCTCCATAAACCAGAGAATTCATCTATGGACATTTCGATAATCAAATCAGACTCGATTTAGTAACTATTTTAAAACTCTACAAAATAGCTTATAGTATCACTAATACAGATTTGGACTTACAGAGCCTTTATATTTTCATTTAAAAAATGGTTATAAGGATTTTTAAGAAACATCTATCTAAGTTAAGAAAGCTGGTATAAAACAGCTCTCCAAGCTATCACTTAGAGAGGGTTAATAACAGCTCTCTAAGACCAAAATAAATTAATTCTTTTTTGCGTATTTCTAAGCCCCATTTCTCGCAAATTTGAGGTATTTTTAAAATACATATAAAAAATAGTTCAAACCTCCATGGACGCAAAAAAGGCCTAAAATATCTTTAAACTAATTTATTATATTTAAACTATTTTTTATATGTAACTTATATATTTTATTTTATTCATTATTACATATGTTTATATTTCTTGGTAGTTTTAATTAAATTTTATTAATAATTAAAAGTAATAAATATTATAATACATTAAGTTATAAATATATTAAATTAATTAAAAATTGAAGAAGAAAAAATTAGTCAAAACCACTCTAAATCTTAGAGAGCGGTTTAAAATCGCTACCTAAATGATTACTTATAAAGGGGTTTTGAAGAGCTCTCTAAGTGGAGTTCTCCACACTTTTTTTTTTTTTAATTATGATTTGAGCACCACTTACAGAACTTTTTTCACATGAGCTCTGCAAATAGAGCTCTTCAAGAGCAATTATGTAGTAGTATAGTTTTTCTTCAAAAGTTATGAGAGATAGTTTTATAAAAGAATTATTTTAGAAGCTATTTTAAAGATTTTAAAATAGACACTTAAGCTAAATTTTATAATTGATATCTTCTCTTTACCTTTTTTTTTTTAAGCAATGTATTAAGAAGTGCAGCAACAAGTTATATCGAATAGCCCAACCACAAAATCTGATAATTTTACGGATTCGATCCCCTCCTTTAAAGAAGAGTTTTGTGCAAAATTAAAGAGCCTTTAATTAAATTATATACATATTTATAATATTCGTGAAGAATAAAAGACTTCTCTCTTGTACAGCTCATCCTGATTCTAACATCGTACGTACGAGGTTTGGCTAAAGAACGAAAATTCTAAGCAAGTTGATGTGCCAAAGTGTTGGCTTCAAGAAAATTACTCAATGGACAAATTCAAACTGAAGAAGACCGTCTGGATATTCGCACGCCCAACTTCTACAATTAAGTATGATTAATAAATTTTGATCATTAATTTATTATTTGATTTGTAATTATAATATCTATATATAAAGGTGGAACCTCGTTTTTTAGTAAGACGACTTTTAAGAGAAAAAAAAGGTTTTTTGTCCCTTAAGTTATTAAGTGTCCGCTTTCGATCCCAAAAATTTTGATTCTTCGATTTTGATCCCGTAACTATTTGGGTTTGTCCAATTTGATCCTATATTTATCGAAAAAGTGAAAATAATATTATTTTTTGCCATGCACGTTGTACATAGTGGTTGAATTTTGAACTTCTCATCATCCTTTCTGATATTTTATTAATTTTGATTAGCGCTTTAGTAATATAAAAAAATAAACAAATAAATACAAAATGAAAGAAAAATTATTTATTTGACAGCCATATCAACAAGAATACTGGAAAACCCCCTATTCAACCACCAAAATCAAAGAGTTAAAATTTTTGGTACAAAAAACGGACACGCAATAAATTATAGGATGAAAAAACTTTTTATCTCCAACTTTTAAGCTTTCGAATTTTAAATTATGAATTCTAGTTAATTCTTTTTCTCTCTTTGGTTCAATTGAACTTGTAAATTTAGTTGTGGAGTTCACCATCGACTTATCAAACGAATATGCTTTTCTAATATAACTATCTATTCTTGAAAGGAGTCGGATCCCCTCCATTTAATATATCATTCATTTCCTCCATTCAGTATAAATGACATCATTATCATGGGTATATATACATAATTATAATAATTAATAAATATATAAATATATAGATCCATAATTATAGGTGACGTTCCCACTGAATGAAGGAAATGGAGGAAATATTAAATGGAGGGGATCCAAATCGGTTCTGGAATGGAGTCGGATCCCCTCCATTTAATATATCCTTCATTTCCTCCATTCAGTGTAAATGACTTCATTATCATGGGTATATATACATAATTATAATAATTAATAAATATATACATATATAGATCCATAATTATAGGTGATGTTTCCACTGAATGAAAGAAATGGAGAAAATATTAAATGGAGGGGATCCAAATCGGTATATCTCAAGTGCACGTTCTTTAGACACCCCCATAGCTTACGAAGCATATTTAATTTGTTGTATATATTATGTTAAATCGCTAATATGCGTACTCATAGCCTATATCGTCATATATATATAAAATTAACAAAATCAAACACGACGCATATTTTAAGGATTAATTTCAACCAAAGTCTTTGAGTGGGATTAAACAGATTTTGTTATTATATATTAATTATTATTTTGATAAGATTTATAATTGAGAATATGTGCTTAAATAATTATTTTTATAATTAGAGTTTGGGCTTATTTTGTAGGTCTAAGTATGTTTAATTGGTTAGTATAAATAGCTTGAGTTTGAATCACAAATTATCTGCAACTTTTTAGACAAAATATATTTTAATCTTAAAATTAATTTTTTATCAAATTTAGTATCAATATTTCTAACATAGTACCCACGAATTAAATTATCGCTAGATAATTAATATTGGGACCATATGTAATTTAAACATTAAATAGCTTTGCACTAGGTTCATTAAATTGCTGGAAATACTCATCACAATAACACGAAATCATCTCTTCTATTCGTAGATGTTTTTAATATATTATTAGTCAACCACATATATATATATTGTGTTTTTATTAGTCGATATATATATATATATATATATATATAGATTGAATCTGAAGAACATGATTTTGTATTATATGATTGAGTCTGAGCAAGAAGTCAATAATTAGGTTAACTGGTTAAGGGTTTATTGTATTAAATAAAACAAAATGACATGTACTCCACGATAAAGACATGGTACCTTATTATCTTCAGCATGGACAAAAAAGAAAAGCCAAAGAGATATATGTAGCTCAAACTAGTCCCTACATTTATATATTATTACAATATTCACCCAAACTAGTCCCCACAAAATTATTTATTAAAAACTAGCTAGGTCGAAGAATAATTATTGTTTAATTCGGCGTTAATGGACGTGGTCTGCATTTCATTAATTAATTAGGGTGTAGTGGATTCTCTTTCAAGGTGATGGTAGACTTTTTTTTTAGTTGGCTATATAGTGTTTCGAAGGTAGAGATTGCAAAATGGGACATTTGGAAAGCCAAATGAGTACAAAAGTGAGAATCAATTAGTGTACAAGCTAGCTAGGCCTTAAATTAAGGTTATTTTAATTAATATAGAAAAAGTTTAGTAATTATTGGTCCTAATGGCCATTCCATTGGACTTTAGTGATGGGTTTTATGACAAATTAAAAATTACCATTATTTATTGAGATAATTACTAATTAATTAACCCCTAACACGTGAATTCATGTGAAGAGGGGCCTCTATATAGGTCAACTTTCATCCTTTTCTTTTAATTAATTAATTAAGCTTAGGTAAAGTTTGTTTGAAAGTTTGTGTTTTGGTATAAATAAAAGTTAATATAGCTAGGATTTTTTGGAACTCCGTTTGGTATAATTGTAAGGAATGGAAATGGTATGGAATAAAAGGCATATTTCTCATATAGCTGAACTATGTTTGATTCCTTAATTTTTGGGAATCAAAATCATAGTAGAGTCATTCCAGACACACACTATAATTTTGATTACTATTACTCACCCTAAAAAAGTATTCAACCAAACAGCTCCTTAATTTGTTCCAAAATTTAATCGTACAGAAAAAAAGTATTTTAAAATTTCAAATTCGTTCGACCATTTGATTGAATATTTTGTTGAAGTGTTATAATTTTTTAATTCATATTGAGATTTATTTGTTTAAGGTTTTTGGCCATGCATTGGAACCACGTGGCCGAATTAATCGAAAAAATAACGGGTTAAATTTTTTTAAAGGGAAACCATCTGGAATTGTAATTAAATAAAATTTAAAGCAACACTTATCTACAAATTTCTACCGTAGAAATATCCATTTTTAAAAAATTCGCGGATCTAAACCGGGTCGGGTCAGATTTGGACATTTTTTTCCAAAATTCGTGCAACTTGTAATTCCAGGTTTTTTCGCTCCCAGGTATGTTACAATTTGGGCAAAGGCGTGTTACAATTAGGTAAAATCTGTGTTAAAAATTCTTTAAAAAAAAAATTTTACTTTTCAAGTAACTATAAATAAAATATGTATTTCTGCAAGTATAAATATGTGTTACTTAATTTATTTTTTTATTCTCTTTGTTGATTTATATGTTAATAATATGTTTTTTCGCTCCCAGGTATGTTACAATTTGGGCAAAGGCGTGTTACAATTAGGCAAAATCTTGTTACAAATTCTTAAAAAAAAAAAATTTTTTACTTTTTAAGTAACTATAAAGAAAATATGTATTTCTGCAAGTATAAATATGTGTTACTTAATTTATTTTTTATTCTCTTTGTTGATTTATGTTAATAATATGTTATTCATGTACTTAATACATCATTTAATACCTTATGTATGTTATATAAAATATAATATATATTTTTATAAGGATAAATAAATGTTTGTGTATAGAGTAACACACATTTGATCTTGCAGTAACACACATTTACTCTAATTGTAACACACATTTGCAGTAACACACATTTACTCTAATTGTAACACACATTTGTAGTAACACAAATTTACTCCAATTGTAACATAAATTTGCAGTAATACATATTTACTCTAATTGTAACACATATTTGTTCCTCAATTTGTGTTATTATATGAGCATATATGTGTTACTATATGATAAAATATATTTTTATTAAGAATAAATATGTGTTACACATACAATGTAACATATACATGTGTTACATTGCATGAAAAATATTTACTTCTACAAAAATAAATGAATATGTGTAGAAAACAACATTTAATCTGGTTGTAACACACGTTGCCTTAAAGTAACATGCATTTGCCCCAACTGTAACATACCTGGGAGCGAAAATCAAAGCTGCGCGAATTTTGGAAAAAAATACTCAAATTCGATCCGACCCGATTTAGACCCGCGAATTTTTAAAAATGGATATTTCTACGGATCTTTGACCCGTAGAAATTTGTATATAAGTGTTTGTCTAAAATTTATAATACTTCTAATTAAATATTTGATACATTAAAATTAGTTCGTAGTAAGTGTTATCATGAACCATTTTTAATCAAAATTTTACCTTCAAATTAAACTGCACTGTAGTTAAAACAGTAACTTCCAATAAGAGGGGGACCATCCTACTACAAGAAGGAATAAATTTTCTCTTTTTATGTCTCGAATTCAAGATCTCAAGATTATAAGTATTTATTTATTTATTTTTGACAGGAAGATTGTAAGTATTAGAACACTAACCACTTGAACTATCCACATTTGATAAAATTTTATTAATATTTTTACTGATAGGTAGCAGTTCATTTTTTCTGTTACATGATTTGTATTTCATTTCCACTTGTTAAATTTGTAACATAATGATTCAAAATTATTGTAATTCATTTGATATTTTAAATTTGAACATGTGAAATTTCAAAAAGTCTAGAATTAATAAATTAAATAAAGTTAAAACACATAAATTGACATATATCATTTATGTAAAAATTATTTTTTAAGTTTGAATATATTGGTCAATTTTTTTTAAAGTAGACATGAAAAAAGATTTAAAAATTGTGAAAAAAATAAAAAAAATAAAATTTTAAGTATTTTTTTAAATTCTCTTTTGAACTTATTTTTATAAATTTATTTTAAAAAATTATTTAATTTTGAATGATTTTAATCAAATATTTATTAATTTAATAGTTTTGGAAGATTCGTTCATTTTCTTAGTTATTTACAAATTTTGTTTAGTTTTTTTTTTTATTAAATTTTTTTATGATTTTTTAGTTTTAAATGTTTTAAAATTTAATTTATTTTATTAATTATTTTTTTCATTTATATATATTTGAGAATTTAATTAGTTGATTATTTTTATAACATTTTTCAAGACATTTTTCAAATGTTTAGAAACTAAAGAATAAAAAGGATCTAAATCCTTTAATATTATTACTATGTTTTTTTAAGTGGAGAAAAATTGGGAACGTAATTTTATCTCATTATGGAGTAATTAAGGAGTATATGAATGAAATGAAGTATATTTAGTAATGATAATATATTAATTTTTAGATTCTATGGAAAATATGTTTAATAAGTAACATATATATTTAATTAAGATGTCGTATGAATAATGAATCAAGAAAATATGATTTATATATAAATAAAATGTTTAGTCTTATATGCACTAGTTGCACCGTACAATTCAAGTTCATTTTTAAAAAGTTACACAAAATACTATTGAAAATTCACACATGTTATTACTGAAAAGTTTATCTTTAATCGTGTAACTTTTCAATAATAAATAATGTAATTATTTAAAAATACACTTGAGTTGCACGGTGTAACTGGTGCACAAGATTTACTCTAAATAAAATGATTGATACACTCTCCGCCGTTGGGTCACATGGAGATCACCATGTGGAATGAATGTATGTCCAAAACGACAAAGAAAATAATAAAGCACAAGAGCATTCCAAGGTGTTCAATTGATTTAAAATCATCTTTCCTTATTATTTTATTACATAAAAATTAATTAAATGAACATATTGTTTTTAAAATTAGTTTTGTCGTCTAATAACTCATAAAAAATTTTACAGCTAGGAAAGTGGCATATCATTAAACTTCGCCCATTAATAAAACTGGAAAATCATTCAGCCCTCATTGACAAAACAAAAATCAAAGGAGAGAGACCCAAAATTTCTCAAGTGAAACAGAGTTTTTTAAAATAAAAAAACTCATGAGCTAGCAACAACATTCAAGAACTCCTAACCCTCATTCAAGAATTATTAATGAGCTAGCATTAATCAATAACCACAATATATTTGTATACCAATCACAATATTAACTTAGTTATATTTATACACTAGGCGACATGCGTAATTAGAATCATCATTTATATATACGATAAAAAAAAATATCAATAAAGACATGAAAAAGGAAATATTGCAACAATTAATTAAGAAATTGATCACAAACGTCCATATATAGATTTATATATTATTGCAAGTGAAAGGAAATTAGAAACTCATGAGTTTTAATATATAATAATAATATTAATAATACACATAGAAACCCAAGAGAAATATAATTCAAGCTCTACACAAACCACACATACATAAAATAATCCTCTTAATTTAGACTATAGTTTCATCGATCAATACTAAAACACATGATATTTTTAAAATAAAAAGGGGCTTCTTACCTTCAATATGATGGCCTTGGATGTCCCCAATATGCATCATGATTCAAATTTCCTCCATTTGCCAATAAATTTGGTGTCAAATTGTAAATAGGCAAAGATGAGGGATCACCCATCCCATGATGCGGCTGCTGACTCATTCCCGGCGGCGAGTCGGAGGCGCCGCCTCCTCCCCCCGCCACTCCCTGGGCTGAGCCGCCGGCCTCCTCCTCCTCCTCAAGCGGCAATCTTTCATATGTTGCGTTGGCAAAAGTTGCTGCAATCACCATCACCGGCCCTGCCGCCACCAGTGGCCCAACCACACTCCCGCCGACTACCTGACCCTGCCCTCCGGCCAAGTAAACGGTTAAACCGGTGGCTCCGGGGGGTGATGGACCGGGCAGGAAAGCCCCGGTCAGGGAGAGAATGTCGAACCGGCCTTGTAGCACAACCGCGGAGCTGGGCGCGGCCGGCTGCCGGATAGTAACGTTGGCGACGGAGCCACTGCCGCTGAGGACGCAGACGCCGCGCTGGCGGCGGCGGGCGAACTGGGCTATGCTCTCCGCCACGTCGGTGCCGCCGGCGACTTCCATGACGTGGCTGCGAAGAGCGTTAGGGCTGTCCCGGGTCACGAAAATCGGGGGTTTGGGTTTGTTCTTTGAACCGGCCGGTCTGCCTCTGGGCCGGCGGTTGACCACCTCGACGGCGCCTTCCTTCGGCTCATCGCCTCCATCTCTGTCGTCGTCGTCTTCGCCGCGGCTGCTGCTTCCGCCGCCGCCGCTCCTTTCGTTGATGGATAGCTCCATTTCCGGTTTATTGTTCATTAGGGATGCCGGTTCGGTACCCGGCAAACCCGCATGAACACCGGCCCACCACCGATTCGCCAGAATTCCTGCCGGTTCACTTCTCAGAAAGAAATCAAGATCGAAGTATAACTTGGTTGGACTTTATTTTGATCAAAATTTCTCAAAACCCTAATTCTCCTTTTAACTAATTTCTAGCTATTAATTACAAAGGATGAACAATATAACATCTCTCTAGATCTTCACGAGCTAAATAAATAAACATGAAATCAGAATCAAACGAGCTTATAAATTTTTTCGAACCCAAAACAAAGATTATTGCATACACAATTATTAGAAAAAAAAAAATCAAGAAACTAATTAGGTACAAAACGAAGAAGAGTTAGAAACATATATAATTAAAAAGGAAAAATTAATGATTATATAAGATATGAAAAGGAGAAAAGTATTGCAGAGAATCAAGAGCAAAGGAGGTGAGAGAATAAAGAAGACATAGATTGTAAGAAACTATTGGTATATAATACTATTGAAGATAATACTAAAATACTATGAATTCCAAACCAGAGAGAAAATGTAAATTAAGTAGCATATATATGACGTATTTTCCTATGTTTTCATGTATAGGATTAATATTGATTTGGGGAGCTGAGGGTTTAATTATTCCTTATTTTATAGAGCTCTAATTTGTTTCTCTCTACGCTTGTTTTCTGTACGTATATGCATCATGTGTGTCTAGTTAATGGTCTCTGTGTGTGTGTGTGTGTTTTTTTTTTTTTTTTTTAATGAGTCTCCATTGAAATTAGGGTTTTTAATTGTGGGGTCGTCTGCAAGTTGGCAGGTGGTACGCACGTCGCTATCTCATGTCCCAACATATTTGAAGACTAACACTTATAATTCATATGTGGAGTATATATATATATAAAATGAAAATCTATTTTTAGTCTAGTATTTAAATTTCAATTTACGTCAAAACATGAATTTAGTTTTTTTTTTTCATATTATTGAAATACTAATAAATTAATTTTAAAAATAAATTTTCAATTGGTTGAATTTGGTTTATTTAATTTAGTTTTGTTTTATTAATTTATTAGTATTTCAGTGATATAAAAAAATATATAACAAAAGAATGATTATTTGGCGGGCACATCAGCAAGGGTACCGGAAAATCGTTCAAGTTCGATCGACACATGAGCTGTATGTGGAAAAAAATCCATCATTTTCTTTTTTTCATTGAAAATGAGAATAAAATTAGACAAATTAAGAAATTATATGATCAAATTAAAAAGTTAAATTTTTTTTAAATCAAAAGTGAACACTTGAAAAAAATTATGGGAGAAATGATTTTTGTCTTTAAGCTAGTCTCTTAAAATTAATGTCTAATGAGTTTCTTGACAATTGACATGCTTCTAAATTACGATGACTAATTTTTAAGTCTTGTATGTACCAGGTGCATTGTGTCATTCAAATTTATTTTTAAAAAGTTATAGAAAATACTACTAAAAAGTTACACATATTACTATTGAAAAGTATTTTTCTTAATGATGTAATTTTATAGTAATAAATGGTGTAATTTTTTAATAATGTACTTAAATTGTACAATGCATCTGATGCACACTATAGTTTTACTCATATTTTAATTATAATCAGACCGGAGCGGTAAAAGTTGATAAAAATATATTTTGGGGAAATTCTAGATTATATATAAAGTCTAAGTTGATATATAGTATCATGTACTCCCTCTGTCCCACAGGAATTTGCACACTTTCCTTATTCGGACATCCCACACAAATTTGCACACTACTAAAAAAGGAAATATTGATTTACGTGCATATTCACAAACATATACACATATTTACCCATATACCACTACTTTATATATAAAACACATCTTTCTTAAAAAATGTGTGGTCTCATAGGGTGCAAATTCCTACGGGAAGCCGGAGTAATTTGGAAAATCCCATCGCCAAATTAAGACACCATCAAAAAGCCAACATTGAGAGGCTCGATGCGTCTTTGCTAAAGCCTAAAAGAGAAAAATACCTAGTTTTTTTTTTAAAATTATTAATTGTTTCAGTCGATTCTTTCATGACTTTATCGTGATAATACGTTCCTAATTAATTATTAAAAATAATGTCTAATTTTTGTCGTATTAGATAAATAGTGCAGTGAAAAATGACACATAAATTTAATATTAAAAATATACGAAAATAACCACAAATCCACAGGTGACTGTTATTAAATACTATGAAAAATTATAAAATGGTTCACAAAATTAACAAAAATTACAAATAGGTTTTGTGCAGAAAAAATTACACTTCTATATATATTGTAAACAAATTTGTAAATATAGTTATTTTTTTTAATCAACATGTAAGTCGCTCTAATTTAAATTTATTAATTGGAATCAATTTAATTTAGAAGTATAAATAGTAAATTGGCAAATAATTTGGGATAGAGGAAATAGTATATTCATGCCTGAAGACCAGCACGAACTAATGGGCTATGCATTGAAATCGGCCCAGGGGATTTAGGTTTGGACCTGGAATAGGACCAACGAAAGGCCAAGACTATAAACCCCTCCATTCTTACTAGATACACACTCTTTTAATGTACGCATTATATTTTTATTGAAAAATTAACTAAATTTCGACAGATATTTACTGAATTAATATTTTTGCAATTTTTCCAAACATATATTTCACACATTTTTGTTAAAATATGGAATAAATTTTGACAAAAATATATTAAAAATAGAATAAACATATTTTGGGTAGGGGTATCTAATAATGTTGGAGGAGTATAGGAGTATATAGTTGGGCCTAAACGAAATTGAGTTGGGGTTATGTTATGGCCCAGAACTATATACCCCACCATAGATATTAGATTTAGATACATATATTTTCAAAAAAAAAAATTTATATTTTAATTAAAAAATTAATTGAATTTTGATAAATATTTGCCAATAGAAGATTTTTATATTTTTCCAAATAAATATTCAACATATTTTTATCGAAATGTTTACTAAATTTCGAAAAAATTATGTCAAAAAAGATGAATATATTTAGAGCAGGTGCATCTAATAAATTTGGAGGGATATATAGTTAGTGCCTTATGGTATTTATAGACTCATCCAACCAACGTACTTGGTTCGGCTACCCACCATAAATTGATTCATTAAAATATATACATAAATATATTTTAAAAGATTATATATGTATACATAATATTTTTATGACCATATGTATGTTTTTTGAAGTTAGCTTTTTCGAATACATTATAAAATTTATGAATTATTTAATTAACACATATCATATAATAAAAATATGTTGTTACATAAGTTGTGAGAATCCATATAGTACAAAATAAATTAGTTTTCATTTCAAGAAAAAATAAAAAAAAGTATTTATTTGTTATGAATAGATTTCATAAAATTAAGAATGACACGTGCTTTAATAAATTGATATTTAGTTTGAAGTGGCGAATGCTCTTTCTCCCTAGCTGGGAATTTATTATATAAAATAATTAGTAAAAAGTGTAAGAAAAATAAAAATATAGAAAAGGGGTGTAGAAAGGTAGTGAAAAAGTGTAATGAATATAACATTTTATTGAAGAAAACTTTTTTAAAAAGAAAATATTAAACTTATAAGGGGACGTCTACTTTGACAAAATGATAAATTTAATAATCTTGCAAATGTAAATTAATGAAAAAATATTATTGTGCATTTACTTTTGCAAATTCAATTGGATTAAAAGATTAAGATAAATCAGCTAATCATTCGATAGGTGGAGCCCAGACAATATGGTGTTTTTTCTTTGTTGTTTTATATTTTATTTAAGATTGTTTAATTGTGACAATGGTCATCACTAGAGTCCAATTATTTCAAAGGCCCATCAGGCCCACATAAACTTAATTAATTGTAATTTTACAATACACATCTTGGAAGTGGAAGGAGAGAATATAAACACATTTATTTTAAAAGGTATGTTTGCTTTGGGTTTTAGTGATTTTTAAACATAAATTTTTTTAATTTAAAAGTTTTTGAAGTCTAGGTGATTTCAAATTTTATGTTTATTTTAATCTTTTAAATATCGAATCATTGTGTTAGAATAAATGGTGTTGATGGGAAGGAAGTGGGATAATAATTATATTTATATTAATTAATAAATTTTATAGACTATTTATAAAATGTAATATTAAGTTTTTAAAAATAAATTTTAAAACTCCAAATTATAATTAATTTTGAACTTCAAAATCTAAATTCAGATTTTAAAACTCAAAACAAATATACTCTAATAGTTAAAAAAATGTTTGATAAGCATAATTAATGAAAATAGTTCAATTCATACATAGCAATTGAAATGAATCCTCACTATTCGTCATCGACTTATAAATGAACAATTTTTTAGATTTATTAAAAAGAGGGGCAAGTGTGTAATTTTTAGAATATTCACTCATTCTAATGCTTTTGGGTATACATTTTTTATAATTTTTGCACACTTACCCCTTTTTGTAATTTAAAAAAAAAATATGTCCCTTTTTGTTTTTTTCTCGATTATAAATACCCTAAATTAGTCAATTTGTACAGGATACGGAACAAATTTAAAACCCTATCAGTTTACTATAAATCTTAATTTATCAAAAACTGGTGAAGTAATATCACAGTTATGCGTCAAAATTTTAATCAAAGTTGAAGTAAAACAGCCATGCTTGCTGCTCTCTTTTTAATAAGAGAACTACAGGAAGAAAAGATCACACTGTATCCCTCTGGGACCGATTTAATCGAATGAGAAACAGCGAACAAGAAGCCAAAACAGCTACAAACGTTGGGGACATCATGGAGCGCAAAAATGAGTAATAATATATTTACACGAAATACCTGCCTATGTCGAAAGTATAGTACTCATGAACAAACCTCTATTCCAGAACAGTATGAATTTTCCCCCTAGAATGCAGTTTAAGCCAATGGAGCAGCTTTGTATTGTTACAACACCATCAAGAAAAAACACGAGTTTGTCAATACCTGTCTTGAGACGTGACTAGCGTATTTGGGGCTCTGGATTTGTTTACACGACTTTCATCACAAATAAAGAATGTTTGACGAATGGGCTGCAACGATTTTCAACCATACAAGAAATACAATAGAATCCTGCAAAATTGAGGAGTAATCAATGCCCTACATGCACTCTATACAAGTCCAATCCTACAAAATAATATTCTTTTATATTAAGTTCGAGTTTAGATTGAGAGATTTGATTCAAGGAAAATGACTCTATGAAGTGGATGATCACAAATCCACCATATGTATATATGTAACAATACAATATATGCATGTATATATATGTATATACTACTACTTTTTAAGGAAAAAAAAAATTTACAAAATAATCTTGCTCACCGCATCTATAAACTATGTCTTGCACTTGCAATTTTATTGAAAAGGATTTCACAAACAAGTAAGTAAATACAAATATAGATAAAAGTATTTCCGACTAAAATACCTGGGATTGATGATGAATGAAATAGTGGATGCATGAAATAGATGCTCACCTGACCATGTAGTACAGCACAAAGAAAGCAAGCACAAAATATCCTGCAAGCGTGCAGATTCTCCTATTTGATTTCTTCTCAAATACCTAAAAATGATCATCAAACAAGATTTCAAGACAAATGAACTATAAAACAAATTGAGCAACAAAAAGAAAAAATCAGAAGAACTTTTAGCACACCATTTTAAAACGATCCATTGTTCCTGACATAATTCCTCTTGACGCATCCATTCCATTCCCCTACATAAATATAAATGCAATCACTAAATAATAATAAATTTCAACTCAAAAGTGTTAAGAGTCTTTTATTACTGCAATGACCTAACAAGCCTAACTCACCATATGATCTAACATGCGGTTGTGACTCTGCACCTCCTCATGTATGTCCCCTGTCAACTGCCACAAGTGTCAGTGAAGACTAATATGATTAACCAGATACAAACATGTCCCATGTAATCAAGTTATATTAATAATGAACAATCAAGAACTATTTTTTCCAAAAAGATGAGACGAGCAAAAAAGTTCATGAAAATCAGAGGTAGAGAAAGAAATGTCTTCTTGTAGTCCAGAGAGAGATTCTCACTCTTTTCAGAAAGCTGACTCTATCATGTAAACTGTCCACACTTTTCTCATTGCCTTCGTCGTCAAGGCCACCTGAATATGAAGAAGATGACCTAATTCCACCCTCTTCAAGTTTATCCAAGTTGTCAAAGAGTGCAGACCTTGAGGACCGATGATCCCTGTGCATAAAATAACTTCATGAGAACGCAAGGGTTCAAAAACATAACGAATTTACATTGATATTTGAATATATATTTCTTATCTTCCCAAATTGTTTAAGCCATTTAAGTTCCTCATTCCATTACAAGCACAGTCGCTACATGTCAGAGAATTTCTTTGGTTCAAATTAGTAAGAAAGCTGAAATAAGTTACTGCAGCATAAACAATCCACTATATCAAAATATATGATTGTATGCAACAAAGTGAAAACAGGTAGTTTATTTATTAATAAAATTTTCCAATACAATATTCACTGGCATTATATTGGTCACATGAATGTCCCTCTGTTAGGGAAAATGTTTAGTGTTTTGATTATGTTAAAACCAACAAACTTTGTAACAGTCAGTGATGCAGAAATTGGCATAGGCAGCCGACTAAGCGCTGGACGGCCACTTGCCAACCCGATTTCTGCAAAATCGGTAATTTTGGGCATTTTGAGGCCTAGACGCCGTCTAGGCGGCCCTAAAACTTTGTTTTTACCAAAAAAATTTTAAAAAAATAATAATAGGCGGAAAACGCCTGACTACCGATTTCCGACTTCTGCACTCTTGGTAATAGGACCAGCTGACATTGTTAGTCAGTTGTTCGTAGTTTAGGTTGGATTTGACTAAGGAGAAACCCTTAGAAGAAGACTTCAAAATCCGGAATATTACAAGGGGAAAAAATCCCAACTGATGTCAAAAAATTAGAGGACCTGAAGTCAGAAGATGAGAAGACATGAAGTCAGAAGACCCGAGATCAGAAGACCAGTTGAAGTTGAAGTAGGATGCAGTATGAAGACTGAAGTATAGAATCAGATGACCTTGGGTAGTCAGCTAATATAGTTCAGATGACCAGCAGACTCGGATGGATACCAACTGAGGACAATCAAAAGACCAGCTGAGGAGATAGTCTGCTGATGTTCAAATCTCACATCAGAATAGCTGAGGACAAGTAATCAGACAACGAGATTTGAGGAAGATAGACTGAAGACGAAAAATCAATCAAGAAGCAAACAAGATCAACTTCAAGAAGGAAAGAAGCCGTTCTAGTTCAGTTAAGAATCAATCAATCACTCGGATTTATTGATTGCAATTTTATAGGAATTCAAAACTGGTGTACTCCAACAGCTAGGTTTTGAAACCTATAATAGGAGTGCTATGGTGGAGTTCAGGACAAGACTATACACGCGCAAACAAGCTTAAACTCTGCACAAAATCCTAGCTCACTTCTGTTCCAAGAGACATACTATTCACTTTTGTAAGACTTTATAGAAGTCTTTATAGTTGGAATCATATCACATCTCCACTTCGAAGGTTGTGATCTATAAGTTGTGAAATTTCAGCTTACTTTTGTAAGTTGTAACAAGTGCTAGCTTGTCAAACCAGTAGAAAGTGAGTGAGTAAGATAGTGACAAGAGCCCACCTAACTCAGTTGGTTAAGAGAGAGCGGGCATAGGAGAGTTGGTTCGAACCACAATAAGCCTTGTATTCCTATTTGCTTTGTTTATTTTTCTGCTATCTTATCTGTTGCACAAAAGTTATTTTCAAAAGGTTTTCAATTTCGCACTCTTAATCACTGCGAACTCAGCTGATCAAGTCAGGTGATCTTCAAAATAGAAGACCTCAAGTCTTCTAATCAGTTTTCAAAATCAGCCTGTTTCTAAGAAAAGTTTTTTAAGTGCTAATATGACTATTCAACCCCCTTCTAGACTTGTAAAGCACTTTTTCAACTAATTCAAGGGACCAACAACCTCAATATTTATGTATTTATATATGTTAGCATGCATAATTCTACAATCTTTAGAATTTAGATTAAACGCCACAAGCCCAAGACTATATCACATATAAACTGGAATTGACATTACTAGTGCCATTCGAATCTAAGTGCCACTTAGTATGGATAATAAGGGTGGGTAATGGGAACAAAGTGACTCTTATTCCACTGCAAACAAAAATAGGCTTCTTCTTTTTCTTTAAATTTCTTGTAAGAATTTAAAAAAAAGAATACAAAGAAACCTTTCCTCTCTTAAATCTAAAAACCCACGGACATAGCAGCAGAGTTAGTCATTGAATGACCAAGATTCCAATCGCAGCAGAATGAACAGAATTTTATCCACTAATCATTTTCATGTGCTTCCTCCGCCAATCAAATATCATAATGAAGTTTAGAAGGTGAAATCCCCCAAGAAATTTTAGCAAAAGAAATTGAAAGCTCAGTGAATCTGTAAGATATAGCAGCAAGGGTAAAGTGAGGGCAGTCAAGCCTATACAATCACGCATTGCTGCTAACTAATTAAGAGATCAAGAAATAATTCGTCAACAAAAATCTCGTTCCATTTTATAAAACCATCGTCGCAGTATCAACATCACATCACAGGAATTCTCTTCATTTATTTTTCCTTGCGAATTCAAAGGTTTGAGATAACCAAACATACATATGCTAAACATCATTTAATAATTGCAAAATAAAAAACTAAACGCGTATTCATATGGATCGTACTAACCTCCGGTAACTCATGGTAAATGAGCTTGATAACAGCAAATCAAGCAGAGGGAATGCAAATGTGGGGAACTCGCAGATCTAATCAAATTCGTAACAGAGAAATCAATAATTCCCTGTATCGATTTCGGCTCTGGTTTCTAGAATTCTGGAATTAAACTTGCACTTCCGGTCCATTGCACCACATGATGCGTTTACAACTTTGTTGGGTTTTTTGTGGGCCGAACAATGCGGATCGGAGTTCTCTTCAATTATGTACTGTTCCACTAAAAATCGTTAAACAACATTTTTAATCAATTTATATTTATGGGAATATATTATACTATTACTTATTTTATACACAGTTTCCAGAAGAATAATTTTAATCACTTTATAATTATGGGAATATATCTTTTTTTTATACAAAGTTTTCATCCTGACTAATTCAGGACATTTATTAGTCATATTTTATATGAGAGCAAAATTTTATACAAACTGATGCATTTCAAAAATCAATTCCATTTGATGAAATATATTACTCCCTCCGTCTCTGTATAAGTTGCTCGTTGTTTTTTGGCTCACCAATTAAGGTAAAAATGAAAAAATATAAGTGATGTGATGAAAAAAGTGAAAAAATATAAGTGATGTGATGGAGAAAAGTGAAAAGTAATGGAAATAATGTAAAATATATTGAAAATAATAAAAAAAAAGTAATTTCTAAAAAAGGTAAAAAAACAAATAAGCAACATATAGTGGAACGGACGAAAATGGCAAAATGAGTAATTTATAGTGGAACGGATAGAGTATTTATTATAAGATATATTTTTTCTTTAGGCTTTTTTTTCTTCAAAGAATAAAAGAATTCCAATCAAACTTATCAATTTAAGTGTCCCACCTCCCTATAAAATTCAAGATGGTCACTTAGTCATATTTTACACTTCCTCCCCCTATTAATTTTATTCATTTTTAGTGATGGACATAGATTTTAATTGAAAATAATAATATTTTATTAAAAGTACAGATAAAATAAATAAAATAACGAGTATTATTCTTATAAACAGTGGAATCCAAAACTTATAAACAGGCATGTAGTGATGAAAACTGAATCTTAGCAATGAAGAATGAATTAAATGCTCTTGAAAAGACTACCACTTGGTCAATTGTTTCATTACCAAAAGACAAACATTGCATAGGTTGTAAATGGGTTTATAAAGTAAAATATAAACTTAATGGATCAATTGAGAGATATAAAGCTAGATTAGTAGCAAAGGGTTACACACAAGAAGAAGGTATAGATTATTTTGAAACTTTTTCCCCTGTTGCTAAGATAACAACTGTAAGGATTCTTCTTTCTATTACTATAGCTAAAAATTGGTTATACATCAATGTGATGTAAATAATGCCTTCTTACATGGTGACTTACATGAAGAGGTCTACATGTTACCTCCACAGGGTTACAAGATAACTGATGGTAAAGTTTGCAGGTTAAACAAGAGTTTATATGGCTTAAAACAAGCCTCTAAACAATGGTTCAGTAAGCTTTCTGAAACTCTCATTTCAATTGGTTTTATTCAATCAAAATCTGACACTTCCATGTTCACTAATAATACCAATTCTGTTTTCACTGTTTTATTATGTTATGTGGATGATATTATTCTCACTGGTAACAGCTTAGATGATATTACACATGTCAAAAATTACTTGCACAAGAAGTTCACTATCAAAGATCTTGGTATGTTAAAGTATATTTTAGGTATTGAGGTAGCTCGTAGTGATAAAGAATTACAATTATATCAAAGAAAATATGCATTAGATTTACTTGTTGATTGTGGTTATCTAGATTGCAAACCATGTTCTACTCCTATGGATTCCAACCAAAAATTTCTATAGTCAGACACGTCTTTTCTGCAAAATCCACTTGAATATAGAAAAATTGTGGGTAAACTTCTTTATCTCACCATAACTAGACCAGATATTTCTTATGTTGTCCAAACTTTATCTCAACACATGAGTAAGCCTACAGCATTATATTTAAAGGTTGTTCATAGATTATTAAGATATGTCAAATCCACCATTGGTCAAGGTCTTCTCTATTCTACTAAAAATCTTTCAAGCTGCAGGCTTTTACGGATTCAGATTGGGCAAGATGTGAACTCACAAGAAGAAGCATCACAGGATATTCAATTTACTTGGGAGATTCACTGATTTCATGGAGATCTAAGAAGCAAAACACAGTAAGCAAGTCATCTGCAGAAGCTGAGTATAGAGCAATGTGCTCAACAGTGTGTTCAATGGGTATTGTACATTCTCAAAGATCTCCAAATTGATCACCCACGACCGGTAAATGTGTTCACTGACAGTAGGGCAGCCTACTGCATTGCAAATAATCTGTGCCTCCATGAGAAGACCAAACATATACAGATATACATTCACCTCACAAGATAAAAGATTGAGAAATGAATCATCAAACTTGTACAACTTCCTATAGAAAACAACATTGCTGACATATTAACAAAGCCTTTGGCCCCAAGCTTGTTAAATAATCTCAAGGCCAAAACGGGGCTCCTTAATATCCACTCCCATTTTGAGGGGATATAAGAATAATAGTTCAATTTGTTAGTTTGTTAAGTTTAATAGTTAGTGTGTTAGTTAGTTTGTTAATGTACTATATCTTTCACTAACTAGAACTACAATAGGTATTATATATCTCTTTATTGTACATTGTGTAAAACTTACTTTACACATTCATTTTGTAAAACTCTCTCTCAATGAAATCCTTTTTCATATCACAGGTTCTGTTCATTAGAAGTATACTGTGGAACATATTTATTTATTTGTGCGTATTATTTGTTTTGAAAAGGAGAAATAGTGAACGTCCCAAAAAAATAGAAATAAAATTGATGTTCGATTAGCGATTTTTTTTAATCTTTATTACTAATATTTATTTCTTTAGCCGAACTGCAAAAAATGAAAATTTAGTTTTATATAAGTATGTAGGGCTTTTCTACTGTCAGGAAGGGGTTTCGCCCTTCCTGACGTCAGTAAACCAATAGAATTTTGACAAATAATATTACATCGCCCTAGGCGATATAGTTTCGCCCTAAGCCAAAAAAATAACTTTTAAAAATAAAAAAATAAAAATTACTGAAATAACCTTTTATAATTTTTTTTAAAAAAAAAATTTCTAATTTTTAAAAATTATTTAATTAAAGTATTATTATATCTTAATATATTTTAATCAAATTAAAATAGGCCCGGTTCTTTTCGGGTCTGTATTTTTTGGGTACAGGCCCGAAAAGAACCGGGCTATATAGCCCGGCCCGTTAGGCCCGTCGGGCCTCTTGGGCTCAGGCCGGGCCGGGCCCGATCGCAATGGGTGTAAGAATTAATTTTGGAAATATAAATTTTAATTTGATTAAAATATATTAAGATATAATAATATTTTAATTAAAAGGATAATTTGGTCATTTTAATTTTATTTAACAATATTAATTAATTTTTTTAACAATGCGATCGTCTTATGCATACTGCAATCGCCCTAATCCAAAGTGCAATCACTTCAAAATAATATTGTACATTAGATCATGAATCTAATGGTATTTAGAGGGTTTACTGACGTCAGGAAGGGCGAAACCTTCCTGACCATAGAAAGACCATTGTATGTAATTAATATATAAAGCAATTTGAGCTCTTTATGTTTCCACACTAAAACCTTAGATAGATTTTGATATTTTCTGCCTTTCTAAAAGTTATTTCTTTTTTTTTTTTTTTAAATGCATGTGTATACTTTGAGAATGTTACTATACTATAATTTAAAGATTTTTTAAATATTTAAAAAAAAAATCGTCATTACATCAAACATGTTCAAACTGCCCATACAGTGATGAGTAACAAATGATACAGAACCATATCTTCTCTCTCAACCAAATTTTAAAACAAAAAGAAATAAATTTCATAAATACAAAATCAATCCAGCATGTTTCCTATTCAAGGCCTGAATCTACGACACAACAATGGGTTACAATCAACTACATAAATCAAGTCTATCTTGCAAAGGCATCATCATCATCATCAAATGTGCAAACTCCTGATATTCACAAACACCTACAACTAACGATTGGGATCTCCTGTTACACAGACGAATCTTCGTACATGTAACAGGAAATCCCAATCGTACAACGTAAGATCGGATCAAGGATGAAACGAAGAGCGAGCTTGTAACTGCCACTCCATGCAGTCTTCATAATCGAAACTACTTGCACATTCCAACAACGCGTTCTGTTGTTGCTCGTACCTACATATATAGTTCAAACCAACAAGCAGCTCACATATGGCCTCGTCCGTCTTCTCCCGATCAGCCAAATACAAGGTTTGGAGCAACAAGACATTTGTCCTCGTCACTATCTGCTGCTGTTCGAAGTTGCGTTCACTTTGCCACCTAATCATGTTGTGTGCAAGCGGCGCAAGCCACCTCAGCACTCCTTCGAGCCTCTCCCGCCAATCATGAGCTACAGGGGCGTCGTAGATAGCTACATTCTTCGAGTAAGACTTCAGCTTCGCCTTCAATGCCCTTTTTAACCGTGTGGGGAGCATTTGATATAGATCGTCCCTCGCTTCGTCTCCAACCAAATGAGGGTACCGGAGTAATTTCTCTATGATGATGATCACATTTGCATAGTGCAAGGCTAGTGCTGACCCGCCAACGGTGTTTGGAGGCGCGTGGACGAGCAACCAACTTTTAGGCCGGAATCTCAAGTTTTCTCCGTTTGCATGATCATTATCAACGGGGCGAAGAAACTTAGCAAAAAGCATCGACCTATCGCTCTTTGCAACGCTAAAATCACCCGAAATTTGACTACTCTGATCATCATTACTCACATGATCATGATCATCAACCTTCAATGCAGAACTATTGAAGCTCAAACACTCCATGAACAGCCTACCAGGCCCCACGCCACACGCAAAGTTGAAATCCTCGGGGCCAAACAAGCCACCTTTAGGCCTAAAACTAGCGCTCCTCTTCTCCGGCCCCTCATTCTCAAACGACTTGCTAAACACGACTAAATGGCCGGGTTTCTGCCCCGGTTCTTGCTTCAAACGCCTCATACTTCCATTACAAGACCTAGAAACCGACAAATTGGGGCCCCCCCTCGACTGCGAATCACCAAACACGGCGTAAATTCGTGCATAAAGCGTGCACACGGTCCTAGCTAACACCTCAACAACCTTATCATAAGTCTGATTCCACAATGAAACATTCTTCAAATGCCTCACATCTTGCTTCTGCCACACCAATTTCTGCTCAAAAGCTTTCCTAGTCTCTTCAAGCTGATTCTGTTGAAACTTCTTGGTGGCTACTTCCAATTCATTCATAACCTCCATCTCTGAATACAAGTTCACGGTCGAATTCACATACCTCTCCATTCTCCTAATCATACTATCCATATCCTTAACCAGAAATCCGACATCCTTAACATCAATCACACCAGAAAGAATATCACCATACACATGCTCAAACCCCTGAAGTGCTGGGATTGTGCATTTCTTCCCTAACCTAGACACAACACAAGCAATTCGATTCAAATCATCGATTTTTTCGACAAGGGCCAGCTCTAAGAGCTGGTTTTCATCGCTAGAGATGAGGATTTTTATGCCCTCCGAGTTCAAGATCTCATTTTTGAGCTTAAATTTGTCTTGCACACTCAAGGATTTGTGCAAATTGATAATCTTGGACATCACATTTGCAACTTCGAAAGAGAGTATGCCTATGACTTGCCCTCCCTCTTGTGACCCCTGTTTTTTATTTGATGATTTTGTGGAATTATCAAGATACAACACATGCTTTAAATTGCTACTCACCTGATTCCCCACTTTCAAAATCCAAGGCTCTGCCACCATCTCTGCGTTCTAGCGGTTTCAATCAAGATCTGCAAATTGAAATGCAGAAATCCCACCTCAGATCTGGTTAGCAATTCTTCCTCACCAAGAAATCCTGCCAAAAATGCTCACTTCAAAACACACGCGCGCGCACACTGAACCCAAGATTCTTTTTTTTTTTTAGTGCATAACATAGGGATATTGAAATATCATGGATTTTAATTCAAGAAAAGTGGAAAAACAATGAGCCCAGAAATGGAAAACGCTCGAATGCTAAAATGAAGTGCAAATATCACGCAGTAATAAGCGTGGTGGTAGCAATCGATTGGCAAACCAGAGGAGTGGAAAAAGAACTAATGGAGGGAAAAGCAGAGAGTGAGGGGCAAGGGAGGGAAGGGGGGTTTGATTTGATGTAAAAGGGGGGAGTTTTCCAATGCTATTACTGTGTGTGTGCGTGGGAGATTTGTAGAGACCTTTTTTGAAAAAGGGAAAGGGCAGGTTTGAAGAAGATGGCCCTCAGGACTTCTGAGTTATGATGTCTGCAACTCTGCAACTTTCCATATTTTCTTGTGTTGTGAATTTTTATTTTGAAATATGTTTATTATTAATTAAATTTATCATTGCTAACAAAATATGTTAACATTTTTATTAAAATTAATTATTATTTAAAAAAATATTATCACATTTTACTAAAAAAAATTATTATTGAATTTTTTAGAAAATAATATTTTTATTTAAAGTAACTATTTAAAAAAATATTATCATATTTCATTACTCCCTCTATCCCAATTTATTTATCATTGAAAAGAGAGAACACAATTTAAAAAAATATATATAAATGTGAAGTTAAATAATAAAATATAAAAAATATATTTTATTAATTTTTGTAAGTATAAATTATTTTACTGTAAAGTGTAAAGAAATAGTTGAAATATCCCAATGGAATGTAGAAATATAATTTTATCACATTTCTCATATCATAAACATTGTTACACAAATTTTTTTCTTATAGTATTTTTTATTTAAAATTTGATAATGTTGTTTCTGACTGTGTCTGAATATTGTTGTTTTGTTGACCTTTTATTTTAACAGAAAGAAAGATCTGAAGAGAGTCAAAACTTGCTGTAAATAAAAATAGAAGGTACAGTGTACTGGTGTGCATTAATGGACACATGGAGATTTTGAATGTGGGAACACAAGAGATGCAACCCTTTAATTGTAGGGTTTCTTTTATCTATTTATATAATCTTATTATTTTATTATTTATGGTCCTGTTCAAAATCAGCCACAAATAGAAAATCTAGTTGAGTTTGTTTGGTTCAACGAATAAAACTATCTATTCGGCAAAAGTATGCATATTTTCCCTGTATAGATAGTTTTATCTATTGAACCAAACAAACTCTTGAAGTCAGAAACAAAATTTTATTTTCATTGATACAATAATAATATAGTTGTACGTTTTGAACCTAAATATATGATGATAATTGAATTTTTATTTTCTTTCTTTGTGTTTTATTAAAATAAATCCTTCGAATTATATATTTATATTACTTCAAGACGATTGTTTTAGAATGTTGTATTAGTGGGCTTTTTTTCCCTACTTCGTCCTTCATTTAAGTTGGGCTATAAAAAAAATTAAGATCAATACTCTCTCCCATTGTTTTTTAAAACCGATTGAACCAGTCGGACCGTGAACCGGCCATAGAACCGGTCTAGTTGCCCCCTGAAAACCGTTTTTACGGTTCAACCAGAAAAACTATTTTAAACCGGAAAAAACCGGTCAAATCGGTTGAACCGGTTTAACCGGTCTACTTTTATATTTTAATTTTTTTATAATTCTTTTATTAAATTAAATCGTGAAACATGTCTCAATCCCAAAATTAATTTATTCTACAATTTATATATTTTAAATTTTTATAATAATATTTTAATTTGATATTTTACTTATACATGAATTATGAAACATATCATGAATTATAATCTGATATTATACGTTGAGCTATTTTGAGTATTTTAATTTCGATTGTATGTGATTCTATTATTTTATTACTTTATTTCAATATGTGACATATAATTTATTAAAATTTTATATGAAAATATTTAATTTATTTTGTTTTTAATATAACATATATAATACTTAAAAATGTAAGTCAAAATAAATTTAACGGTTGACCGCCGGTCCAACCGGTTGAACCGTGAATCAGTGCTCTATCCGGTTTAGTCACCGGTCCGGTTATGAAAACCGTTCTGGCTCTAATTTCTTAAATTGACTTGCACACAGTTTAAAAAAAGATAAAATATGTTAGAATGAAATTTCATAATAAAATATAAAAAGTGTATTTTATTAATTTTTATGTGTGTAATTTTTTTTTAAGTATGAAAAAAGAGTTGAAATATCCAAAAATAGAAAATATGAAGAAAAAAATTTGGGATAGAGTACTACATACTCCCTCCGTCCTACTATAAATTGCTCATTTTGTCATTTTCGTCCGTCTCACTATATATTGCTCATTTGTTTTTTTATCTTTTTTGGAAACTACTATTGACTTTTTTATTATTATTTTCAATATTTTTTATACTATTTTTATTAATTTTTCACTTTTTTCCATTACATCACTTATATTTTTTCATTTTTTTTATCACATTACCTTAATTTGTGAGTTCAAAATCACGAGCAATTTATGGAAGGAATAATTATTTACACTTTATCTAAAATATAAATAATTATACTTTGCATAATAACATCTAAAAGTCAATGATTAAATATTGAAAGCCCCACAGTATAGATAGCAAATTCATCATGAGCTAGCCTTCTCTGTTTTCAAGACCCCACTTAAGTATCATATCAGTACAAGTGTACAAATCTGTGGTGTAAAAATACAATATTTAATTGATTTATTTAACTTGGCAAGGAAGGGAAATTCAGTTGATGTAATTTAAATTTCATGATAAATCTCTATTTTATTCTATGTATTCATTGAAACATTAAAAATAACTTTTAAAGTTATGTATTTTTAAAATTATCTCTCATAATTTTAAAATTTATTTTTAACAAATTGTAAAAGGAGTTAGAATTTGCATTGCAAGAGAATTTATTTATATTTTATATTTTCTCATGTGTGTTGGATAACATACTATGTGAGTCATATTTAATTTAATTTAATTTAATGTGTATTTCTAAATAATAATGGTTTATTTTCTGAAACCGAACTATTCAATTGAATTCACAAGTGGTCTTATGCTCTGAAATGGTGATTCACAAGTATGTAATTTATGCTCCTGAAATAGTGATTCATGACTCTTCTTTCACACACCTAAAAATAAAATATTTTATACTCACAAAAGTTAATAAAATACAATTTTTTTATTTTATTATTTAAATTTACACTCACATACTTATTTTTCTTTAATTCGCGTGTCCGGGACTACTATAAAAATAGTTCAGTATTCTATTTTACTAGTATTACACGATTGTAAAGACAATTATAAGCTAATACACTTTATATTTTCTCAAAAAAAAGACTTTATATATAGCCACCACTAATCTTGAAAAAAAAAATTACTCCATCTCAATTAAATACACAAATTTATCAATTTTAAATATCATTATATTATGTGTGGCATAACTAGTTACCCCATTATTGTAATCTAGTATTGGATTGGGTGGGGATTAGGATTAGATTTCATTGTTGATTGTTTTTAATACAATAAAAAGACAAATTGCATATGAAAACTTGTCTAAATGTGGATCAGATTGTCAAAAAGTAACAAATAATTGGAGTTGGTAACTTTGATTCTACACAAGACAAACATATAAGATATGTGTAAAATAATAAGATCCCATGACAAGAAGTTATGACAAAAAGGAATACCATGTTAGACTTAAACACCTCCACTTTGATGTTTTGGTTAATTGTGGATTTGGATCAACGGTTTTTTTATTTTTTCAGATGAAAGTTATATATAGTATTATTTTATGATAAAGGCCAAGTCAATCACTTTCTAGTGTACTAGGTCAATTTATAATGATAGTAAATTCTCAAAGAATATTTATTATACTAACTAATAGCTCTATGACTATTCAATGAAAACTATCAACTAAAAATACATAATAAGAAACCCAAATATATTGGAGACCAGAAATTTAAATATTTTGTGCAATTTCTTTCGAATTTATAGCCCATCCCAAGATTCATATATAATAGAAGTATTGTACAATTTAAATTTATTTTTTAAGAATATCATTATTTTTTCACTTAATAGTTAACATTTTTTCCACTAAACAATTGCAATTGTCCAAATGTAAATGTTTAATGAAAATAATCACAATTATTCGGTGAAAATAATCGATATATTCTAAATTTTCCAAAAATAACTAGTACATAAAAAAAATCTTCCATAAACTTATATCTCACAATATTTATAATTTATAAAAAAAAAAAAGAGTGTTATTTAAGTTTGTACATGCGCACATTCAATTAATTTATTTATTTTATAATTAAAAGTTTATGAAATTATTTTTTAAATCTTAATTATTGCTCAACATTTTTAATCGTGCACGCGTGAAAGTAGTTTAGGATGGAGGAAGTTTTTATTCAGAAGGGATTTAGTATTTTTTAAAAATGTATAACTATTTGAAATTAAACATATTGTTGAAATATTAATTGGTTTCCATCCACAACCACTAATGTTGAGACACTTTCTACGACACTTTAGTTGTGGAGGAGGTGCCCTCCTTTTGTCCTCACCTCAAGCATTTATTTTAGGGTGTATACTCATATTATTTATTATCAGTTTTTTTACATATTTTATGGACGTTAAAGCCATTTTTTTTATCGGTAAATACTAGTTATAAGTAGTTAGAAGTTAGTTTATCAAATTTCAAAATATTTCAAAAATATATTCAAGTTAAACTTATATCTCCCTCCTAATTCATTCCCAAAGAAAATCGAATACGGGTCACTCACTCAAGTGAGGAGCCGATGACCAGGTGAGCTAATCTACATGGTTAGCGATAAAAAATAACTTAACATTCATTGTATAATATTCGCCTCTAAGTGCAATAATTAAATACATATTCTAACTCCTACTTTTTATAAGATCAGTATTAACTGTGTCCGTAAATCAGTAAAATTAATAAGATGAATGCATAATTGAGCTACTCTCTTTATATATACAAAAAATATGCTCACTTTTTTTACGTGATTTAATACAATATGTCGAAGGATAATATAGATTATTGTAGGATTTGATTACCAATAAAATAATATTTATTAAAAGTATATATGCATAAATATTCACTTTATTTATAAATAAACTTCATAATACCCCATAAAAATTTTCAAAATATCACATTAAATCATGTACAAATAAAGAAATATATTTTTTAATAGACGGAGAGAATATATTATATATATAATCAATTCTTGTATACATCATTTGTTCTTTTAAATGAAATTGCTGGTCTTGTTGAATATTATTAATTGTTTTACTAGATAAAGTCACTAAAAAATCAATTGAATAATACTTCCTCCTTAGAAGTTTAGTGAACAAAAAACCTTTTACATAAAAATAATAAAAAATAATTATTTATATATAAAGTAAATGTAATAAAAATTGTTGTGAATTTCATTTACAAATAAATTAATTACTTTTGTATTTTTTTAAATTTCACCTACTTTTATTTGATGGATAAAAAAATGCTTACTAAACTTGGATGAAAAAGTATTATTTATTATATTTAATGCTATTATTTAAAAATTAATTGCAAAATATATGTGGGTGTTGTGTAGAGAAGTTGCATTCCGTTTAAAAGACGATCACATGGTTGGATCAATAAAAGAAACTAAGATATAAAGTCATTTGCAAGTTGCAACCACATGGTAATTAGATGCCCAAACAAGTTAAAAAGAAAGTACTGAAAATGAAATAAAGCATGAAAAACAAAATTATATTAGACGCCTTTTTTAAAAAAATATTTAATATAGCTTTGCGACACCTCTTCAAATTGAACAATTTCAAAAAGGTGGGCCCATTAGGTTAATTAATATTTTTGTATAAATGGTAGTCAAATTAAATGGTGTAAAATCATGCTACAAAGGGATACTTTTTCACTTGATATTTTAGAAGATTTCTCACAAAGTAGGCATATTATAAAATGATTATACTATTGTTATTTAATTTTCATGAATAATTTAGAATAGTGAGCCTTATAATAAATATATGTTGAAAATATAAACCACCCCATAGACAAATTCATCAAAAAATTTAATTTATATATTTTATAATAAAAATATAAAAAGATTAAATTTGAGTTAATTTTTCTAAAATAGTGACTAATAAGTGAGTTGAGTTTGAGGTTTTGTAGCTCCTCCGTCTCGACAGCTTTAAAAGAAATCCTAACATAGTGCAAAATCAACCCATATTTTTGCCATCGGGGTGTTTTATTTCATATATTAGGGTAATTTAAGTTTTTAATTCTAAATAAAATTATTTTTGGTTTCTAGAATTTGAACCAAAATTAAATCCTAGCTCGATATTTGAATCTAACATAATCCTACAAAAAATGGATAATATGATCCCAAATATTACATCAGGTTAATTTTAAGAAAACAATCATAAATATCAAACACATACTATTTTAAAATTAGAATTGCAATTAATACAATCCATTGAAATTCTATCTTACTCAATCTATCCTAAACAGCTCCCAAAACAATTAAAATTACATATCACAATATTTTATTTTTATATTAACCTAATCAGGTTTTTGTAGTAATTTGAAATTATGAATGAGTGAGAAGTTTGGGTATTATTTACCACGGGCCTGATCAATAATCACGTCCGCAAGGCCCATGTTATTATATCCGTAGAGAAACGAATAATGATCACACAAGTTAGACCCATAACCACACAAGTTTGGAGGTGTTTGCTTTGCTGGATTATTTTGGGATTTAAAAATAAATAAATCTCACTTAATCTGGTATTTAGTTTAGAGGACCGAAGCTCATGATAACTTATTAGCCAGGTTATAATTCGCATCTATCCTATTAAAAAAAAAAGTCTATCCAAGGAGGAGAAGGAATTGGATTAAATAATCTAATACACATAAAATGACTAAAATATCCTTGATATGATATCTCACTAGAAATATATAATACAAAGAAGGTAAAAATTATATTAACTAGTTTTACCTCATATATCCCTCTATCTAAATACAGCAAAATAGTCATTATTTGAAAATTAAAATAAAACAATCAACCAATCCAAATGCTTGATTGGAACTTCAAATATATTATCCCATTAAATCACATCCAATTATATAATATCATCAGGAATGCAAACATACATCTTGGTGTTATTGAACCATTTATAATTAATCTCATATCAAAATTAACTTGCAACTTAAAATGGTATTGATTATTATTGATATTCTATCAAATTAATATATTTTTGACAAAATATAGAGTAAAACTAGTTCATACATGAAACACTTTGAAGGCTATAAATTACTTTATTAAATGGTATTAATTTTTCCACTGATGAGTACTAGTTTTAAAGGGTATTAATTGTTTTCAATAAAAAGTATGAATTGAGAGGTATGAAGAATATTATTAGTCGTTTTTACTAAATCAACAACGAAAAATAAAGCAAATAGAAAGCTCAAGTTATTACAATTGCCGGAAAAGTGTCTGTTCCACTTTCCATCACCTCAAGGTTATGAAATTTAAAATGTGTTATAGCCATAGCAATAGAATTTGAGTCTACAACTGCAAGTCAGCAAGTTTAGCTCTGGCTATAAATTTGCAAGTCAACAACGAGTCCGAAGTAGTTGTAGATGAAAATAAAATTGAGACAAAAGTTAACTTGTCAATCTGTCATTAAATCATTTGATGTCTTGTACGCAAGTCGCGCTCCCACATAAGTTCGAATTTTGTAGACCAATTTCGAGTATGATTTGCACCTCCTAGCGCGCACTCATAGAGTGTAGAGGAGCATTTTTTCATAACTTTCTTATAATCTATATGTGAATTCCTACTCAAATACCATTTTTCTCAACAACAAATTATTGTTGTTCGACAAAAACTTTTAATTTTTCTCTTCATCTTTTGTTATAATAAATTTTAAAATTCAATCTCTCATTCTGCCCAAATTAAAATTGGACGAATAATATAACAAATCAAAATTCTTTTTAAGGAGCACATTTTTCAACATATAATTCTAGCAAGTATAAATAGTTGCAATCTTAAAAAAATTTATATAACCGACTAGATCTGACCCATCGGGTCAACACTCAAATTATCATCTCTAGCATTTTTAAGAGGACAAATATGACTTTTTAATTATGTAATTTGTCCTTTTAAATTTAAGTTTTTTATCCTGTTAATCTAGCAAGATCTTTGATATATTTCCATTGGGTACGTTTATTTTGGGATTAAGGGGGTCGTGGGAAGTCATGACTTTGAAATCCTGAGATGTGAAAATTTTGATGAATAGTAAAAGTGTGTATTTGTTTTGGGATTTTAGTAGGGTAGGATGTTACTTTATGTCAAATCAAAGTGTGATAATGATTGATTTTATAGGTATAATAGATATTTTATGAGTATTGTGTTGGAAAGAGTAATAATAGGTTTAATAGGTATTTTTAGGGGTGGATTGAGTTTGGGATGTGAAATCTGGATGTTATATCCCAAACTCGTGTAGAGACGTAATCGCAAAGTCCTACGTCCATCCGTGGTAGTCCCAAAACAAACATACCCTTAATGTTTATAATAAAGATTTCTGTTGAAAAGAAGAAAATGTTCAATTGATTAATAAATGCCCATGATTATCAATCAGCGATGCCGTTTAATGCCATAATTTGAATATATTTTACCTATTTGGTTGGACTAAATTCATCACCTCACCGACTATTATACCAAATTACCAACTAAATTGAAAATGAGTATCACCTCACCCACTATTACACCAATTAAACTGAGAATGAGTCGTCCTGCAGGTTTGAAATAGTACGCTCACGATTGTTGGAATTTGTGCTCCTCGAATAGAGTTTCGATTCGGTATATCACTCGCTCAATTTTGATATTGGGTGAATGAGAAATTGAATTTTTAAGTTTGTTGTAACAAAAGAGAAATGAGAAGGAAGAAAAATGAGAAATGAAGGGAAAAGCTAAACGTCTTGTCCTACATTGAAAAATTGTTGTTGAGTAAGTGAGTATATAAGGAGAAACTCATTCTTAACTTGCAAGAGAGTAATGAGGTTATGCTCCTCCACACTCTACGCCTACGCACAGGGGAGATGCAAATCATGCCCGAATTTGGCCTAAAAACCTCGAACTTGTGTGAGGGTGGTGCGTCCTGCGGATACGAATGTCGCAACGATTTGGTGGCGGCCTAACAAGCTAAGTTTTACCTAAATTTTTTGTTTTCCGTCTTAGGAATAGTTTGACCTGAGTCTTGGTCATGCTGACCTGACTCTTGTCCTAACCTGAGTTTCCTGAAGGTCTTTCCTAACCTGAGTTATGAAGGAACAGTTACAACACGTTTTGAAACTTAAAAAATTTGTTTTAATGCAATTAATTCAGATGTTTTGTCGGTTACGGTCAAGACCATTTGTGGGTCTTTATGGTCACATTCCAACAAAATTCAGATACTTTTCCGCCAAACTGCCCATTTACTTACCTATATTTTTTGCTAAAAATTTTGTTCTTACTCCGGTGATGTACGATTAATTACTCAGTTCATTTTAACAAGATATTGTGTCATATCGTTGCTATACATCGTTGTATCCTAGGAAACATGTGTTTCAAATATTCACTTAGCACCTAGAAAGTGGGGGCATATTTTATTTTAAGAAAATCATGTTCCTCACGAACTTCAATTTTTTGTATTATTTTATTTATATTATTTCAACATCAGTGCTACTTTCTACAATGACTTCAAAAATATAAACTAATTTTTGTTTTTTAAATTTTTTTTCAGTAGTATTGATTTTTATTTTTACATAGATTTTGGGTAGAGAAAGATCAATATTGTGAAACTTAGCTATTTAAATATATTTAAAAATAAAATTATTAGAAAACATGGTCATTTTAAAAGGCAACAAATATATATATATATATATATATATATATATGAAATTTCAACCCACAGTAGTTCTTCGTAATTAAATTAGAAAAACATTGTCATTTTCCATAAAATCACACTAATCCAATTAAGTGAACTTCAATCATTGGAGGAGGAGAAGGATTTCAAATTAGAAAAATATTCCACAGAACGTCAGAACTCAGAACCATGTAACCAAAATTTCAGATCTGTTGTTATAAAATTTTGAAAAAAAAAAATTAGATCCTGTATAATTAACAATAATCTTCCCCAGCATAAACGAGGAAGAATAAAAAAAGAGGAAAAATGAATTATCAATCTAAGATTCCGTACATACAAAAGGCAAACACGGTGCCGGACCGTAACAAAACGGCGCCGCGGGGTGCTGCCACTTCTTCATAACCACAACCGGCTTCTCGGCTGCGGCCGTCGATTCCTTATCAATTTTCGAACAAGCTTTGATCTCAGCCGTTAGATTGTTCGGAGACTGAACCAACGGCGTCAACAGCGGTATCGCCACGTTCCAGTCAGTCACTGGGTTGATCTCTATCGACGCCGGCGCCCTCCTCTGTAACCGGCTGGGCTGTCGTCGGCCGGAAAAGCTTATGTTATCCATATCGGCGGCGTTTTTTAATTCAAGCGAAAAGATAACTTTTGGGAGGAATGATGAGGTGTGAACACAGTTTAGGGTGAATGAGGGGAGATTGGGGTATAAATAAGGGGCACGTGGATCGCACGCTTTGCTGGAAACAGAAAGGAATCAAGTGGTCAAAGGTTGTTAATAGCTAAGGCATTTTGGCTTCTGTTTCTTTGGCTCGGCTTACCTATTCCGCTTTATAAAATTGTTGTAATAAAAAAAGTTTTACTCCCTCTGTGCTCATTTTCCAATTTCCATTTCATCCATCTCACTGTATTTTCATTTATTTTTTATCTTTTTTGAAATTATTATTATTATTAAATAATTTTTATTATTTTTTACTTTTTACATCACATCACTTATATTTTTTTATTTTCACCTTAATTTGTGTGCCTAAAAAATGAGCAACTTATATTGGATGAAGTGAGTTAAAAATTTTGCATGAGCCATTAGCATAGTATGATAATGACAATACTATTGAACTACTTTTGATTTATTATATGTTATTTATTAATTTAAAAATTATTACTTTTTAAAGTGATATCGTTTTAACATAATAATATTTTTATTAAAAATGACGTATCATTAATTTTTAAAAATATTGTTGCATTCACTTTTATTTTTTTAATTTAGTCGGTCTCATACTATTAGACTCTATCACACAAGTTTTTGCCAAAAAAATTAAGGCTGATTTAAATGTGTTAGTAAGTCAAACAATCAAAATTATTGTTTGCTTTGTGGTTTTAATAGAGCGAAATTTTGATTTATATCAAATTAATATTTTATAGTGATTGATTTAGTATTATTTTATTAAAAGTAAAGTAGTAAATAGAATGAGTGAATTAGAGAATAAGATTTGAGATTGTATTGAAAAGGTAATCATAGGTTTATGGAATAGTATTACGTAAATGATACATAATAATATTATGGTAAGCAATAATTTATTCATAATTAATTTGAAATTTGATTGTTATAAATATAAATAAGAGAAAATAGATAAATATAAGAAAAGTAGGAAAGATAATTAATATTCCTTTCGTCCCAACCAAATATACACATTAAAGATTTATACATTTTTTAAAAATTAATATCTATAAATAAAATAATAATATATTAATATATGTGTATAATTTTATAAATATGCACAGAAGTTAATATTTTTTAGTAGTGTGTAAAAATTTTGTGAGACATTCAAATAAAAAAAAATTATAATTTCTTATGGAACAAAAGAGAGTAATTGAAGACAAAGTAGTAATATAATTATTTTCAATATATAAATATAGAATAGAGAATGATGATGTGTATTTTAATGAAAAATTGAATTTGCAAATTCAAAAATTAAATATAAAAAGATCTATTCCTAAATTCGAAATTCAAAAACTAAAAAAGAATGTAGTATTATTGCTTTAGGAGTAAGTCTCCTATGCACCAGTTACACGGTGCAACTCTTGTTTATTTTTAAAAAGTTAAACAGTTTACTACTGAAAAATATATTTTTTATAATTTAACTTTTCAGTAATAAACTGTTTAACTCTTCAGTTATAAACTGTTTAACTTTCTGAAAATGAACTTGAGTTGCACCGTGTAACCGGTGCATACAAGACTAATTCTTGCTTTAGAAGCCAGCCACCAGATTGCGCCGAGCCAAGAATGATGAATCCAGCTATCAATGCCAACTCAGCACAGCTACTTTCCAACTGAAAGGCTGAAATTTGTTTGACCGCAATAAAATTTCCTTATTTCTGACGTTATCATCAGACGGAATATCCCCACATACATCACGGCGTTACCTCTTCTTAACGTTAAAGCACATCGACACTGACCGTATGGAGAAGGGGGACGGCGTTAATGTTTTGCCGTCAACATCTCGTGATGTGATCCATTACCGTTGAAATATTTCTACGTGGCAATTTTTGGTCCTTTCATGCAATAATTCTATCCGATAAAAAACTGTTGGATTTAATAATAATTTTTGGTGGGTCTTTCTCCACATAGTATTCTCTCTATTTGTAACGTTCGTTTAAAATAAATATATCTATCCGTGATAAATTATTGTATTGATCAACATATATTTAACAGAATTTTATATAAAAATAATCCATAAGGAAATTACAAAATATCAAATATAATAAAATAAATATTTGTATATCTATATGAATATTGTACTGGTGAAGTTTAATAAAAAAAATTATTTGCTCTTTTGGTAGGACATTTGAACAAAAAAAATGCAATTTATTATGGAACGGAGGTAGAATTTTTTTTTCTACTATTTAAATTATTTATATTTAATATGGACTTTACAAAATTATAATATTTAAATTAAAAGCATAAATATTTAATGCAGTGTTCTAAAAGTCGGCCAAGTCGGCCGACTAGTCGCTAGTCGGCCCTTGGCCGACCCGTTATACCTCAAATCGGCCAAAAAAACGTCTGGGCCCTTAGTCGGCGTCTAGACGGCGACTAGTCGGGTCTAGGCGCCCAAGTTGCCGACTAGGCGTTGAGGTTTTTTTTTTTTTTTTTTTTTCTGAATCGTAAAATCCAAAAATTCAAGCCATAAATTGAAAATCAAAATAAGATATACAATTATCATTAAATTAAAAATAATTTGATTTTGAACCTCCAAAATTTTGCTTCTAATTAATTCAATGAGTAACAAAATTATAATTGAACCCAAATAATTCATCAATTTAATTCATGAGCCCAAACTAATTTTTTTAATAAAATATAAATACAAATAATAATTTTATAATTAAGCTCAATAAATTTAATTTTGTATAAATAATTGCATGAAATCTTACAAAATAGACAATTAAAGTACATTAATTTAGGCATTATATCACTAATTTATTAAATTATTTATTTTATTACCATTTAGGTGTTTCCGACTAGTCTCCGACTAGTCGCTCTAGTCGCTAGACCCTAGTGGTCCGACCGACTAGCGACTTTTAGAACACTGATTTAATGAGAGTAGGTGTATGTTGCGTTACAAACTAAGACATCACATAGGTGAAATAAGGCCCAAACACAAAATTTGGAATCATACTATTTAAAAAATTAAGTGGGCATTTAGTAATTCGTAAGTTGCTAATAATAATTTACTACTAGTTCAGTGTCTACTTATTACGTAAATTTTTTTATGTACACTCCTACGAATATTTAACGGAATTTTGATGGAATTTTTAATGTGAATGAAAAAGTAATATCGAAATGGTGTAAGATAAAGGATATAAGCGTTCGTAAAAGCTTTAATATGATCGTGGCTTTCACCAAACTCTTTTTAATCATGGGAACATGTTCACAAACACTGCCTTAAAGTCTATATATGCATACACTTTTCTTTTTCCAAAATCTTCTACTCAAAAAGTTAATTGAAGTGTGTATTTAATCGATTGGATATGAAGACCTTTTATTCTCTCCCACCCTCACCATTAGTGTTATATTTGCATGCATTTAGAGTTTTAATTGCTATCTATTTCGTTGCTGATCAATAGTATTTGATTTAATTGAAAACTCCTCACTATACTTGTTTTGACAATTTACAGGCTTAATTTGGATAAGAAGCAGACGTGGTTAATTTTCCACAACACAACTGTTCCTCTCTACTCACATTGTACACATTTTTATCCACATTTGCAATCTCACATCACATCCGAAAAGCCAAACCACTGCAACCGCATGCCTTGCCACCGATTCATAAGCCATACTCTATCGCCGGAAGCCAAAATATAGAATTTAGTTCTTAGCTTGCCTTGCTATGTAGGGTACTACAATTTTGAATAGTGTCCAAAACCATAGGATTAGAATTTTCAAAAACTAACCATAGCTAACTAATACATAGTAAGTCAAGCTAAGAATTAGATTCTATATTTGTCTGAAGATATTTTTCAATACGCAAAGGAAGCAATATCCAAAATTACAATACCCTACAAATGGTCAAATTAATTACAAATTAATGTTGCTTTTTTTTTTTTTCAACCATTTGGTTTGGACACTAGTTTTATTATTGCAAAAGCATTCGGAAGTCCAACCTCAAAATTTTATGGATTGCTTAACATTTAGATACTTATATAACGAGAAGGTCTAGCAAATTTGTATGTCATGGTATTATTACCTTTCCTTTCAAATTTAGTTTTAATTTTATATGTATGAGGTCCATCATGTTCAAATATAAATTTAAAAATTATTTTAGTTATTAGTAAAAATTTATCCTTATTAAATTATAATAATTTTTTTAAAAAAATTAATTTTTTACAATAATAAAATATTTTTTTTAAAATATACTTAAATTAAATAATATACATATAAGTGTTACTTGAATTAATAGTGACAAGTGAGATAAAATAAAAAGTAGTAAACACTAATCTGCGGATGGGCTCAAGACGACTCGAGTTGGGCTCGGCCCAATTTCAAACCACAACTAGAGTAATTGAATGTTAAAATTTTGTAATATATGTAATGAATGTGATATGTTAGTTTTAAGTTCAATTAATGAATTTTAGCAAATATTTTATATTTTTATTATCAAATTTAGCATAACTTTTTCCTAAACCAAACTACCAATATTTTTTTAGTTTTAGCATAACATTTGAATTATATGGTATATTTTCTGCATATAACTAAGCTTATTTTGTATTCCTCAAAATATTACACAAAAGGAATGCTGATAAATATATTTATCTGAGCACATATTATTTATCAATTAATTCAAAGTACCAAAAAATAAAATAAAATACTAAAAATTAGTAAATATCTAATAGTAATAAATAAGAAAAATAATTTCGGAAATTTTGTTGATTGGGTTTTTTTTTAAGAATTTTCTCTTAAACAAATATTATATGTTTAAATTTAAAAATTCATAAATCAAAATTAGAAATATTTAAAAAATTATATACTACTTTGAGATTTTTTAAACTATTTATTAACATTTCCAATTATAAATATATTAAAGTTTTATAATTTTATTATTTAGAATTTAATCATTTTATTTTTTTATAATTAATTGATTATATTCATAAGCAATACAAATCTAACTTTTATTAGAGAAAATTTGATAATAAATAAAATATATGAGTATAAATTGGTCAAGAAAAACCCATCTATTAGATTTGATTAAAAATGAAAAAATGGCATAATTTGGTGTGTTAAATTTGATTTAAAAAAACTAAAAGTATGGGATAAAATTAGTATGTACTAAATTTAATTAATTGTGAAAAAAAAATATATATATATATATATATATAATGTGCTTAAAAATTTATATAAATTCAAAAGTATAGATTAAATTAATTATTTACCCTTATTTAAAATAAAAATGTTATTTAATGACTTTTTCAATAGTAATATAATGATATTGAGTTTTCACATTACTTTCTCACTTTTACACGGAAATTGCATACTGGATTTTACCCTTTGTACGAGGACAGATTTTATATGAAATTAATTAATAATAAATTTATTATAAAAATAATATTAAAATATTATATATTCGATCATGAATATCAAAATTCCCATGAAGTTTTAAAAGTTGAAGTCAATAAAATTTATACTAATTATAATATAAATACTATCAATTCAGATTTTTTATATTTCTGATCTGATATTTTTTATATTTTAAAACAAATATTTAATGCTTTAAAATTATATTAAAATAAATTTATCATGAACTATTTTCATATCGTTATTTAACTTTGTACAAAGATTTTAAATTGCAGTGACATATTTTATTTCGATTTCGTTTTTTTATATTACACATCAAATAAAAATAAATTGTTCATATTATATACATATAAAAGTAAGTTCCCATATCTTACTTACTTTTGTTTGAAATATGATTTTATCAACTTTAAAATTAATATTTTTGAATATTTCACATTACACAATTTAAATAAAATAATTATTAAACTGCAATGACCAGTGAGCCAAGATTTTACTCCCATGATAAGCTTTAAAAAAAATCCCAAAACAAAAGTCCAAAATAAAAGATCTAGACTTTGGGAAGCACACTAATCTGGATATGCGGGGCCCACGCAGAGTGTGTCCTTTACTTGAGCTTATTTTCTATTTTTAAACTAAAAAAATGGTCCCAAAAAATAGTGTTACGGCCGAATTCTGCAATTGGCTATTTTTCCTTCATTATTTTTTACACCTTCACACCGAAATTATTCACACTATTGTAGTAACGAATTGAAGGACTATTATGTCTGAAAAAAAGTGTAGAAGCATTTCTTTTTAAGTTGATAAAAAATAATTAAAAAAAAATACATCTCACTATTATTTGAAATCTAATACAGTCACTTAATAAGAAAACTTTTTTTTTTAATAATAGAGTACAAAAATATATTTTTTATAAATATATAACAAAGGTATTTTTAAAAAATTTAATTAAAATAAACTTGAACTTACACAAGTTTTAACATTGATATTTCAATTGCTGAATCTTCAACACATTGATCCATAAAAAAAAAATTGAATATTATTTAAATTTTCACATGACCACATTCAAATTAAAGAACATATAAATACTTGGAGCATAAATACATTTTTAGGCCGTTATCATATTCAATACTCCCTCCGTCCCAACATTTTCTTCATAGGTGGAGTTTCACGCATATTAAGAAAAAGTGAAGTATGTAAGTGTGAAGTTAAATAATAAAATATAAAAAGTGTACTTTATTGACTTTTGTGAGTGTGAGTTATTTTTTTTTTTTTTGGTGTGAAGAAAGAGTTGGGACATCTATATAAGGAAAGTGTGAAATTTATCTTGGGACAGAGGGAATATATATTTGATAAAATATAACATCAACTAATTTTATTGTACAATTAATTTTGTATTTTATATTTATTTTTTTTAAAATACCAAATTATTTATTAAAATGCGTTAATTTGTTCATAATATTGATTATTATATTGTTATGAAATAATAATTATAAAGTATCAGTTGTTATATGATAAAACTTTTTTCACACATGGTAAACTCTACATTTTGTCTAAGGGGTATATCATCATTCTAACACAAATTTTTTTTTTTTTTGAGAAAGATCATCATAACACATAAGAGTATAAGATGAACACAATTATTATGTTCCCGAGTACACCACAAAATATCCAATTTAATTACATATAAAATTGTGGGAATATGTAATATCCATATTATATTATCAGCAGTGTTTTTATAATCGGACTGATGATAAAATCGAACAAGACACCGGTTCAACCGTTAAAATAGTTTATACCTATTTTTTAATATTTTCTATGTTAAATAAAATAAATATTCACTTATAAAATATATAAATACAATAGAGTAATAAAATAACAATACAAAATACAAAAAGACAAAATAACCCAATCAAAGTAGGTTTTCCTTATTTTCTTTATAATTCTTCAGCCGTTAATTTTTTTTTTAAGGAAAATAAGTTTTACTTTTTGTTTGATTAGGATTAGAAAGACAAATAAATATTGATATTTTAAAAAAAAAAAAAAAGAATGTTTGACTAGTTTTGAGCATTTCTGAGCGATTTTGACTGGTTCAACCGTAAAATGGATTTTTTTTTTGTGTAATCAGACCGGTTCCATGACCGATTCCCGATTCAATTTGTTGAACTTGCCGTTCGATCCGATTATGAAAACAGTAATTATGAGTAATGATATGAAATTTGATAATGACTTAAATATGAAATTCTGCACCACTTAAAATATTTATACTTTGAGTATTGATTTTCCTAAAATATCAATCACATCACTTATATATTTTACATTTTTACCCTTAATCTATGTTGCCAAAATCAACAAGCAACTTATATCAGGTTAGAGAGATCGAGTATTTCTTAAAATGCATACTTTTATTTTTATATAATTTCTTAATATTTTATACAAGAATATATATATATATGTGTGTGTGAGAAAAAAGATGGTACATTTTCTCCTTAAATTGCAAAGAGCGTTGAGTGTGCAAAAATTATAAAAATTGCACACTCAAAAGCAGACTCATCTAGTGTGCAAATATTATAAATGGACGGAGTGATTATATATATAGATTAATATAAGGGAAAATATATATTTTTGTCCTATAAGTTTCGTTGACTTTGGTTTCGTCCTCTTAAGTTTTGAATTTTTGTTTTCGTCCTTTAACTAACAAAAAATTATGGTTTTCGTCATCTTAAATTTTGAATTTTTGTTTTCGTCCTTTAACTTACCAAAAATTATGGTTTTCATTCTCCAACCGCCTATAACCAATCATACAACAAGTAATACACACGTGGATTCATTTTTATTTTTTTAAATTAAATACTAACGTGAGGGTATTTAGAGAGAATTAGGTCTTGAAAAAATACACTTTTAACCGTAAATTCCCTTTCAAATACCGTTCAATACTTACATCCAGTGTTTTCATAACCGGACCGGTGATCAAACCGGACAAGACACTGGTTCACGGTTCAACCGTTAAAATAATTTATACTTATTTTTTAATATTTTCTATGTTAAATAAAATAAATATTCACTTATAAAATTAAATAATTACAATAGAGTCATAAAATAATATCATAAAATACAAAAGATACAAATAACTCAATCAAAGTAGGTTTTCTTTAATTTCTTTTTAGTTCTGCAACAGTTAAGAATATTTTTTTGTGGAAATTAAGGTTTTGTCTTTTGGTTTGATTTGGATTAAGAAAACAAATAAAAATAAGTAAAAAAAATAAATACTAATATATTTTTAAAAATATAGCTGGTTCAACCGGTTCTGACTGGTTTTTAGCTGTTCTGACCGGTTTTGACCGGGTTTGACCGGTTCAACCGTAAAAACGGTTTTTTGGGTGTAACCGGACCGGTTCCCGGTTCAACCGGTTCTGAAAACAGTGCTTATATCCATAGAATTTTCTGTCCGGATTCATTTTTGAATATGATGTACAAACCGTGCAACGAAACTCGTTGATTCATACGAATTTCTTGAAGACATCACTCTTCCTTTCCGTACAGTGAGTATGCGCACAAAAGAATTTAGACTTTTGGATGTTTTGATTTGGGGATCTTTGTTCCTTTTTTCCCTAATTCTCTCAAGCCCCCATGCCTAGATTTGATCGACTAGGGTTTTGATTTGGGAGAGAATTTACGGTTAATCCTGTATCTTATCCATCAAGACCTCATTCCCTCTAAATAACCCCACGTCAGTATTTCTCTTAGAAAAATAGAAAAAATTGATATACGTGTGTATTACCGGTTGTGTGACTGGTTATAGGCGGTTGGAGGACGAAAACCATAATTTTTTGTAAGTTAAAGGACGAAAACAAAAATTTAAAATTTAAGAGAACAAAAACCATAATTTTTGGTAAGTTAAAGGACGGAAATAAAATTTCAAAACTTAAGAGGACGAAAATCAAAGTCAACGAAACTTATAGGACAAAAATATATATTTTCCCTTAATATAAATTCCTAAAATATTATATATATGTATGTATTTTCTTAAATAGAAAAAGAAAGTTATAAATGAACGGAGTGATTATCAAATGATATAAGGCCATACGCCCCATGTTTCCCTGTGCAACCACCATTACCCATGTCTACCCCATACCCCATAAATTGACTGCCTTTAGTTTATAAAAAAGAGAGAGACCGTATCATCAATAGATTATAAATAGGGACGGCACGATCCAAGTTGCGCGTTCCAGACTCAGCGTTCCATAATAATATTCTAATTTAAATTTTATACTTTTATTTTAAATTTTATACATTAATAAAATAAATTATTTTATTAAATTATTCATGATGAATCTAGTGTGAAGAACATAAAAAGATGGAATTATTTTTATTATATTTTAATTATTATTAATTTTTTACCCAAATTTTTTTATACCATTGATAAAATATTTAACATTTTTAATCACATATTTAATATTTAAATAAAAATTTATAATAAGCTTAACATTAAATATTTTTCATATAATACCTACTAGAAAAATCTCGCAATACATAGTGTATTTCAAAATGCTCTTCATTAAAAAAAAAATTAATAAAATAACTTTTTTTCTCAAACACATGCATAATAAATTGTGAAGTTTAATTTGGAATGGACGGATTACAAAACTTTTTTCGCCCTTTTCAGATTGTTCAAAATTTTCATAAAGAAAAACATTTTTATTTTATTTTTCATTACCTAAAATTAAAGCTGACGGTTTTAGTGTTGATTCCGAAATTTGAGCCTGGTCCCTTATGGTCTGTTGGGCTAAATGAAATTGGACAGTTTTTTATCTGACGGGTCACGAGCTGCTCATTTGACCCGATAGCATTTTAACTCATTAATTTTATTAAAACTCAATTATTTGATTGTACATCATATTCTTGTATTAGAGCACACATGCTTACCTCACTCATAATTTATTAACTTGTTTGCTTGTTAAGTTTCTTGTTTGCTCTTTTATATCAAAGGTTAGCTTCGATGGCGATTTTTTTTTGGTAAATATGTGTTTAAATTCATAAATATAAACTTTATATCACAAAGTGGTTTATATCATAAAAATGATCCATATAATACTTTACGTTTTATTATAATTTCAATTCCCAAAATTTATAAACTCTTTTATAACTCGGCTATTTGATAAAGGTAAAAAATATTTCACAATATATAATGATAATATTATAAGTGTTTGGTGAAAATGAATAAGATAATTTAATAAAGAGTAGAAATTCATGAAATTTCTATTTTGCACCCTCCTCTTCTCTCCAACAATCTCTCATTCTATCATGGAGCCAAATTGCACTTTGCACCCAACACAACAATTGAATTAGAAATTAGGCTTTCAAATTGAATACCAATTTTAGGAAAATAAAGATTTGCTCAACTAGAAGATCAAATTGGAGGGAAAAAATAGTATGAGGCAGGATATCTTTATGTGAGACAAAATTTCAATTAATAAGATATTTGGTGATATTTTCACTTTTAATTATGTAATGTGATTAATTTTTAGTAACTTGCTACAAAAATTAAAATTTTATATTAATTTAATATCAAAATATTTTAAATTTAATATCTTCAAAAAAAATTATATGAGATCGTCTCATTACATGAGACCAATATATATACATCACTTATCAATAAAAAGTTATCACTTTTAATAGTAACTTTAAAAATTAAAAATAATAGTAACTTTTAACAAAAATACTACTCCACCGTCCCACTATAAGTTGCTCGTTACTTTTTTGCATAAATATTTATAAGAGTATAAAATATTGATAAAATATAAGTAATGTGATGGAGAAAAGTGAAAAAAGTATTGAAAATAATAATAAAGAAGTGAATTGTAATTTTCCAAAAAAGTAAAAAAATAAATAAGCAATATATAGTGGGCCGGAAAAAAATTACAAAATGAGCAACTTATAATGGAACGAAGGACATATCACTTTTTTAAAATAATATATTTTTATTAATAAATAACTGATCTCATACAGTAAAACGGGTTTTCACAAGACTTACTCTTTAAAGATAAATATTCCTACATAAATCAGGCACCACACGGTCCACACTCCACAACAGTTGCCAAAGCAAATATATATTTTAAAAGAAAAATCTCTGTATAATATTCTCAATTTTGTGGAATAAGAAACTGAAGAAACATAAATATACTTTCTTTATTTCACACTAAATATTATATTTACCAGAAGGGTCTTTCCTATTCTTAATGTTGTAATGAATTTTATCCCTTTAACTTCCTCTTAACGTAATCCACTTTTTCTTGTTATAAAAAATAGTAATTTTATATGATAAACAATTCACACAATTTACGATTCTCTTCCAAAAATATTTTTATTCAATAAATAGTTTACGTATTAAAGTTCATGCTTTTAAATAAATGTTTGTGCTCAATTTGAAAAAAAATAAAAAATACATAAAAATAATGAATTCTTTTACCATTAACACAAATTAGACTAGTTTCACCAGCATTACTCTATAATAGAGACAATACTTATTCCCAACAGTCATATATATTTTTTAGTGCTATAATATAATATTACATAATTTTCATTATAAATAATTTTTTTTATGTAATTTCTATTTTGATTTTTAATGATTGTTCCACTTTAATTTTAACCTTTTTGTATTAATTCATGTAATAATTCTCTTTAATTATGATTGTATTATTTTATTTCTACGTGTATCATTTTAATGTAAAATATTAATTATATATAAAATAAAATAAATATAAAAATTATACATGTAAATAAATAATATAATATTTCCTCCGTTCATGATTACTTTCATAGTTGTCAAGTGAACTCGAATAAAAAATAAGTATGTGAGTGTAATACTAAATAAAAAAAAATGTATTTTATTGTCTTTTTTAAATATAAAAAATTTATTTTTTAAATGGGTAAAAGTAGAGTTGAGATGTATTAAAACAAGTGTAAAAATAATTTTAGGATGGTGGAATAATATTTAATACTAGAATTTAATTTTAGCTAAACATTTCTTTTAAGGGTAAGGCAAAACATTAAATAAAAGTAAATTATATAGGCAAAAAATGTTTGCCCCGACTTTTATGAAGCACGACTTTTACAAGTTTCAATTAAAGATGATGGGTACAACAATAATCACCAAACTGGCTATTTTTCCTGAAAAGGATAAGGAATTAAAAAAAAAAGGAAAAAAGAGTCCACCTGTCACTAAAATATATTTTTAAAATTATAATATTTTATTATATATTATTATTAAGATATAATTTTATAATAATAATTTATATAATTTTTTAATAATATTTTATCTATTTTTTTTAAAATAAATCTAAATTAGACGGTGCATTAATATACTGTTAACTAAATCCATCTGTGTATATATATTCAGCACACTATTGATCTCAAGCTTATCACATTTCCTTGCGTCTCCAATTCGCCTTCTCTTCTCTGCTATCCTTCACCTACTGCGCACCATGTGCACCGTAGAAAAGCGCGACAGTTTCTTCATCCTCACGTTGAAAGGGGACACCAAAAAGGATCAGGAGCACAGGTTTAGCCCAACAGCTATTGCCTCCATCCGCACCGCTTTAGCCGAAGTCAAATCGCAAGCCACCGACGGATCTGTTCTGATCACGGTTGCGGAGGGCAGATTCTTCTCCAACGGCTTCGATCTGCGTCACGCGCAGGCCGTCGGCGTGAAGGCCGGCTCGGCCGAAGCCGCGCTGAGGGAGCTCGCCCGGATGGTGGATCTGTTCAAAGGAGTCGTCGCGGATCTTATCTCCCTCCCTATGCCGACGATAGCGGCCGTAACTGGGCACGCCGCCGCCGCGGGACTGATGTTCGCCATGAGCCACGACTACGTCCTGATGACGAAATCGAGGGCAGTGATGTACATGAGCGAGCTGGATATAGGTATGACCTTGCCGGATTACTTTACGGCTTTAATTAGGGCGAAAATTGGATCAAACGGTGCTCAGCGGGAGCTGGTTCTAAAAGCGGCGAAGATTGGGGCGGAGGCGGCGGTGGGGATGGGAATTGTCGATTCGGCGCATGACACGCCGGAGGAGGTGGTGGCTACGGCGGAGAAGACGGCAGAGGAGCTGTCGCAGAGGGGGTGGAGCGGCGACGCTTATGCTGGGCTGAGGAAATCTTTGTACCCGGAGCTTTGCGGGTT
>JAPKLY010000002.1:3051744-3155384 GCA_026898435.1 Prunella vulgaris
TTTAAAAAGACCCACATTAAAATTTCAAAAGGCTAACCTTATTTAATTAAATAATCTTTTAATTTCTTTGTAAAATATAAATAAGTTATAATTCAACTTATAATGACATTAATGTATTTTCAATAAATTATATTTCAATGTTTTAAGTTATTTAAAAAATAAAATTTTACGCATGTTACTCCAAACTATTTTTTCATATTCATTTTGTGCATATATATATATATATATATATATATATATCTTTTTTTTATTAGCAAATTTTTTTTATTAATAATATATAAGTAATAGCTTAAAAGGATTAATTTGCACACATATATACTAGCGATATTCCGCATCATACTTTAAAGAATTAATCTTAGCCGAAATTTATCTTTTATCTTTTTTATTTGGGAATCAACCCCATTTCTGTATAGACCTTTATTTTAAAATATTCAAATTATATATATATATATAGACACAATAGTGGCTTCCTTCAAAATATAGTACATATTAAAGGTGTATTTATGCAATAGAGTATATATTAAAGGTGTAAACTCTTATTCAATTTTAATCGGTGCATCTCTTCTATTATTCAAATTAATTGTCCTTTTAAAATTTTTAATTCGCATTCATATTTTATATAAAATAAAATTCAAATCTAAATTATTAATTCTATTACCTTATATTATTTATTTATTGATTTTGATATACATTGAATTTAAGAAAATTTTATTAGTATTTTCAATGTTAAATATTATTTTTAAATTTTTAGTACAAAAATAATAATATAAATATATATAATTAATTAAATATTTATGAGACACACATATATATATTACCTCATATAAATTATTTACTAATAAAAAAGTTAAAAAAATAATAAATAACAATTAGTTGTAGAGCAAAATAAACTTAGTTTAGATTTGTAATATAGTTTAGCTCTTATTAAAATATTATAAATATTAAATCATGCGAGGAGAATAACTAGTTTAATATAATAGTATATCCTTCATCCAAGAAGATCTATTCATTTTTTTTAAACTTCTCTCTTCCTTTTGCATATTATTTTAAAAAGAGCTTAGTATTATGTGTGTAATATGCATAAATACAAATTGTGTGATCGAATGTAATAATTTGATTCAACTCAAATTGTCTAGTTTGGATTGAATTATAATTCGAATTAAATTAAAATTAATACATACTGATTTAATTTTACATAATACTACTTTATCTTTAAAAAAATCATTTTACATATAAATTTATAAAAATATAGACGTTGTGAATTAATAGCTATTTTTCAAAATTTCTCGTCAGTTTATTCAATGGACATTTCCATAAATAACAATATAAAAATATTATTTTTATAATTATATATTTTTATACTTATATACTTACATTTCAAGTAAATATTATGTATATATAATAATTTATAATTATTAATTAGATTTAATTTAATTTAGGGTGACAACTAAGTAAATAAGAAAATTTTGAGAAGGATTGATTATAAATTTTCATTTATATTAAAATAAGGTACCTAGTTATTGATTTTGTTACCTAATTAAAAACATCTACCTTCATGGCTAACAGCCTAACACCTACCTTTTTAGGCTTGGAAATTAGTAAGTATTATTTTGATACCATCGAGGTTGAAAATATCAATATCTATTTTTATGGGTTTGTGGGTAATATTAATTTGGTACTAGTCAAATTAAAATTATACATTAAATAGGACTAAGTATTATACATTAAATAGGACTAAGTATTGGGCACTAATATTAAGAAGAGTATAAAAATATTGATATAGTACATATGATGCGATTGAAAAAAGTAATGAAAATAGTGTAAAAATTATTGAAAATAATATTAAAAATGTCATGTATAATATTTTTAATTTGACTAGTACCAAATTAATATTACCCACAAACCCATAAAAATGTCATGTATAATATTGAGAAACAGCTATCTTTTTTAGATGGAAGATCATATATTTATTTTTATCAGTTGAAGGGAATATTTTTAAATATAAAAAATTATAAATATTTAAAAATATTCCCTTCAACTGATAAAAATAAATATATGATCTTCCATCTAAAAAAGATATTTGTTTCTCAATATTATACATGACATTTTTAATACTCTTTTTATCTACTAATCTTATTTACATATTTCTTTTTAAGTTGTCCTGGTATTTTTTTTTTAAATAAATTATACTTACAATTAAAAGTTTGAATTTCACAATACTTTTATTATTTTTTTATTTATCTATCTTTTTAGTAAAATTATAATTTTTGTTAATATTGTATCTAAAAAATATAACTAAGATGGTGTTTAGTATAATTAAAATAAATGCAAAGCACCTCTCAAATAACTGAACTATGACAAATTCCTTAATTTTTAGAAATCAAAGTCATAATAGAATCATTCCAAACACACGCTATAACTTTGATACCATTACTCAACTTTCAAAAGTGTCAATCAAGCATCCCCTAAATTTCATGGACTGAGTGAGCATTTACTAATAGTGTTGAATAGTTTCACAAAGATCGTGAAGATTTCTTTTTTGTTAATTTGCATTCCTATTTTTGGCCTCTGTATATTTATGTTTTAATCTCGCTCGTGAAATATATGTATTGTATTGATCTCCATAATTACACGGGTGAGATCAAAATCTAAATATATAGAGGCCTAAAAATAAGAATGCAAAATAAGGGAAACTAAAATAATACTACACATATATTTCACAAGTGAGACTAAAACTTAAATATAAAAGGGTCTAAAAATAAAAATGCAAAAAAAATAAAACAAAATTCTTCACAATCTTTTATGGAACTAAGAAATAAAATCACGATCATTATGAAACTTATCAAGCATAACATATACTTTGTCAAAACAAAGACAAAGAAGAAAATTAAATTTGGGGGATTCACCTATATTTATCATTTGCACAATAATATAACTAATATTATACTAATGAAATTCATCTCATCCAAAAATTTAAAATTATGCTTAGTCTTGTATACACCAGTTACACAGTCCAATTTAAGTTCATTTTTAAAATGTTACACAAAATATTACTGAAAAATTAAACATATTATTACTGAAAAGTGTAACTTATTAAAGTTAACTTTTCAGTAATAAATTGTGCAATTTTTAAAAAATAAAATTGAGTTGCACGGTGTAACTGGTGCACAAGAAACTTACTTTTAAAATTATAGATAAAAACAAAATTAAGTTATTTATAATAAAGTCAATAATATTTTCCCTTGCAAGAGTTGGACTCTCTACTGTTTCCTTTCTGGAAAAGACCATTGAATGATTTTTTTTGTTTTTTTTAAAAGTGGAAATTGGGTAAAATACCCATTCTAATAAAACAAAAAGTTTTTTACCCACGTTCTTTAAATAAAAACTTTTCTACCCACTTAATATTTTTTTTCCTAAAATCCTCTTAATACTCTTAAGTTTTAAAATCTAATTTTTAATAAATCATTATTGTATTTTAAAATTTCACTAAATTCAATTATTACTAAATTAAAGTTTATTAATATTAATACAATTAAAGATAAATATTAATGATTATAGTTATTTATTAAACACCAAAATTTATTGAAAGTCGTACAATTAGTAAATAATAAATAAATAAATCTGATTAAATTATAAAATACTGAATTTTAAGTAATATTATGAATAATAAAATTTTAATAAAAAACTAATATTAATACAATAATAATTAAATACATATTAATGATTGATATTTATTATATACACATTAAATAGCCTTTAATAAGGGCATATGTGTATTTTTATATGAAAGTGGGTAGAAAACTTTTTTTTAAAAGAAAGTGGGTAATTTTTTTTTAATTTTATTAGAATGGGTATTTTGCTTTTTGTCCATTTTTTAAAATTAGAGCTAAATTATCTAAGATTTTAAGATTTTGGATTCGAGGTATTGAGAGAAAGTTTATAGGTTCTCTTGTGATAGTCCAACTTGTGGTGGGGTGGTAATTCTCCTCTTAATGCAATTATGAATTATAGTTTTAGATGATCTTCACCTATAATAATTGCACTTCCGAGCTATAACGAAACAAAATGATGTGATATGTATTTAATAGTAGAAGGAACAATTATAAATGATAATAATACCTTTCATAAAAATAAATATGTTTCCATAAAAAAATTCAATCTCATCCACATATTGAATTTAAGATAACATAATTTTCATTTATTATTAATTACAGAGGATTTGTACTCTTTTCATGCTGCACCCTTTATCCACAAACCCAAAAATCACGAACATACTCGGAATAGAATAAAAAGTAAAATAAAATAAATCTATATGGAGGCCAACAAAATTAAGCTAGTCAGATATGATAGAAAGAGTAAAGTTATCTATCCATTTTTTAAGATAAATTATATATATATATATATTGAGATATATGATATATTGAATACGATAGAATTTTAATGGATTATATTGATTGCAATCGGGATTAATACCAAAATCGTCCCATAATATTTTCACTTTTTCGTTTTGGTCTCATAACTATGTAATGTTTCAATTTAATCCCTTAACAATTTAAATTTAATCAAATTAGTCCCGTAACTATAGAATATTTTAATTTAGTCTCATAACAATTCAAATTTAACCAAATTAGTCCCATAAATATGTAATGTTTCAATTTAGTCCCATAACAATTCAAATCTAACCAAATTAGTCTCAAATCGCCGGAAATGACATAAACAAATTAGAGTATTTTTATACTCTCACTAAAAATAAACTAAAATGCACATTCAGTGAGGATATTAAATCTCCTCACTATTATTTTTTGTGACTAAAGAATATTTTTCTTGTAGTGAAATTTAGGATTAATTTAATTAGATTTGAATTATTATTGGACTAAATTGAAATATTACGTAGTTATGAGATTAATTTGGTTAAATTTGAATTATTATGTGACTAAATTGAAACATTACATAGTTATGGGACTAATTTGGTTAGATTTGAATTGTTATGAGACTAAATTGAAATATTACATAGTTATAGGACCAAATCAAAAAAGTTGAAAAATTATGGGATGATTTTGGTATTAATCCCATTGCAATTCTAATATTAAAATAGTATGTGTTTGTATTTATGATTGTTTTCTTAAAATTAATCCGATGTAATACTTGAGATCAAATTATCCATTTCTTCTAAGATTAAATTGAATTCAAATATCGGGTCAATATTTAATTTTGGGCTCTAATAAAAAAATCAAACACAATTTTATTTAAAATTAGGTGCATAATTCATCATAATCCATGAAACAAATACCCCTCAAACAAATACATCCAAAGTTTACTATATAAAGGCCACAAGTTTCCTTAGGGGGTGTTTTGTTTCATAAATTATAGTGGATTAAGTTTCTAATAATAAATAAAATTGTGTTTGGTTTCTAGAATTTTAACCCAAGATTAAATCCTGACCTGATATTTGAATTCAACAACAAAGGGATAACTTAAACTCAACTATTACATCGGATTAATTTTAGAAAAACAATCATAAAATACAAAAATATATACTATTTTAAAATTAAAATTACAATCAATACAATCTAATTAAAATTCTATTATACTCAAATTTACCCTATCTAGAAAATTAAACATCCCTTGTTAGATTTTCTTGGATTGTATTTTATTGCCAGGCAACGCTCGCAAGTCTTCTCTAATCCCTAAATGAGTGTTGCACTTGCTCTATGCACGTATTAAAGATAGAGTAGTTGTTCTGTAAATTTGGATGCACATCATATATTTAAATTTTAAAATTAATTTTAATTCAAAATCTAAATTTGTAATTTCTGCTAATACGTGAATTTGGGTGCGTTTTATAAAAGTGGGTGAGACCCAACTTTCAAAAAAAAGTGATTCTACACTTTTTTAATTGATTGAAAAAATACTCTTTGTCTTTCTCTTTCTCAGTACTTACAAGTGAATTAAGTCAGAGGTATTAAGAGAATATTTTGGTAAATTTATTTTTAAATATTTTATAAAATATAATTTTTATTACTCCCTCCGTCCTACTATAAGTTGTTCATTTTGCCATTTTTGTTTGTCCCACTATATGTTGCTCATTTGTTTTTTTATCTTTTTTGGAACTACTATTCATTTCTTTATTATTATTTTTAATACTTTTTACACTATTTTCATTACTTTTTCACTTTTTTCGAACACATCACTTACACTTTTTCACTTTTTTCGATCACATCACTTATACTTTTTCACTTTTTCGATCATATCACTTGTAACTTTTCATTTTTACCTTAATTCGTGTGTCAAAAAACAACGAGCAACTTAGAGTGGGACAGAGGGAGTAGTTGTTTTAAGAATTTATAAGATGTTATTTTTAAATAATTTATAAATCGTTGAATTATTTAATTAATATAACTTATAAGTTTTTAGTTATATTTTTAAAAATAATTAATTTTAATAAAATTTAAATTTTCTTATATTGAAATAAGAGTTGAGATATAACGATAGAGTTGGGTTAGACATGATCGGCAAATTTATTAAAATATGTTAATTTTGAAATTTTGTAATCAAAATATGGATAAAATTTAGGAAATAAAGCCAATCGGGAGGAGCAAAACCGACTGGATGTTTTGTCAACTTGTTATTTGAGCCGACTCAATGGTGTGGTGTATCACCTAATCTTTACTATTTATCTAAATTTTATGTTATTAATGTTCTAATCTGCTTTTTGCCCCACTACTTCCACTCCTAGACTTCACCCTCAAACTATATATATCAAAAAAATTCTTTTTTTGAGTGACTGATGTAATAAATATTTAATAAAAGCACATGTGATATATCTTTTCTATATTTTTGCTCTTAAAAATTTAATTTTAATTTCCACATAAAATTATTTTATGTGAAACCGTCTCATACATAAAATTACAAAAACAAAAAATAATAAAATTATATTGAAATTTAATAATATTTTTTAAAAAGTGATAATTACTTTTAATAAAAATATTATTACTTTTTTAAAATTCAATACTAATTTTAGAGCAAAATGTAACCATTTTTTTTAAATAATAATCATTTTTAACAAAAATATTACTCCAAACATGATTGGTAAAATTTTATGTATAAAATAATAAATTAGTTGGATTCAATGTGGTCCCAAAAAAATAAAAATAATAGTGACATTTTATTTAATACGTAACTATTGTGAATGTGGAGTTTACGAAAGAATTTTATTTTTTGGATTTGCAAATTGATGGAGATAAAGAATGTAGAAGATTATAAAATATAGATAAGGAATATATAATATTATATATTATGAATAATTTTAGATTGGTATATTTTTAATAAACTACTTTTAAATTGAATAAAAAAAATTAGGAATATAATATATTAGGAATATGAGTTGAAGAAAATTTTGTACCAATTTAAAAATAATATGTTAAAAATGTACCAATATGAAATAATTCCTAATATATACAAATATTCTTTTCTTTTAGAGGACTAATATAAAATATTCTTATTCCTTATCTGTAATATATAATCTTCTACATTCCTATCTCCACCAATTTGCAAACCTAAAAATAAAATTCTTTCATAAACTCCACATTCACAATATTTACGTAGCTGCATAAAATGTCATTATTTTTTTTATTTTTTGGGATCCTCATTACACTAAATCCAACTATTTTATTACTTTATACATAAATTTTACCAATCATGATTGTAGCAATATTTTTATTAAAAATAACTATTACTTTTAAAAAGAATGTTGCCACATTTTGCTCTAAAAGTAATTATCATTTTTATAAATATTATTAAATTTTAATATAATTTTATTATTTTATCTTTTTGCTAATTTTATGTAAAAGATGGTTTCACATAAAACAATTTTATTTGAAAAAATTGAATTTTTGAGAGCAATAAATATAGAAAAAAAAAAATCACATGTGCTTTTATTAAATATTTATTAGATCAAACACTTAAAAATATTATGTTTCATATGAGAAAAAAAGTTCTCACATATAATTTGAGGGTTAAGCTAGAAACAGAAGTTAGTGGGGTCAAATTAGGGTAGAACATTAATAACATAAAATTAAATAATTTAGGTTAGGTGATACACCACACTATGCAATTATCCTGTCATGTTGGCATACAGAATTCATTGACTAGAGGTCCGGTCGGTTCTACTCCTCCCGACTGACTTTATTTTCATAAACATCTAAAAAAATTCCCTATTTTGACTAAAAAAATTCAAAATTAAGCATATTTTAATAAATCTACCGACATGATCTGATGGTAAAAAAATAAGTTAGTATATGTTAATTATAAAATATTACTACCTCCGTCCATGAAATTTATGCTCACATTTTTGCACGTGGTTTAATGCAATATGTCGGAGGATATTACGTGATATTGTGAGGTCCGTTTTGAATAAAGAGAATATTTATGAAAAATATATCATATGTACTTTCCATAAATACTTCTTTATTCAAAATGGATCTCACAATATCTCATAATATCTTGCGATATATTGCATTAAAGCACGTGCAAAAATATGAGCATAAATTTCGTGGACGGAGCGAGTATAATTCAAACAACACATGGTCGACACACAACAGCTTAATTTTCGTAGAAAATCTTTTCATAATCGTGGCACAAAAATATAGGACCAAACGTGAATTGATGACGAAAGATACTCTTTTCCTTTTCTAAAGAATTTAATTTTTTCTATTTAGATATTCCATTCAAATTTATAATCCTATTAGAAAAATAGTCTCCCTTGTTCATAATAAATAATCTAAATTATTTTATTTATTTGTTAATAAAAAATAAAAATATTTTTAAAATAAATATAATTATTTTTATTTATATTCTTTAACATATATTTATTTTTACTACTATTTATCATAAAATTTCATGTACAATATATTTAAATAATTTACATTATACTTAATTTAAATATAATATTTTTAATTTTTAAAATAAGACTTAAATATTGAGAAAGTATCAATTTAAACTCACAAATGTAACATCATAGCTTAGCACGCAACACGGGTTCAATTTTCAATTTTAACTCACACAAGTAACATTTCTCAAAGTCAAAGCTTAGCACGCAACACGGGTTCAATTTTCAACCCAAGCAACCCGCAAACCTCCGGGTACAAAGCCTTCCTAAGACCCGCATAAACCTCGCCGCTCCACCCTCTCTTCGACAGCTCCTCCGCCGTGCGCTCCGCCGCAGCCACCACCTCCTCCGGCGTGCCATACGTCGAATCGACGATTCCCAACCCCACCGCCGCCTCCGCCCTAATCTTTGCCGCCTTCAGCACCAGCTCCCGCCGTGCCCTGCTAGATCCGATTTTCTCCATAATTAAAGCCGTAAAGTAATCCGGCAAAGTCATTCCCATATCCAGCTCACTCATGTACACCACTCCCCTCGACGACGTCATCAGGACGTAGTCGTGGCTCATGGCCAACAACAGACCCGCGGCGGCGGCGTGGCCGGTGACGGCAGCTATCGTCGGCATAGGGAGGGAGAGAAGATCCGCGACGACTCCTCTGAATAGATCTACCATCCGGCTGAGCTCTCTCATCGCCGCTCCGGCCGAGCCGGCCTTCGCGCCGACGGCTTGCGCGTGATGCAGGTCGAAGCCGTTGGAGAAGAATCGGCCTTCCGATACCGTGATGATAGCCGATCCGGTGACGGCTTGAGATTTCACTTCAGCCAAAGCGGCGCGGATGGAAGCGATGACCGGCGGGCTTAACCGGTGCTCCTGATCCTTCTTCGTGTCGCCTTTCAGCGTAAGGATGAAAAAGTTGCCGCGCTTCGCTAACGTACACATGGTGCGCAGTGGGTGGAGGATAGCAACGAACACGGAAAGGAAGGATAAGAATGAGATCAGCTGATAATGTGCTGATGGTATATGTGGATTAACAAGAAAATGAGGAATAAACTGGCGTATTATATTGTTATTAATTAGAGATGATAATTATTTAATCCTGTATATAGTCAAACTATTTTGTTAGAATAAGTTTCATCTTACACTATTTTAATAATAATAACTACTTTAATTTTGTTTTTACTTTTATGGAAAGAATATAAAATAAAAAGGGAATGAAATGAAAGTTATTATGATAAATTTTTAATTTTTTTTATAATCAAAATCATTCCTAACACATTGACACTACTCACATTCTAAAGTACTCAACAAATGCCCTTTAAAAAAAATGTAAAAATGGTGCACAGTAGATGAATAGAGGAGTAATATTAATATATATGAAAATTTTAGTTTTTATAATTATATATAATAAAATTTAACTTTTCAAATATATATATATATACTTTATTTTTTAAGTTCTAATGTTGGTTTAGATATTTATTTTTGTTCAATTTAAAATTAAGTTTTTGTTTTGATGGTATTTTTATAGTTAATTTTAGATATGATTTTGTTATTTGGATGAATTAATTTTGTTAACTTGTATTTAATATTTAGTTTATTTAAATATATATTTGTATTTAGATTTTTTTAAATTTATTTTAAAAAATTATGAACTTTTAATAAATGAGGCAGATGGGTCAAATCTGCCTGCTCGGACAGACATAGATATCAGAAATATTGTCCCACAGCGGAGCATGGAGCAGAGCAGAACGGACCGGCTACACAAATGCGCAAAGCAAACATTAATATCGAGATATTTGCCCTATTGTCATTTTAATTTAAATTCTACTGCTGTCCACAACATAAAATTACACTATTACTATTAATAATAATACTATTTTATTGGGCAAATGAATCAATGAAGTGGATATTAGTTAATTTATTAATTTTATTTTTTCTAAATTATAATCATTCATAATACTAGTATTTCTTTCCATCAAAGAGAATATTGGAATTTTAAATTCACCTATTTTCACTATTATATATAGCTGATTGATTAAAAGTTTGGGACTCTCTCTCTCTCTCTCTCTATATATATATATAGACTATATGCACATAAACATTTTATAATTCCATATCAAGACTAGTAACTTTATTGATGAAGTCGCAGTTGAATTTAAATTTATTGAAGCCCATCTCATAATCAAATGATGGGCCTTATTACCACACCTAATATCAAGTCAACCATGATTCCACAGTTCCACTCCCAAAAAATATACCCCCTCTGTCCCGTAGGAATTTGCACACTTTTCTTATTTGGACATCCCACATAAATTTGCACACTACTAAAAAAGGAAGCATTAATTTACGTGCACACTCACAAACTTTTACACATATTTACTCATATGCCACTACTTTATATATAAAACTATTTTTTCTTAAAAAATGTGCCGTCCCGTAGGGTGCAAATTCCTACGGGACGGAGGGAGTACATTATTTTAAGTTTTATATAATAATTTATGAACCAATATTGGTTTTATATTCTACAATTTATACCGAGCCAATTATGTTAAATAGATAAATATAATTTTAAAATAGCAAAATTTAATTGGATTAGTCTTGTATGCATCAGTTACACGGTGCAACTCAAGTTCATTTTTAAAAAGTTAAACAATTTATAACTGAAAAGTTAAACAGTTTATTACTGAAAAGTGTATCTTGTAAACAGTTTATTACTTAAAAGTTAAACTATGAAAGATACACTTTTCTGTAATAAACTGTTTAACTTTTCAGTTATAAATTGTTTAAATTTTAAAAAATAAATTAGAGTTAAACCGTGTAACTGGTGCACTGAAGACATACTCAATTTAATTCGAAGTTTGTAGTCACAAAAAGACTTCGTTTCTTCAAATTGGGCAAAAACGGGCCATTCGGAATGCCCCTAAAAGGATTCATTTCTTCTATCTCGCTTTGCCAAATACAACTGTTCTAACTTAAAAAAAAAATTACATCTAAAACGACTTTCAGCATGTTCTGAAAATTTATCCTTTTTAAAAAATGGTATTAATTGATATTTTAGTATAAGTAAGAATATTGAGTGTGAATAAATAAAATAATTAATCTAAATTAATGAAGATATATTTGGGGAAAAAACTTTTATTAATAATAATGTAACTATTTGCGGGGGTAATTATATTTTTTCCACTTTCATTTAGAGAATCCAGAAGAGTAAAATCTATTTAAAAGTGTATATGTTATATATATATATAAAAAAAAACTTAAACAAAAACATTAGACATTAGATGTAATATGATCACACTATGTCCAACATTTAACATTAACTTATTAGAACTTGTGAATGTCTCAAGACAAAACTATTCAATACTATAAAAATATAAATTACAATGAATCTTTTAAAAGTAGCATAACTTAATTCAAAAATATTAAAATAAATTAAACTTTCAAAGAGGAAAAAAACACAACTCAAAAAATACTTTTTTTCTAAAATTCTGAAATAAGTTCTCTCAATTAAATAACAAATATCATTTATCTCTCCTTCTATCTCGATGCTCACCATCTTCACTCACCGACGCAAATATAGCCTCTCATAATTTTTCGTTCATATCACATTCTTAACTTTCACATTTCATATCATATTCTCTACTCCTCTTGTTGATTGTGTGATCCTAGCAATAAAAACCAAGTCCTTCTAAAATAAATGTTTGTTTGCAAACTCAATATAAAAAATAAAAATGCTTATTTTTTAAAAAAGAAACACTTAAAATATATTTTCAATAACTATTTTAAGTGCTTATTATTATTTTTGCTCAAATAACAATTTTTAGCTTTTAACTTTTAGTTAAGCACTTCTACACATTCCCCAATAAAATTATACTCAATACTCTTTTTAGAAGCACCTTTTTTGCAAACAAATTTTTCTTAATCATTTTTTAAAACCATTCAAGTTTAAAACTCTCTTTATTTTTCATTTTGCTACTAAAATTAATTAATATTACATTTTCAATTCTACTAATGGTGATCTCATATTTCACGACTTACAACAATTTTCACCTCAAAAAATACAAAACACACATTAACAACCTAATTTTAATTAATTAATAAATATAAAAGTAAAATAAATAATAACATCGCATTTACTTTTTTTATTTATATTTCTAATTGAATTAACAACAATTCTACTAAAGGCGATCTCATATATTTCATGACTTGCAACAATTTTCACCTCAAAAAATACAAAACACACATTAACAACCTAATTTTAATTAATTAATAAATATAAAAGTAAAATAAATAATAACATTGCATTTACTTTTTTAATTTATATTTCTAATTGAATTAATAATGACAAAGATGAAACTTAAATATGGAGGATCGGCCAACGGGCCAACCCAATTTGATTTCCACAAATTATGTGGGCCATATGTCTTGATTGCCATACAGCACTAACCCCTTTAATGGGCTAGCATGGCATATTTAGCCAGCCCACCCTTTTAAGACTTAAGTTTACTCCTCAATCCATATTTATAAAACCTTTCTAACTTATCTATCCAAACATTTCGATGTGGGATAATGATCCCAACAAAAAAGGTGGCTGCTTATATTAAAGCCCAAAATAAATATATTTTAAACAAATAGATAATTTTATATTTTAAATCAAATAATTTTACACTTTAAATCAAACACACTCAACGAAAAAGTTTCCCACATATTCGGATTGTGTAACCAATCAATTGAAAATCCAAATGGACACTCATGAATCGGACGAATCGGAAAAAATTGTCGCCCTTCGCACGAGTTGGAAAAAATTGCATCGTTCTGGGAACAATCTCTGAAATTGCATCGTTCTGGGAGCAATCCCTTCGCACGAATCGGAAAAAATTGCATCGTTCTGGGAACTATTGGAATTTTTTTTCCGCTTTCCTTCGCGCCAGACATGCGTCTTCTTCCATGGATCTCTGATACCTTCCCCAAGATTTTCTTTTTTCTCAATAATTGCGTCGGTTCACCAGCTTCGCTGCCACATGGTTCTTTAACTCTGCTTTGCCACCATATGCTCTGCCTCCACTATGGAACAGTGGTCAGGTTTAAATAGGTCTCTTGAGCCTTGCGGGTTAATGAATAAGCCAACATTAACCTGGGTCAGCCATATAACCCTGAATAAGAAACCTGCTAAGTAAACAAATTATAAACCCATGTTATTATAAAAATAATTGATTATAATAATTTTTTATATTATAAGTATATGTTATACCATTTTGTTTCACTATATAAAAAACCAGAATCACTAGACCACCTTGAATTGCAACATAAAACTGCAATCCACACTTGACAAGACCCAATGATGATAATGCCCATAAAAAACATGCCTTGATCTGGCCATGTTGTATAAATATGTATTAACATATTTTAAGTTACTTATTTATAGATTGTGGATATGTTACTACCTAATTCATGCAATTATTATAATTTAATTCAATATTATTACATATATAAGAATGAGGAGAATTGTTTTCTTTCTTTCTAATTCTATTATTTCCGAATTAATTTTCTTTAAAGGTATTTCCAAACTAAAATTGGCTACAAATATTACAATATATAGACAATATTGCTTACGTCGGATTTTCTGCACATCTTTAAATATATATTTACGTATTTCAATGTCTTGCTATCCAAGTGGACATATGATCCATTTTGGATATGAGTTGTAACACCATTTTGCATAAACTTTGATTCGTGTTAAGAGCATCTCCATTCCTCCACCCTATGTCACGTAGGGTTATAATCAAATCGAATTAAAGAAAATATCATTATTTGAAGTATGAATTAAAGAAAATCCAGTAGTTGTCTCCACCCAAAATCGCAGGCCTCACCAGATTTTGAAGTATGAATTTGTATGCACATGATATAAATGAGGACTAGGAAGATAGAGAAACAAAGATAGGAAAGGGAGAGTATATGTGTGTACAGAGAGAGATGAGCGAGAGGTATATGTGAGTGACATTCAAATTAAAATAGACATGACTTAAAAATGTTCCTCCGTATTTTTTGTCAGATTGACAGATGGAAAGATTTGCCTTTGCATATAGTTTATTAGACCCCCATTATAAGTAAAAGAAAGTGGTGTCTCTCTTTGTAAATAGAGTGTTTAAATGCTCTTATATGCAATAAATTATAAATGTATTTGCTAGTATCTCATGATTTTATACTGTTATTTCATTTTAAAAGTCTAATGATATCATTAAGTATATCTAGCGATATTAATTTCATACTTTGAAACTTTCTTAACAAATCAATCCACATTATTACCGAGAGCTAGTATTGTATGAATTAGTTTTATTGAAAATTAATTTACAATTGATCCTAAACAGTATCACAAATAACATTTTCCAGTGGAATGACTACTTTTTCTGCCCCTTAATGGATTCCATATGTGGGGGTGTCGTGTCACATTTAAAATAATATAACTTTATTGGTTTTATTTAACAATGAACGAGCACTATTTTGAAATAAAGTGGGTTATGTGAGAAATTTTTATTTCTATTTTGAGGGTGTAAAAAATACTATGAGGTGCACCAAAAAAATTGTGAAACAGCCAATACAATTCAAAATTATGAAAATTATCATGTGTTAATTTATGGACATAAACTTATATATTCATCACTCATGTGATACTCACACATATTATTTATGCATGAGTATTACATTAGCTGTAGATGTATAAATTTTTACTCACCAATGAATATGTGATTACCATTCAAAATTAATACCTCACAGTAAAAAAATAAATAATACTCTTTAAAATACTAACTATTAATACTTAAAAAAATACATTTATAGTGAATACTTTTCTAGTAAACCTTTTGATTTGTTTGATAGACTTGGTAAACCTTGTAAATAAACCATTTCAATCAATTAATTGTGTTTGGTAGAATAATATTATTTTTACAATTGACCGAGAAAAAACCAATCAATGAAAAGGTTTCAGGCAAATTACTGTAGCTCTTCAACAATTGCATAAGATCTTTCACAGCAGATATATTTCTTGAAATTCTATAACGTATACTTTTGCCAAAAACACCCTTTTGTATTATGTGCCTTGAGTTGGAAAATCACTCTATGTTTCGTAGCCACCGATACTATTTTTTTCGTGCGGCTGTCACTACCTTTTTTAATATTATGTTGCAACTGTGCTCCGCCACCGGAATCTGTTTGTGATATTATAAGATTAATTCTTTGTTGGACAATATAATTTCTTCTACTTAATCATGAGTGAATTTTGTAAAAAAATCTTCTTCATTTTTGTTTGGGAAATTCTCTGTCACCATCTGTACTCGCCTTTGTCACGTGACAATCGCTGCCCTCGTTGTTGCTTAACATTTTTTTAGAATTTTTATATTTGGGTTTGAATTGATAAATTTTCTTTCTAATTGATATTGAATTATTGTAAAATTGGGATCTTCATATATTACTGAATTTTTGGGTTCACAATTTATTTTCTCCTGGGTTGCCATTTCTTTTGTTGAATTGAAGTTGTAGCTAAAGAGTATTCCCTCTGTCCAGGTATAAATTAATATTTGTTTTTTGAGCACACAAATTAAGGTAAAGATAAAAAAGTATAAGTGATGTGATGAGAAAATTAAAAAATTATAAGTGATATGATGAAAAAATTTAAAAATTATAAGTGGCGTTATAAAAAAGTGAAAAAATAATAAAAATAGTGTAGAAATTAATTAAATTAATAATAAAAAAATGAATAATAGTTTCCAGAAAAAATTAAAAATAAATGAGAAATATATAGTGGGACATATGAATATGACAAAATGAGCAACATATAGGACGGAGAGAGTATATGCCCACAGTCACAGATCCTCTCCGTTTCTTTCTCTCAATTTTCTGTGAATTTCGGAGAGAGATAGACACAAAATTAAAATAATTAATAATTTTTTTTTATTATCCATGATAATAACCCCACTCAATGTATTATGTCTATCTCTTTTATAATTTTAGGGGAAATTTACACAAAGAAATGGAGGTGATCCGAACTAGGGAGTATATATGAATGGCCAAAAAATGAGATTTTTTTTTGCAGATGAATTTTTTAAGATGGTGGTGAAGGGATTATTGAAAATGGCAAAAGAGAGATTTCGGTGAAATTTTGCTATTTTATTATGATATATTATTGTACTAAATAATCAAATTATTATAACATAATTATTATATTTTATTAAATATCAAAAAGTACTTTTCACCTTTAATTTATATCTCAATTTCTATCTTAGACCACTTTTCCTATATCCCCTTCAAATGTAGACTAGGTATATAATGTTTTAAATTTGAACTAGAAACTCATAGTCATAAACACATAACATGATGACCCGACCCGGTAAAACCCTAAAAATTGTGAGCCCCACTAAGTTACCATCCCGCGAATGCCTGCCTGCCTGTTCAAGGTATAGCGCACACGCATCTCCCCCCCCCCCCCCCCCCAAAAAAAAAAAAAAAAAAAAATCCACCCAAAAAAGCTCAGTTGCTTTATATAAAGTATCAGTAGTTCCCATAAATATGCTATTGTAATAACTGGTAATAATATTTCATAATTTATTATTTATTATTATAGCGAATAAATTAAATATTAAATGAAATTTATGTGAGAATTGAAAACAGTCTCATAGTATGAGATCAATAAATAAAAATAATAATAAAATATGATAATATTTTTGTGAAAAGTGATAATTATATAATCAAAAATATTATTTTATTTTTAAAAAAATCGGTGATAGTTTTAAAAGTAAAATGTAATGTTTTTTTTTAAAAATTGATAGTCATTTTTAACAAAAATATTATTATTTTAATTGAAATTTTATTATTAATTTTTTTTAACATTAAATGGTTTTCTTGTATCTGCGATAATAATATATTGAAAAAGGGAAACCCTATTCCAAAATTTGATAGTATTACATCACAATACACAACACGCACATGAAATTATATAAATAAGTAATAAAATTAGCGTGAATTTTATTTCCTCCCCCTTCTGCTCTTATTCTGCTGTTACTTTTTTCCCTCACCCTGCGACCTCTCTAATCTCTCTTGAGTACTCATTTGCCTAATTATTGAACAAAGCTTCGTTCGCTTTTGCACAAGGTCTGTTGATGTATATCGATCTGAATTACTCCAATTCTATTCTCCTGTTTCGCGTATTTTACTCGGTTCTTGATTTGGTATTGATTTCCTGTTTGGGTTTTCTAAATTAGGGTTTGGGGTATTGGTATTGGGATTTCCGGATGTTATTGGAATTCTGAGATGGGTTGTGACTTTATGGGTTTTCAGTTTGAAGTCGATGAATTGCTGGATATTTCTTGATTACTTTAAAAATCGACCTGGTCTTAGATAATGGCTATTGTTCGAAGGATTATAGAATTAATCTCGTGTTTCTCGTTAATGGTTTTTGTCGTTGTCGGATTACATAAATTAGGGTTTATTGGAAGTTTTCTTCTCTGATGTGGGACATTGAGTTTCTAAAGACACGGGGGGGGAGATCGGTGCGATTTCTTGAACCCTCCGTTGTAATTTTGGATTAATTTTTATATTTTTTAATAATTAATTTGGTATTTATTCATGGACTTATTGTTACTTTTAATGTGCCACATTGAATGGATTTTTAATGTTCCCCTTTACCAAAAGAATGCATGTCTTTTTATTAATATATAACACAACTTCATGATTTATTTTAAGAGATGGGCAATGCTTTGGTGAACAATTAAATCTTATTTGTTATAATATATGTATTTGATTGGGGTTTAGTTTCTAGTGAAGCAGGTAAAGTAGGGGAAGTGTGCTGGGAGTTATAGAGTGGGGAAAATGGCTGGGGTTGCAACTGAGGAGGCTGGATCAGGAAGGTCCTATGAAGGTGTCTCAACTGGGCATCAACAGCAGCGATGCCAATCTGGGGAAGCATTAGCAGAATGGAGGTCTTCGGAGCAGGTCGAAAATGGGAGTTCATCTACTTCGCCCCCTTACTGGGATAGTGATGACGATGATGATGATGGAGGTGTGCTATTTTTTCCGTATATTACTTGGCTGATGGAATTGTGATAATGTCAGTTGATGTGTCACATATGGCATGACGTTCGATGATCACAAAATTTAATTGACATCTTTCTGCAGTATCTATTCTCTCTCTATATATTGAGTTTCTTGTTTCAAAAGTTCAATTTCAATATAACGAGACACTTGTATAAAATGAAATTGTTAACCAGTTTTTAAGAAGGGAAAGAATATTAAGTCAAAAGTAACACGAGACAGGAAAGGAAGAAACTACAAAAGTTTTCGTAGCATTCTGTGCATGAGAAGCTTGCTTATGTTTATATTGTGATAGACTGTCGTCTTCAAACTCGTGAACTTTGAAAAGAAAGGGCTTTGTTGTGTTCAACTCCTAAAAAGTAACTTTTATTCGCCTTTGATTTTGTTGTCATCAAATCAAACACTGGCGGTGAAGAATGTTCGCGAGGCAGACAATTTTAGTTATGTGCTGTGGTTTGATCGCCGAACTTGATTTCTCCTGCTTGGTCGCCATCCTCATTAGCATCAGTATTATGGTGATTGCTCTGTTTTGTTATGTTTGGTGGGGAAACTTTATAGATTGGTGATATTTGTCATCCCAAGTGACATTTCCTTCTTCCAGCAGCAAGTGCTCTTTTATTCTTCAGTTTGTGGTGTAACCTGTGGTAGGCGTTCTCTTTTATGTGTATTAGGGTATTGCTTAGATAGGTAATCTGGTGAGATCTAGGCAGTTTACTGGTTTAAATCTCTCGCTTTTCCCTTTTTTATTATTTGCTGAGTAATATGTGGAAAAGAATATGTTATTATTATGTTAAATGATGCAAATTTGAAATTTGTATTCAAAATGCATGTATTAACTTTAGCGATGCGATGCTTGGAGATTATTGTCTCGTTTGAATTGTTGTGCCTCATAAAATTTAAATAAGTTACATACTTATCCATGTGGAACACATTGCAAGGTAGATGAACGAAGAAAAAAAAATTGAACTGAGAGCTGAAAAGGTTGTAGGTGCAACACTAAAATTAAAGAGAGCTTTTGTATAACTTATGAAATTTTTAGTGGAGGTATGAATATCTTTTGAAAAGAGAGATGCAGTGGAAAATACAAAATGTTAGTAGGATAAGTATCATAGATTATATGTATTTGGATTATTTTGAGAGCATCAATAGAGATTAAAATGTGGTTGGAAAATGAAACCTATATTGAACTGGGCCATGTCATCTCATGCCCAAAGGTGTACTGTGCATAACATACCTTTTGGATTCTAGGAGGAGGCTAATTTGAATGGTTTATCACTAATGTTCTCTTTGACTTTTGAATTTCTTATATAACTGCAGGAACTTATTTTATCTAGCCTATACATTTAAATGTTAGTAGGAAAAGTATCACGGATCATATGTATTTGGATTTATTTTGAGAGCATCCATACAGATTAAAATTTGGTTGGATAATGAAATAAAACATATTGAACTGGGCCACATCATCTCATGCCTAAAGGTGCACGGTGCATAACATACCTTTTTGATTCTAAGAGTAGATTAATCTGAATGGTTGTCAATGATGTTCTCTTGGACTTTTTGAATTTCTTATATAACTGCAGGAACTTTTTTATCTAGCCTATGCATTCAAATGCTGTTTCATTGCTTATTTGGCTGTCATTGTGTTGCAGGATTAAAACCTTCCGACTTATATGGAAAGTATACTTGGAAGATTGATAAATTTTCTCAAATTAATAAAAGAGAACTTCGGAGCAATGCTTTTGAAGTTGGGGGCTACAAATGGTATGGCCTATATCGTTTTGCGTTCTGCTGTTACTGTCCATAAAGATTTCCAATCAGGAGAACTGGCTTAAGTTCTGACTTCTGATTTACTATTTATTATTATGATTATTTTTATTTGACATAAAAAGTATTATGATATTATAATTAATCTGATGAGCACACCACGTTACAATCTATCCTCTTTAGAGATAATGTTTGATTTTAAGCAGAAGGATGAATAAATATCTGTTTCGGGGCATCTTGTCCTTTGTTGATCAAAATATTAAACTCTCTGCATACTTCAAACGCTTGCATATTAAGATTGTGGTTATTTGAGCCAAAACTGGAGTTATAATAACCTGCTTTAATGTGATGCTGTGTCATTTGTTCCTTCGTTTATTTAATTTTGAACTCCTTATTGAGTGTCTAAATGTGTTTCCAGAGGCTTTGACAGATATGAGTTTGGCTTTTACCATCAGTAATGCCTCTTCTGTTTATTAAATATTTAGCAGCACATAAGCAATTTAATTGAATATTTTTGTTCTCAGTATTTTTTTAAAAAATTCGTTGTCAACCTATTTAATTTGCATCATTCCATCTCAGTAAATTACCTTTCAATTCAGATCATCAATCCAGTGTCTAGATGTTTTCTCATGGTCTTGATAGTTGATATACAATTTTGATCCTACTGCTCATGCGTAACTAGATTATACTTTGACTGATAGGTATATTTTGATTTACCCACAAGGCTGCGATGTCTGCAATCACCTATCTTTGTTTCTTTGTGTTGCTAATCATGACAAGCTTCTTCCAGGTTTGAAGCATAGTGGATAAATCTGGATTAAAACCTCTATATTGATTTGCAGTTCTAGTAACAATGTTTTGCTTTTGATCAGGGTGGAGTCACTTTGCACAATTTACTATTGCTGTCGTTAATAAAGATCCTAAAAAGTCCAAATATTCTGGTACTTACATCATTTTCCTTGTTATTTTTACTTCTAGAGAACCAGCTTGATATGCTTGTTTAATACTGTTAGATACATTACACCGTTTTTGGAAGAAGGAGCATGACTGGGGATGGAAGAAATTTATGGAGCTATCAAAGGTGTTGGATGGCTTTATTGATGCTGATACTTTAATAATTAAAGCTCAAGTCCAAGTTATTAGGTACTTTTATGTATATCCTGCCTGTCAATTTTTACTGCAATTTCTGTTGGTAAGAAACAGAAGCTGCAGTTAACCTGTTTGGAGAGACGTGTTCCGTATTCACATGTGTTGTAAGTATTAGCCTTTTATTCGGACTTTCTATGCCAAAAGCATAAATACGACTCTTTTCAAAAGTACATACTAGTTAGAAAACAAAAGGGTATTCTGCAACAAAAGTACACCACTGAAGGACAAGTAAAGATTACACTTATTGTTTCCATGACACTTAGCTGTTTCTTGGCAGGGAGAGAGCAGATCGACCCTTTCGTTGTCTTGACTGTCAGTATCGGCGGGAGCTTGTACGAGTGTATTTGACAAATGTAGAACAAATTTGTCGGCGTTTTGTGGAAGAACGTAGGACCAAACTTGGAAAACTATTAGAGGATAAAGTTCGCTGGTCTAGGTACTGTATACATGTTCTTCAATTTTAATATTGTAGCCTCGTCTATCTCTAGAGAGACACTGTTTTATATTTATTAAATCAAGCATATCTAGTTCAGGTGATAATGCATTGTTCCCTTTTGAATGCTTTTTTATGATCATTCTGCATCATCATCGTACATCTATGGAATACCTCATCCCTGAACTATATTAACTCTTATCTGAGTTTGATTAACCCGGCTTCAGATTTCTTTTCAGGCACTTGAGAATTAAAAAAAAAAAAATCTTTTTTTTTAAGTTGGAGGACTAGAGAATGAGAAATATGATTTCTACCAAAACATCCTTTGCAGATTACAATTATCGATATGTGGGTGAAAAGTGAAAACTAGTGTGCTGAGTGCAATTGGAGTTTCTTTAGTATTCAGAAGCATCTGAAAGATATGGATTTGCAAGTACAGACAAGAAACCTGTTTTAAGATCTAAAGTAACTCTCTTGTGTTACCCACATAATGATAAAAAAATTTCCTTTATAACCATTTGTTGCTAATTGTTCTGTATTTGACACCTCAATACATCATTCCTCTCCTACCTATCTACAATCAGAGTTCTATAAATGTAGCTAGTTATTCTGTTCCAATTACTTATTTGCATCTTGTTGTACTTTTCCAGCTTCTGTGCTTTCTGGATTGAAATGGACCAAAGTTCCCGGCGCCGCATGTCTCGTGAGAAGACAGAGTCAATTCTAAAAGTTGTTGTGAAGCATTTTTTCATAGAAAAAGAAGTGACATCTACACTTGTCATGGATTCATTGTACAGTGGTCTGAAGTCTCTTGAAGGCCAGAGTAAGGTTAAGAAGAGCAGGGGTAAGTATCTAGAGGCAGAAGAACTGCCAATACCTATTGTTGGCATTGAGAAAGATACATTCATTTTGGTGGATGATGTCTTGCTACTGCTTGAACGAGCTGCTATGGAACCCTTGCCACCAAAGGATGAGAAGGGTCCTCAAAATCGTACAAAGGTCAGGATTTTCTGACTATTCTGTGCTTTACTCAAATTGAAGCAAATACTTGATCTTTAGGTGAGCTGCCTGAATTGGTGTTGCTATCATCCTCATAAGAATGTACTAGTTTCAGGATATATCGATATTTGGCGCTCTTCATCTACTGATAGTGAACTAAGTGTTTATATATAGTTTCATATTTGAAAGTTTATTGATTGCTTCCTAATGTCAATTAGCATCGATAAATTAAGTTCATGATTTCTGAAGAAATAGGTTTTCCATTTTTCGGATACATGATCCTCATACTAATTCCATCTAAAAATATTTGGTAACTCTTTGAAACTGAGGAAACTTGTGGGATCTTGCTTACATAAAATTGTGACAGGACAGCATTTAGTGCAAGCACATGCTATTGCATGAAAATGTTTCACTAAACACTTTATTGGAGATAAATCTTGGATTGAACCATCCCGTGTGTCTGACCCTTGGTGGATTTTTTTTAAGATATCTTGCTAGATGCAGACAGCAAAATATATTTTGTTGAGCATAGTGATTCTATGCAACTGAGGTGTTGACTTGAAGAAATAATATATCTTAATAAAATTGAAACTGAACTAAAGTCTATAAATAGTTTGACTGTTTTGAATGTCAGAATGTGGGAGGCATGAAACTTTTTTTATATGTGCCTCAATCTTTTGTTGAGGAAAGTTATTTTATGGATACCGACTTAAAAAGTCATAATTTATCTTAATAATATTTAAACTGAAGTAAACTCTACCAATACCTTGACTGTTTTGAATGTGGTAGGCTTGAAATTTTTGTTATATGTGCCTCAATCCTTTAATCATGAATTTTGATGATTTTTTACTTTGGAGTACACTGATTTTTGTTTTCTTTCAGATCAGCGTTTGGGTTACCCTTCTTCTGTTTGCTGATTCTGTGATTTTCTTTAATCTCTACTTATAGGATGGGGCAGCTGGAGAGGAGTTCAACAAAGATTCTATTGAACGTGATGAGAGGCGTCTTACTGAATTGGGTCGCCGAACTATTGAGATATTTGTCTTAGCTCACATATTCAGGTTTGTCTTGATTATGCGCTTGAGGTCTGTTCGCGTTAAACATGTCATGCTTTCATGACTAGTTATCCTGCCAATATGGTGTCTACTGTTTAGGGCGCCCCTTTACCCATTCTCTGTTTGCTGCATGAATATCTTAAGAAGATGGAGAGTGTGTTTTAGAAAACCAAAATGTTTTGTTTGCTTATTTATGAGCTATAATGGTGTTCACGGTATTTCACTAACTGGTTAATCCTAGTATTGGGCCTATAGGCTTAATACACACATGCAAGCATACCACACACACATCCACTAGTCTCATCATGGAGGAAAAAATGAAGGGAAGAGGAGAAAAAAAAAAAGATGAGTTTTTTTTTTGAATTTTTATTTAGAAGGTTGAACCTAGATTACAATTCAAAAGTATTTTCCTTCATTACTATTTTTTTCTGCTTCAGTTAAAAAGTTTTCAATTCGTTCTATTTTACTTTCTCTACATTTATGCACCTTGTATATTTATGATCAATCTACATTGTCATTTTGTGGAGACTTCTTTATTTTTTTTGTATGTGCACAGTAAAATTGAAGTTGCATACCAAGAGGCTGTCGCGTTGAAGAAACAAGAGGAACTCATCCGGGAAGAGGAGGCAGCTTGGCTTGCTGAGATCGAGCAAAAAGCTAGGCGTGGAGCAATTGATAAAGAAAAGAAGTCTAAAAAAAAGCAGGTTGGTTTCAAATCGTCCTACATGGTGAAATTTAATTAGTTTCCATTCAATGAAGTAGAGGGATTGGGCTTTTATGCTTGAGATTATAATTTGATTATTAGCAGTAGTAGAAAATCTATATAATCTTAAATGTTGATTGTTTATTTTTAAAGATAGTAGTGTATCTTCATATGATACTTCGTAATGACTTTGATTAGCTCTGTGGACTCGTCATTGTCTAGGTGTATCGAATTAGCAGTATATTACTTTCTAGTTACTACCTCCATCCACGAAAAATACGCTCAGATATTCGCACGTGGTTTAATGAAATATGTTGAAAGGTATTACGAGAAATTGTGAGGTCCGTTATAAATAAAGAGAATATCTTTGGAAAGTACGTCATATGCAGTTTTCAAAGATATTCTCTTTATTTATATCGGACCTCACAATATCCCGTAATACCTTCCGACATATTGCCTTAAACCACGTGCAAATATCTGAGCGTATTTTTCGTGGACGGAGGGAGTATATATTAGAACATCAATGAAGAACTAAATTTGTTGTAGTTGAAAATTGAAATTAGTGAACACTAAGATGCTTTCACATCTTTATGCATAATCTTGGATTCTTGGTTGTCTTGCATTGATTTTATTATACAACATGCCTTCTGTTTTCTATATATATATTTTGTATATTTTAAATGTTGTTTGTTTATTTTTAAAGATAGTAGTGCATCTTCATATGATACTTCGCAATGATTTTGATTAGCTCTGTGGACTCGTCATTGTCTAGGGTGTATCGAATTAGCAGTATTTTACTTTCCAGTTATATATTAGAATTTCAATGAAGAACTAAATTTATTGTAGTTGAAAATTGAAATTAGTGAACACTAAGATGCTTTCACATCTTTATGCATAATCTTGGTTGTCTTGCATTGATTTTATTATACATCATACCTTCTGTTTTCTATATATATTTTTTGTATATTTGCATCCCCCCACCCCCAACCCCCCTTTCTGGTAGTGGTTCGGATTTCACTATGCACTCCTTTAATGGGGTTTAAGAACTTTTCTCCCTGTATTATCATTTCATTTTCAGGGCAAACAGAAAAAGAATAAAGGCAAAGCTAAGGATAAAGGAAGGGATGACAAAACTAGCACTGACAAGATCGAGGAAGATAGTCCTACTGCTGAAAGAGAGGAGATAGCCATTAACCTGAAAATTGTACTTGAAAAACCTGAGCCTATTGATGATGTCTCCGATGTGTCTGATTCTGTAGATGGTGTTCCCGAAACACCCCTACCGGATGAAGACAGAACTAGAAGTTCCATCAATTGGGACACGGATACATATGAAACACATTATCAGATAGAAGCTGGCGGCAGTGGGGTTAATGGTATTTCAGTTGTACAAAATGGTACAGATGGAAGAATTCCATCTGCAGTGGATGATAGCTCATCAACATGTTCCTCTGACTCGGTTCCTTCTGTTAGAAGTGTGCCTCACAAAGGCAATTCTCCTTATCATCATAACCAAAAATCTCCAAGCAGGTATATAATTTTCTCCCCATTTTCTCGTGTAGACTGTTGTTACATTGTTGAGAATTTGAGATCTTATCTTTTCAATTTTCCAGAGGAAAGAAGCATCAGAGCAAGGTGGGTTCTGGGACATGTGATTGGGCTAATGAAGAACCTAGGCGACCATTGGAAGCTGTTGTAGATGCTAGGCACCCAAGTGATGCTTCTCGTATTTCCAACAGAGCTGAATTTCCATCTCAGGCTGCTCAGCCTTCTCAGAATAAAGTGGTTAATGGTACAGTCCAGCAAGTGGGGAAAAAGGTGCTTATCTTTCACCATAATGATAATTTTCCATTTCAGGCTTGCTTACAGTAAAATTGTATGCTTAAGTTGTGTTTAGGCATGGCTATTTGAATCTTGTTGCCTCCTTCAATTTCTACTGTTCAGTTTTCCCTTATTCATGCTTTACTGTGGCCAAATTCACTTCCATCTTAACAAATAGACAATTTGGTGTCATATGATACTAACATTGTCTTATTTCATGTCTAGTGGTCTAATACTAAGTTTTCCTCATTCTTTGCTATTCCTAAGCCATCAAACTCCAGATTCTTACTACTATAATACAGGTTTTCTGATCTATGTTTCAATAAATGATCTTATAGTCATTCCAAAATTGATCACTATGATCTTATAGTCATTCCAGAAATTGATAACTATGATCTTATAGTCATTCCACCGACCCACCTTTTCTATTGATTATTAGTTAATGATTATTTTATTGTAGGAGGAAGAATCTCATTTGTCGAGTAGAAATTTCAGTGCTAAGGTTGCTGTTGAGGTGGAGACGTCTCCACCCAGGAGCCCTTTAAATGGTGTAGCTTTCCCAAAGTTGGAACCGAAGAGTAATGTTCCAAGTGGTCCAGTCCTTGCTAAAAAACCATCTTCTGGAAGTCCTAAACAAACTGATAACTCACTGCTTGCTGTATTGAAACCAGTACCTCACAAGTTGGTTTCTTCAAAACCTGCTGAAATGACCTCTGGACATCAAAAGCAAGTTGTAAGTGAAAAGCTCCCATCACAAGAAGCAACCGAAGCTGGCCAACAGAAATTTGTGTCTTCAAAACCTGCTGAAAAGCCCTCTGGACATCAAAAACCTGTTGGAACATCACAAGAAGCCCCAGTCATGAATGATAAGCCCTCGATTCCCCCTATACCTCCTGTTATGTCAAGACCATTGAGTGCTCCTATAGTTCCTGCCCCTAGGCCTGCTGTGTCTGTGGTTTCCATGGTCCAAACAGCACCCATATTAGCACGATCAGTAAGTGCGGCTGGTCGTCTGGGCCCTGAAACTTCGGCCTATGCAACCACAAGCTACGTCCCTCAATCATATCGTAATGCAATGATGGGTGGTCCAGTTTCTGGAAGTTCTTCCACCTATGGTCAGAATCATTCATATTCTCAGGCACCCGCCCTTGTATCTGCTCCCCTATTTTCACCACACGCATCTGATAGAATGGATCCTGGTGCAATCAAACCGAGCCTTTCATTTGGAATGATGAGCCACCATGATATGTTGCAGAGTGCAAACCTCTGGATTGATCGTTCTCAAAGAAATGACAGCAGGAATTTACATAACGATCCTAATTCACTGGTTAATGATATGCAGAGTCTTGATATGAGTGGGCCGATGCTGAGCAGATCTCAGGATCACCTACCATCAGAGTTTCCAGCCTGCACATCTGGGCGCCAAAACCATGCATTGCAGGATGAATTTCCACATTTGGACATCATCAATGACTTGCTTGATGATGAACATGGTGTTGGAATGGTGGCCAGGGTAAACTCAGACTATTACCAGAGGTTCAGCAGTGGGCCCCACATAAACAGGCAATATACCTTCCCAGGTGACCCGGGCCCTGGCTCATCAGCGAGCTCGAATGGAATTGATAGAACACGGGGTTATCACGACGATGGATATCAACACGGTTATGGCAGAAATTATGACTCACTTAGGGATATGATGATGGGGGGTAGCTCACGGCCATATGTGAACGGGCAGGTTGATAGTTATATGACGAATCAATGGCCGATGGCTAGTTCAGATTCACCTTTGTTGAGGAATATGGACAATGATGGCTATCCTTATCATATACCGGAGTATCCCAACCACGGTGTGGGCATCAATGGCTATACGGTATACAGACCTTCGAACGGGCTTTGAAGGTTTTATAATTATACATTTATAGCTTGGGGGTTTGTTACAGGAAATATGATGGCGTTGGCGTATACTCTGGTTGTAATAATCTTTGTCCAAGAGCAAAATTATTGGTGTTTAGATTTCAAGTTGAGGTTGTAACCTTTATGGTTTAAGATTACATCTTGTAAAGGGTTCTGCTTTTTTTCTTTCCTTATTTCCCCCAAATCTTGAGTCTTCCTCATGCCTGGATGTTGTTCTCACTTTTTAGCTTTCATTTTTATTTTTATTTAATGAATCAGAGCTTTTACTTTGTCTTTGTGTATGCCTTTTAGCTACCTATTTCATAAAATGATGATCTATCCACTGCACATTATGCATTCTACACCATGCGATGTGTATTATTTTATATACGCTCGTTTGTCACTACAGAAACTCGATTAGTTAAAACCAAACAATTAAATCAAAATATCTACCATTTTAAGGTACACATTTGATTTATAAACTAGGGAAACATATTTAATAGTTATGTGTATTTCCTAGATAAGGATGATGGCTCTCCAGTTTTTGCTATGATAATTATTTTTTTGTGATCTATTTGGATGTGTGCATTTGAAATCCCGTGAATTTAACAAACAAATAATTACTCTCTCCTTGAATTTACATATAATTAGATTTTAATTATGTTTAAATTGGATAAATTCTAAGTTCTCTTTAAAATCATATTATTTGAAATTTCTCTCTGCTTCTTTTCATCTCTATTTTTTTTTTTAATTTTTTCTTTCTCTTTCATCTTTTTTATCATTTTTAGCTTGAAATATATATTTTTTACATGTATTTTTTTTTTAAATTCATTTATTTTCAAATTCATCCATCTAAATGGAGTTTGAAGAATTAAAAATATGTCAGACTTGTCGCAAGAGCCGTTTAATTGTGCTATATTTAACGCTTTCAAACCTTTCAGAACTTGGGACATAATTGTATTGCTGATTCAATAAATTATTTAATTGTTTTTGATCGATGACATAAAATGTACACGCATGTATTACAATTTTTGATCGATGACAGCTGCCACACATGTATTACAAAATTTCATATAAATAATATATCCATGTACACTATATATTTAATTGAATGAATGAACCATGCACAAAATGAAAGAAGATCAAATGTAAAATTGAAAAATAAAATTTCCAATGTAATGTAATGAAATAATGAAAGTAAAAATAATAAAAGGCTACGTACAAATTAATTGTCCTTTGACCCCGGTTCTTATATACAAATCAATTGTTAATTAGAAGCTGAGCCTAGTCCTAGCTAATTGATCGTCTCCATATAACTTCCCCACTTGCCAAATAAGCTGCCCGCGGTGGTGCATGGGCGGCGCCGGAGAAGTGCTTTTCCTTCAAAGTGCACGGGCCGCCACTCTCCCCGGGGATGTACGTGCAACCTTCAGATGGCGGCACCTGTCCTCGTGGTAGAGACTCTTTGAGCAACGAATCTTGCTTTTTTAACCTCTGATCCATATATAAAATTCGGGCATCTGATATATTTAATGAGAATATTCCTATGAAGAACAAAATATGAAATATGAGGAAAAATCTAAGCTTAAAGGAAGCCATGCTTTATTTCTCTAAAGGTGGAAGCTAATAAATAATGATTTGATCGAATAAATGAGTAATTATATATGAAAGATGGATGATTATTTATAGCTAGCTAGGTATTTTAATCTTGTAATTTCATGGAAAGTTGTTCATATGTATATCAATGTTGACTTTGCTAATTAGTTACGATGTCCAATACGACAGGGGACATGTAGTCTTGACTTTTAACTAAAAAACATGGATCTTTGACTGCAATTAAATTATCAATGTCTCTGTTCTAATTTTATTTTAATTTATAATATTTAAATATAAAATAATTTGTTTTTATAAAAATATTAATTAATTTATATGAAAAAAGTAATAAAATATATTTTTGTGTTTTCTATTAATATATAATTTAAAGATTATGCACGAAGCGAATAATGATATTAAAAAAAAAAATAGATAGAAGGAGTAACTATTACCAACTTTTGACATTGTTAATTCGTTAAACATAGGTTGGCAGTGAAATAAAAATATTTAATATTTTTACCAACTTTTGGTGATTGGTCAACCGTTTACGTGGTCAAGAGGTATGAAAGAAAATACGTACACGCATATGTATATGACAACTAATGAGGAAACAAAAAATAGAAAAAGAAATGGAAAGCTTTGCATGCATGGGACCGTCTATATTGTATAATTTATTATTATTATTATATATATATATACCCATGTGTAAGTATGTATGCATGTATAGATAATTTTATTACATAAAACACAAAATTAGGGAAATAAATCGAACTGAAATTTGTTGATATATATATATTGTGCTATTTATTTATTAATTTAAATTGGATTGGGGCCGGTTCCGATGAATGAGAATGAATATGATTATATAGTAATATGAAAAATGAGAAATATATATATATATATATATTAATATGTATTTTATTTAATTTCTTGGTCTTTTTAGGGGAATATTATGACACTATATTCCTTAGTCTCACATGCGGCCCCTAGTCAAAATTGTCAATTTCAATTTGAGTAATTATATGATGAATTAATTTGTATTTTAAAATAATATTAGTAAATTAGTTGTTATCAATTTAATACCGCAATAATAAACTGATTTTTACATAAAAAATGATTTTCAGTATACATACATACACATATATATACACACGTACATATATATATATATAAACCTTTTTGTGAAATATATATTAATAGCCCTTTCAACGTTCAACCTTAATTTCGTTCTATTTGTTTTGATGTACACTGTTTAAGTTGGAATTCTATATCTTTGAATTCTTTGCATGATATTTTTATTTTCTTATTTTGAATTTGACTTGATTAGGCGATCGCCTTTATTCCACAAACGATAGATCATATTCATAGACATGCTTATGCATGCATGTTTACATTCATATAATTTTATACCTTCATATTTGGTTCATTCTTCCATGCATTCTTTTTTTTTTAAATAAAGAAATTGATGATAAAAAACTATGAAATTGATCCAAAAGCATCGAAAATCAGAACTCACAAAGCTTATTTCTTTAACATTAATAGTGCTCCTCCTTTTCGAACTATGGATCCGTTTGGTAAAGTAGAAAAGCTCATGAAATAAAAAAAATATGATGTTTGGTGAGTTAGATAAAATTTATGGATTAGCCACTCCTCCACTTATTTTCTCGATCAGTCCTAAATTTTCTGCAATTTGTCCTTACTTCTCCCATAAATGTATCGATCTCTAAATATTCGATAAATTTTATGGCACTCAACAGGGGTTCTCCTTAATTTGTCAAAATTGCCCTCAAGTGTAGTCCTTCTTTGTCCTTATTTATTTTCATGACAAAACATAAATCGAGAAAACAATTGAAAATTCCAGATTGCACCTTCTTCTTCCTGACAATATGGTTTTCAATTTGTGTACTATTCTAAAGATTTTTGTACGCAACTTAAAATCCTTAATCGGTGAATTGAGGTTGCTTTAGAAGCGATATTTGGACAATTATTGTTCGTTATGCCCATATTATTGCAGTGGTAGATTTCTTGCCGGAAGAGGGCGGCGGTGGGACAAGGACAGCAAGAAAATGACAGAAATGGCTGAGTGGGGAAGATGAGATCCGATAGAAAGAAGGAATGCCTGGGGGCTGAGTGGGGAAGATGAGATCCGATAGAAAGAAGGAATGCCTGGGGGTGAAGATGAATGTAAAATTGTCTTTTTAAAACTTTCACATAAATTATATTCTCTATCAAACAAATAATGGGTTTTTTTTTTCCAAATATTGTATATTTTTTTTTAATTTATCAATCTGTGGTGATTTTTTGGGGCCTTATTATTTTAAGCATGGACGCCGATTGAGACGGCGCCCTTAAAAAGGAGCGCCGGCCCCAATGACGCCCTTTGACCGAGTAGCCAGGTCCACTGAACGGCGCCCACCCAAATGGCGCCCTCAGTTTCCATGTCATCATTCAATCAATCATGAAAACACCCCCTCCCCCAATTCATTTCGGGCCGCCCAAAACACCCCTCCCCTAAGCTAAATTATTTGATCTAAATTATTGCTTTACTAATAAATTAGCTTGGAGAAAAAATAAGTGTGTTTAGTAAAATAAAATATGGCTTCACTATCTTTACTAAATATTATAACGAGTTTCTATTTGATTGAAGTAAATATTGGTTTACCCAGAAACTATCAAGTTATAAAACATTTAATTTAGGTCAACAAATTAAAATAGGTTAATTATATTTATGTGCAAAAATGAATTAATAGAAAGAAATTATGATTATCAAATTTACAGAAGTCGAAAATCGATAATTGGTGTGTAAGCAATTAAAATTAATTATTAAAATAAAAAAAATATTATGTAGACATTACGTGTTAAAATTAAATTTATTATTAGGAATACATATAAGTTAGATTCCTAAATAATGAATTGAAATTGAGTTTCAAAAGCCTAATAAATTAAAATTGGGTTAAAAAAATTTAATAAATTGAATTGAGTCTCTAAAGTTTAATAATCCAATTGTGTAATAAATAATGATGAAATTCATGTTGCCAAAAACTCTCTACAAAATTTATGACATTCTTTTGTAAAAACTAAAAAGTGATAAAAGATTATTAATCGTCACTATTATAAATCTGCACAGAATCAACATGTTATGTAATGGATAGTAAGTTACTATCCCTATATTGTTAGGTACTCTTTTGTACTATTTTGGGTATTTCTTATACCCCAATAATAAAATCTTTTGCCGATAAAAAAAATAAAAAATCTGCACAGAATCAATTTGTAATTTTTGTCAATTTTTTAAAACCATTTTTGTCACAATTTTAATTGCTTACCCACCAATTATCGATTTTCAACTTCTGTAAATTTGATAATCATAATTTTTTTCTATTAATTCATTTTTGCAACCTATTTTAATTTGTTGACCTAAATTAAATGTTTTATAACTTGATAGTTTCTGGGTAAACTAATATTTACTTCAATCAAATAGAAACTCGTTATAATATTTAGTAAAGATAGTGAAGCCAAATTTTATTTTACTAAACACAATTATTTTTTCTCCAAGCTAATTTATTAGTAAAACAATAATTTAGATCAAATAATTTAGCTGGGAGGAGGGATGTTTTGGGGGCAGCCGGAAATGAATTGGGAGAGGGGGTGTTTTCATGATTGATTGAATGCTGACATGGAAACTGAGGGCGCCATTTGGGTGGGCGCCCTTCAGTGGGCCCGGCTACTCGGTCAAAGGGCGCCGTTGGGGCTGGCACTCCTTTTTAAGGGCGCCGTTTCAATCGGCGCTCATGCTTAAAACGATAAGACCCAAAAAAATCACCACAGATTGATAAATTAAAAAAAAAATACAGTATTTGAAAAAAAAAACCCAAATAATGAATGAGTAGGTCTCCCGTGCAATATTGAACGATGCAATATATGTCAAAAAAAGAAAAATTTTGAAAATTCGCGGGTCAATAGGGTCAAAGTAACAAAATTCGCGGATCTTGAACGGGTCGGGTCGGATTTGGACAATTTTCAAATTTCAGGATTTTCGCTTCCAATTGGTGATACTGTATGAGTAAATTTATGCTACTATAAGGTCAAATGTTGTTTTTATTTACATATATTCATTTGTTTTTGTAGAAAACAAACATGTAAATACAATGTAAGATCAATATGTGTATTATTATAAGAAAAAATATTCGTTTTTCATAAATATTTATTGATTTTTATAGAAATTATTATTTTTTAAGATGTAGTAGCACACATTTTGTCTTACAGTAGCACACATATATTCATGTGATATACATTCTGGAATTTCGATAAAATTAATTTTTTAAGATGTAGTAGCACACATTTTGTCTTACAGTAGCACACATTTTGTCTTACAGTAGCACACATATATTCATGTGGTATACATTCTGAGAGTGGCGAGATAGTAACACATGTAAGGTATTATTACATTAGCAACATATTATCAACATAAAACTAATAATAAAATGAAAAATAAATTAAGAAACACATATTTGTTCTTGTAAAAATACATATTATTCTTATAGTTATTTTAAAAGTACAAAAAAATAACTTTTTAAGATGTAGTAGCACACATTTTGTCTTACAGTAGAACAAATATGTTCATGTGGTATACATTCTGGAAGTGACGAGAATTTTCTTTAAAATTTTTATTGGATCCGCAAATTTTTATTTGGGGATATTGCACGGGTCGGGTTTTGTGCAATATTGCATACGAGTTTTTGTGATAATGAATATCCATACAATTTTAATTTGGTAAAAACTTGAGTGAGCTCGAATTTATCAATTATTACTGTCATTTGAATATATTACCAATATTATGTATATTCATTATTACTATTATAGTATTATGTATATATATATTATTCTTATTAAAAAATTAAGTATATTTTTATAACAATGAAACGAGTTTATATAAATTCAAATTCACAAAAAAATTATTTAATTTTTAATTATATTCTGCTAAATAACTATATTGAATACATTTTCTCATTTGATCTAGAAGATAGACTATTATACTTTCTTCTCCATTCCTCGTCAACTTTACCCACCTTATCTACATATGCCTATGTTCACTGTTTTGAAAACCAGTTGAACCGGCCTGTCGAACCGATTGAACCGAGAACCGCCCATAGAACCCGTCCGGTTACCCTCTGAAAACCATTTTTGCGGTTCAACCGGTAAGAACCGGTCAAAGCCGATTGAACAGGCCTATTTTTATATTTTAGTTTTTTTAATTTATTTTTCTAATTTTTTTAATTAAATTAATCTTGAGACACGTCCCAATCCCAAAAATTAATTTATTTTACAATTTATATATTTAAATTTTCATAGTAATATTTTAATTTGAGATTTACTATGCATGATTTATGAAATATATCATGGATTACTATCTGATATTAAAACTTGAGTTATTTCAAGTATTTTGATTTTGATTATCTATGATTTGGTTGCGTTTATTTCAATATGTAATTAATAATTTATTAAAATTTTATATAAAAATATTTAACTTATTTTATTTTTAATGTATCATATATAATATTTTAAAAAATAGGTCGAAATAATTTTAACGGTTAGACCGTTGGTCCAACCGGTTGGACCAGTTGAACCAGGAAACGGTGCTCTATCCGGTTTGATCTCCGATCCAATTATGAAAACACCGCAAACGTTAAAAAAAAAAAAAAAAAAACCATTCAATTTCAAAATTTGAAAATAATTAAAAGGTCTCCTCTCTCTCTCTCTCTCTCTCTCTTCACCGATTCGGTCCATTCTCACTCTCTCTTGACACCAAGCTCTCCCGTCCTCCATTTCCCACTCTCCTTCCTTAATGTCTGTTCGCTGCTCCTAGCTCCGACGTTCGTGAACTACCCGCCATCGCAATTCGTCATTTTTCTCTTGCTTCTTCGCGCAGACGGCCGCTTCTCCCACAAGCCTCAGGTACTATTATTCGTCTTCTTTACTTCTATTTCTATGTAAATCAACACATATTTTTGCATATATGCACTGATCATTAGATCCATACATTGTTGGGATCGACATTTCACATTTTGGAGCTCTAACTGTTAAAAATTAATTCTCGATCAGTCGGATTCGTGACTCTTCCCGCTAATGTCTTTTTTTAAAGGGTTCCCGAATCCGACTCCAATCGCGCCCTCCCCCTGCGCGAATCTGATACTACATACTACTAATTTCCGGCGAATCCGTGCATTACAGGACTTCTCCGGCGACTTTGGGGTTAAAACCGCTACGCTTCCAGCCAAACAGATCGCCGGAGATGATAGCATTCTCATTGGCCCACGTAAAAATCCCGCCTTCTTTTACCTGCAGAGCAACTGTCACATCCTCTTCATCACCATCATCAACTGCCTTCGATGCCGCATATATCAAACGCGCTGCTGAGTTAGCAGACAAATCATCTGGCCTCACGGCGCCGCATCCGAACTTTGGTTGCATTATTGCCACCACATCAGCCAGTGGAGAAAGTGTGGTGGTCGGCGAAGGGTATTTGTATGCGCAGGGCACCTCCCCGGCGGAGCTGCTGGCGGTGGAGGCTGCCAAAGAACGCTGCCGTGGCGCCACGGCTTATCTCAACATGGAACCCAATCACTGCCTCAGCGACCAAACTGCGGTCTCTGCTCTGGTTCAGGTCAATAGCTTTCCAATATATCTAGTATAAAACGCTTTTGCTTGAATGGTTGCTTGCTTAAATCTTGCTTGAGACTGTGTAATCTTTGAACTACAATGGCTATCTTACTACACTATGAGATAAGTTGCAAATTTTGTTAGAAAAAAGGGTTTTATTTCTTTTTTCGTTTAGTTATACAAATATTTGATCGTTCTGTTTATTATCACACTGGACTCCTCTAATAGATATTTTATAATATCAGTGAAACTATTGGATTACATTGTTTTTTGCACATTTGGACTTCTGAGCTAATGTGTGAGTATGTATTGTTAGAGGATTTTTTTCTCAGCAATTGACAGATTTTATCTGTGAAACAACGTCAAAGACATTTCTTGTCGTTCGGAGGAATAAGCGAATTCAGGAGAATGCTTTAAAATTAAAATATTATACCAGGCTTCAGAGATGTGACAACTGCAATTTTATTGGCATGGATACTTAGTTGTTTGTTCTAAGAGTATGAAAAAATGTGTACTTTCCTGAAGCAATCATTCTTTGCTTACCTTGTGCCAGATTTTTTTTCTTTGATTGACTATGAATGATGATCTCTCCACATTGCTTCACAAACTAAAAGTTCCCGTGCCTACACATATTTAGGCAGGAATTAGTAGAGTTGTCATTGGTATTAGACATCCTCTGCAACATCTAAGAGGTGAGGCGGTTCGTGCCTTTAGAGCTGAAGGACTGTTGGTTGATGTTCTTGGTGAGGATCTCCAATCTAAAACTATGGAGGTAATGCACAAAACACGAACTTCCCTTTCTTGAAGCAGATTGACTTATTACTGAATCTAAATGAATGAACGCTATGTTTATGCTACCAATGTAGATACTTGATCTTAGATTTGAAGATGTCGCATTAATACATTATTATGCTTTGCTTTATTCTTTCATAGTTTATTTTTCTTTAGCTGGCTCTTGAGCTTGTGGTATTTTTCAGAACACATTTACACTTGTTTCCTTTTGACTTTCTCCTGTAGGAAAGTCTGAAGTCATGTCTTCTAGTTAATGCTCCTTTACTGTATAGAGCTGCTTCTCGAGTTCCATTCTCTGTTCTCAAATATGCCATGACCCTTGATGGTCAGTACAGGGTAGTTCCTTTTTTGCTTTATCTATTGATGTTCTATTTTAGAACCCACTTTCTTCGTACCAATGACTTCAAAATTGATTTGGTATTTGATGCTAATTTTGTTCTGTGCATGTATAAATGAAGGAAAAATTGCTGCAAGTAGTGGACATGCATCGTGGATAAGCAGCAAAAAGTCAAGAACCCGAGTCTTTGAAATGCGGGGCAGGAGTGATGCTGTTATTGTAGGAGGAAACACTGTACGCCGAGATAGTAGGAGTCAATGGCTGTTACTTTTTGATGGATCTAAGGTGGTGTTTGCAAACTCATAGAGTGGAGCAGAATCACTTTTTTTTTAAAAAGTTACTGCTCACAGCTTTTGAAAAAAAGACCCAAAAGCTGTCAATAGAGTTTGCAAACACATACTGATTCTAGCACTAGACTACTCTAACGTAACTTTAAAATGTAGATCCTCGTTTAACTGCAAGACATGGAGGTGAGCATATACCACAGAGGATAGTAATGTCCACATCTCTTGATCTTCCCGAGGTTGCAAATTTGTGGGATGTCACTGAGGTTCCAACCATGGTTGCAACCCAGAGAGGTGCAAAAAGAAGCTTCCAGAAATTTCTTGCATCGAAGGGTGTTGAAGTGGTTGAGTTCGACATTTTGAACCCCAAAGTCGTCATGGATTACTTGTATGATCGGGGTTGTCTGTCTGTTTTGTGGGAATGTGGAGGTACATTAGCTGCATCTGCTATTTCATATGGTGTCATACACAAGGTGCGTTTGGGTACATGTGACAAAGTTCTGACTGAATTACCTACCTCTCAGCGTGTGATGTTGAGTATATATCATTTGTTCATCATTAAAAAACTTTTGCCCCATCTGGAATTGTATGTGGAAGTCTTCTGTTTTGTGGACCTACATTTATGTAACCGAACAATTATTCGATCCTGCTCTTGTTTCCTAACTTTTTGTTTCTTAATTACCAGCCTGATCATGTTTTATATTGCCATAGGTACATGCATTTGTGGCCCCTAAAGTTATTGGTGGGAAGGATGCACCATCTCCTGTTGGAGAACTTGGGATGGTGGAGATGACCCAAGCACTGGAATTAATTGATGTAAACTATGAGCAGGTTAGAAATGTTTCTGATTTGCTGCTAACAACATCTTTGTAGTTGCTTTATTGAATTTTATGTCCTTATCCTTGTTAGTTCCAAATATCTCCAAGTTGAGACGGAACCAAAGATTTGATCCTTTTAGCATCCCATTGCAGGTTGGCCCTGATATGCTTGTAAGTGGATTTCTTCAGCCAGTTCCTGACTTGACACCTGTCATTCCATCAATCCAAGAAACTTCAGCAATTGATCCTACTGTTTCTCTATATGAAGCAAGCATCATATCCTTCTATAAAACATGGGATCCTTACGGTGCATTTTCAAACTTCTCTTTGCATCCAATTCATATGCCTGATGAAAATGGAGATTACTCTATCTGGCCCACTGTGGAGCACTATTACCAGGTTCCATCAATGGTTTTCTGCTGTAGATTTTGTTTAAACTTATTTTTACCAAGGGCTTTTTGAACTCTTGTAATTTTTGCAGGCTCATAAGTTTGTGGGGAAAGAAGATCCTGTTGCAGAAAATTGTTTTAAAGAGATAAAAAATGCAAGAAGTCCTGAGGAAGCAGCACGTCTAGGAAGGAGCAGACAGAGGCATTACCCAGATTTGGTATCACTTTCGGATAACTTTTACTTAGGCGCTTATGATGTCTGATGATGCCAGCTTAATGATGATTCTCATTATTGACAAGGGCGAGTGCCTTCATAATTTTCAGGCATAAATGATGACCCAATAATCAATTTAACTTGGCTGAGGGTAGCTGAGCTGAGGATAGTTGAATATGTAACTAAGTTTTTTCGTTGTGATTTTTCAATATGCATTTCACAACTCTGCATGACACTCCAAAATGAGATATTAACCAACTACTTAATTTATAGATGACAGTATGCTACATCAACTTATATTTTTGTTTATAGGATGGAAAAATGTCATGTCCTGGCATTTTATGTTAGATTGACGTCAATTGATTGGGATATGGGGTAAACTAGATTGAACAACTGGAGCAGAATCATTCTGAATCAAATGGTGATTATCGATCATATCTCACTGGCTTTGTCATCTGGACAAAATCTACTTTTATGATACTAGCTAATCATTTGAGCATGTGTTGCATCCTTGTCGTGATTCTTGAAACTTGTGAGAATGTTAATGATCTCAAACTCGTGTTTCTTGGAAATGGTGTAATTGAATCCGAGTTGTTATTACATGCAGGTGAGGGTGGATTGGGAATCTGTGAGGATCGATGTTATGTACAGAGGGTTAAAGTGTAAATTCTCGACGTATCCTGAATTAACTTCTATGCTACAATCAACTGCTGGATCCGTGCTTGTTGAAGCTTCACCACACGATATGTTTTGGGGTGGTGGTCGAGATGGAGAAGGCCTGAACTATCTCGGGAGGCTGCTGATGCGGTTGAGATCAGAGTTTCTGGTTAATTCAGCATCAAATGCAGACAATAAGAAAGAAGAGGGTAATGAAGTTCGAAAATTGCAATGAAACACTTTGGTCAATCGGAGTTGAGGAGATCATAATTTCTTGAAAATCATGGGATGGGTTAGGTTGAATGAGAGGTGTCACATTTGTCTTGTTATTATATTTTTGTAGGCATTTATAATTATTACACAGGTTCTGTTTTCACTTTTCATCATTAATTATTAGTATTGGATTTCATTTTCAATATTCAACTGTTTCCAATAATAAATAAGCTTAACTGGAACCCCTAGGGATAGATAGATCTGGTTGCCGGAGCTTTAAATTTAGGAATATGGACTCTCTAGATTTTAGGTTTGAAAGTCGTAAAGTGTAATTAATTTTGAAATGAATTAGTCAATACTTTTAATTTGATGAGTTACAACTTTTTTTTTTTGGCATCTGTCTCACCCTCTCAAGAAAAATTTGATATTATTAAAAAATTAATTAAAATTATAGTATAAAATATTATCATAATATATTTAATATTATTATAAAAGATGTATTAGTAAATATATTTAATAATAAAAATTTTATATTATGAATAATTTTTGCAGGAGACATAGTTCTGTATTATGTCCCAATTTCACAAAAAGTCAAAAGGAACAGAGAGTCAATTCACGCGTCACTCATCCAGGAATCCACTTGCCCACCTCCCCAGTGTATATCATGCTTTATCTAAAGAAGTTTAATCGAAATTTTCTTCTTTCCAATCATATACATTTTTAATTGAAAAATTGGGCTAATTAAAAAAAAAAAAAAGATCAATTTTATAAATGTAGCATTCGATAAAAAATATAAAATTCTTGCAATTTTTTAACCATATAAATATTTTAATTTATAGAAATAATTTCTTGTAGAAAATCCAAAATCCACAAACTATATATAGATTATGTTAGCTTTCAATTTCTTCAACAAAACCAAGTAGCTATCATGAAGACATTGCTACTTCTCTCTCTCCTAATCCTCTCCCATCCTCTACTCTCTCACTCAATCAGATGCAATCCGCAGGACAAAAAAGTGCTTCTCAAAATCAAACAAGATTTCAACAACCCTTACCATCTAGCCTCATGGGATCCCACCACCGACTGCTGCTACTGGTACATCGTCAAATGCGACCGAAAAACCAACCGGATTAGCGAGTTCCACCTCTTCACCGCCAACATCTCCGGCCAAATTCCGCCTTCCATCGGAGACCTCCCCTACCTCGAATACCTTACAATTCACAAGATCACTAACCTCACAGGCACGATTCCCCCTTCCATAACCAAGCTCACCCACCTCAGATACCTCACAATCAGCTGGACAAACCTCTCCGGCCCCATCCCTTCATTCCTCAGCCAAATGAACAACCTCACATCTCTCGATCTATCTTTCAACAATTTCAGCGGCCCAATCCCCAAATCACTTCCCCAACTCAGAAACCTCTACGGTCTGAGTTTGGATCGGAACAATCTCACCGGATCCATACCCGATTCGTTCGGAGAGTTCGCCCCGAGTTTTCAGTACCTGTATCTGTCGCATAATCGGTTATCGGGGATGGTGCCGAGGGCTTTGGGCGGTTTGAATCTCACTTCGTTGGAATTGCAGCGAAACAGGCTAAACGGCGACGTTTCGTTCCTGTTTGGGAAGAATAAGACGATTCAGAATGCCGATCTGTCGAGAAATATGCTGGAGTTTGATCTTTCGGATGTGGAGTTTCCGGCGACCTTGAGGACGTTGGATTTGAACCACAATCGGATTACGGGGAGGCTGCCGGAGGCGCTGACGGGGCTGAATTTTTTGAATGTGAGCTATAATAGGCTGTGTGGCAGGATTCCGGTGGGCGGGGAGCTGCAGGCAATGGATTACACTTCGTATTTTCATAATAAATGCTTGTGCGGTGCGCCATTGCCGGATTGCAAATGATCCCTGCTACTACTCGCTCTTGATTGAATACTCCAAATTTGCCAAATTACATAAATCAATCAATACTCGGCTTCTAAATATTGTTCCAATTTACGGATGAATTGCGTATTTTGAAGTAATTTACCTCTAACAGCTCAGTAGATGCCCAGTATAAATTAAATTATTTTTATCTAACTTAATCTTAATTGTAATAGATAAAGATTCAAGATTAATAAAAAACCTAAAATTTAAGTTCAGCTTATTTTATGAATAGTATGTACTATTGTGTTGTGAAGGAGCAGAGGTGGTCTCGTATGTAAGCATAAATTTTAACAAAATTAATGTATAATGAATACTCCTTCTTCTTTTCAGAAGTGTAAAAGTAATGACATTTTATGTGAATATTGTGAGGATAAAATTAAAATAATAATTTTTATTTATAAAGTATAAAAATAATTGTGCGACAAATGAAAAAAAAAAATGTGAAAATAATTATGAAATAGAGGGAATAACTTTCAATTATTTTGCAATTTTTCATAACATGATATTTGCTACTCATATGCCGACTTAACCTCGTGGTGATGCGGTGATGCCTGGTGCAAATAAGGGGCGTTCCAGCAAATTATTCCAAGATTACGAAAAAAAAAGGAAGAAAAAAAAAAAAAAAACTAGCCGTTGGGCATAACTGTAACGGCTACGAATTAAAAAAAAAAAGAAAACGAAAAAATTATGTCTCTTACAGAACGGCTATTAATCTATTTAAAATTAGCTTCTCTTGCATGACTCCACTCTTAACACATCCGAACATATCACTACACACATACTCTCTCTCTCTCTCTCTCATATCATATTTCCATACTTACTTCTCAATCAAATCCCAAGAAATCAGCAAAAATGAACGATTTGATGACCAAATCGTTCCAAAGCTATGTCGATCTAAAGAAGGAAGCCATGAAAGATCTCGAATCGGGTCCGGATCTCGAACTGGGCATGACCCGGATCGACCAGAACCTCACTGCATTCCTCCAAGAAGCAGAGGACGTCAAAGCCGAAATGAACTCAATTAGAGAAATCTTAGCCCGATTGCAAGCCGCCAACGACGAAGGCAAGGCCCTGCACAAGCCCGAAGCCCTCAAATCACTCCGCACGCGCGTCAACGCCGACATCCTCTCCGTCCTGAAACGGGCCCGGGCCATAAGGGCCAAGCTGGAGGACCTCGACAAGTCCAATGCAGCCAATAGAAGACTATCGGGCTGCAAATCGGGCTCTCCGGTGGACAGAACCCGCTCTGCTGTCACTAACGGGCTTAGGAAGAAACTTAAAGAGCTGATGATGGAGTTTCAGGGGCTGAGGCAGGGGATGATGACGGAGTATAAAGAAACCGTCGGAAGGAGGTATTTCACCGTCACCGGTGAATACCCCGACGAGGAAGTCATCGAGAAGATCATCTCCTCCTGCGACGGCCACGGCGGCGAGGAATTCTTGTCCAGAGCTATTCAGGTACTGACTCTCTGTTTTTCACTGGAATTCTGGCAAACAAAACCTCAATTCAACAAAATTGGGCAGATTTGCCTCAGCCCAGAAACGGCAATTAATTGGGGGAGTGATTTTTACTCATAATTTTGTGTGTGACAGGAGCATGGGCGAGGGAAGGTGGTGGAGACGGTGGCGGAGATACAGGGCAGGCACGGGGCGGCCAAGGAAATCGAGAAGAGCCTGCTGGAGCTGCACGAGATCTTCCTTGACATGGCGGTGATGGTGGAGGCGCAGGGGGAGCAGATGGATGACATCGAACACCACGTGATGAGCGCTGCACAGTACACCATTGATGGGACCAAGAATCTGAAGGTGGCTAAGCAGCATCAGAAGAGCAGCAGGAGGTGCTTGTGTATAGGGATCATTCTTCTGCTTTTGCTCATTCTTCTTGTTGTCATCCCCATTGTCACAAGTTTCACAAAATCTTGAGTAATTTTTTTATTTTTTTTTTAATTTCAATTTAGTGGGATTGTTAATTGTAAGCAGTGACCAGCTGTTGAATTTAATGAAATTGGGGTTTTGTTTTCTCTCTTTTTGGGAGATATGTTTTATCAGATTGGGATATCAATTTATTCCATTTTAAAATTATAATTTTGTTATCAACATTACATTGAATATTTAATCATTAATGTCATTTATGAAAATAGCTAATCTTGCTCATAAGATTAGTCTTTTGATAATGGCTCATTAAGTTGTCAAACAATTAAAGCGCGACTTGTCTGAGAATTCCACATAAATTCTTCACAAAAATTTCATATGGATTAGTCAATTCAATGTCCAAGTATAGTTAGATTGCATGACCTTAAACACACGTGATCCATGGTTTTGTTAATCAGACTCTTTCATATGATTGGCATGATGATATGGATAACAGTGATATTGGAGCACAACTATGAAAATGATTTTGACTGACAAGATTTTTCTTATAGATTCAGAGTTTGAAAGATAAAAGCTGCATAATTTAGGATTCACTCATTCTAAAACCCATATTTGACCTCTATGATTTCTAATTATGCAATTATATTTTATAAATCATACTTTTAGAAAAATAATTTTTTTATTATTTTCATGTAATTAAAAAATATTAAAAAAAGTAAGAATATAAACTATATATTACATGTCCTAAATATTTTTAAACTATATATTCCAAACATGTCCTCGATAGATTTTATCTTTCACACTTGAATTGGTAGTTTTTTTTATTATCGGAGGAAACATTTTTTGAGTTCTAAATTTATAGTTTTAATATTTTTTCGGATTTGAAAATTTGTTAAGTGAACTCGTTATGTGGTGAATTCAATACGCGAATTCAAAAATTATACTTTAAAAAAAAAACTGTATAAAATTTAATGTTATATTATGATATTCCTTGAAAAATGAATTATGGATTTATTTATTTAGTAAAAAAAGAAAAGATAATGCACAACTAAATAGAGCTATAAAATGGGTTAATTATGAATTTTATAAAATGTACAACATAACCTTTCTTGATATTGTGGCAAATAAACTCGTGACACTTTTTTGTTTGCAAGCGAGTAACGTTGGAGCGGAGGATTGACACAGAGCGCACGTTTCTACCCAAGCCAAACAAAAGTTTGGGGGACGAAAAAGAAAAGCAGAAAATGGTTCTCAGATTTTCTACTCTTCTTCTCTCTCTTTCTCTTTGCTTATTATCCTGTGATTTTGGTGTAATCTCGTCCCAAAAAGATGATCATTCGAGCACAATCAAAACCATGGAGGAGTTCTCAGGGTACCAAATTAATGAGCCGCCGCAGTTTCACCATTCATTATCTTCACTTTCAGTGGACATTCAAAGCCTGCAGAAGCAGGTGCTTTCTTGAATCATATATAAAAGCTTGTAAAGATTCGATCTTTGTTGATTTTTTTTTTTTGAATTTTGAACTGGGCTTTTGGTTTGTGGTTTGCTTGTGTGAATTTTTTTTGAAGTGGGCTTCTGTCAGTTGTTATGCTTGTTGATTATTCCTTTTCTTTTTAATCGAATGATTGTTTGTGTGCTGAAAAATACTGTTTCATTGATGATTTGGGAATGAGAGTATTTATTTCAGGATTGTTAATGAAAAAGTGTCATGAAGCATTTTCTTGAATTAACTATAATCGTAGTAATTGTGAATGACAAGTAACAACATAACCTTTATTGTAGAGCAATGAATTGTTTTGCAGTGTGTGGTTTTGGATTTTGAAAAATGGTTAATTTTTCTAGCATAACTGAGAATTTTTAATGTCTCCGGATACATGATTATTGGCAAACAGTTGGTTGTTGTGCAATGGTACAATAGGGAAGGCCAATCTAATCATATTTGTGTATGATGATTTGGCTTCCCTTTTTTTTTTGTGAGATTCAAGTGCGTCGATTAGTAGGTACGAGGGGATTATTGAAGCTATTCAAGTGTTTGATTGAATTAGTTATACGACGACTTTAATGTTTCGATAAATTGTAGATTGATGAACTATCTACATTCTCTGATGCGCCTGCACCTTCAGTTACGAGGATCCTTTACAGTGAAAAAGATGTAGTAGCAAGGAGGTATTCTAGTCATTTATGCTGCAGCACTGCATTGAATTTGATTATCCATTTGTTATCACTTACAATCTATCCTGCAGGTACATCAAAACCTTAATGGGCCTTTCTGGTCTCTCCGTCAGAGAGGACGCTGTTGGCAACATTTTCGGTAAATGGTGAGCTCCTTATTTCCCCATTCACTTTTGCACCCAAAATATCAACATGGACTTTTTGTAATTTATAATATGCTGTATCATTGTATTTTGTCAGGATTGTCTTAACCATGGTTTCTTGATTCCGATTGTGTATCACAGGGTTGGTTCTGAACCCGAGCTGGCTCCAGTTTCCACAGGTTCTCATATAGATGCTATACCTTACTCAGGGAAATATGATGGAGTAATCGGTGTCTTGGGTGCCATTGAAGCCATTAATGTACTCAAGAGGTATGCCATCTGGCTGTGTTACTAATGAATGAACAATACCACTTTATTTAGCTAGAAAGGGCTTGTTCTTTTATGATTTGATTTAGGGATCTAAATAAGAAATTAATTTTGAAGGTTGTTATATAATAGGATCAAGATTATATTAAAAACTTAGTGTTATTTCTGATTCTTAAGTGAAACTAGAAGCATTAAGTTAATGAGAAATCTTCGTAATCTTACAGTTTTCAAGTTATCGTAGTAGTTTATTTCAAGAACAAATTGACAGGTCTGGGTTCAAGCCAAAGCGATCTTTGGAGGTGATCATGTTTACATCAGAAGAGCCTACAAGATTCGGAATTAGCTGCTTGGGAAGGTAATTTGGAACAATTCCTGCGTTTTACTTGGTTAATGTTCTTTCACTCCTCGATCATGTGTATATTTCCGAACTTTGACAGCCGCTTATTAGCTGGAAGTCAAGAACTGGCAGAACTTCTTAAGACAGCAGTGGACGGTCAGAACGTATCCTTTTCTGATGCTGCTAAGTTTGCGGGATATGCAAACACTGAAGACTTATCCAGTGTGTTCCTACAAAAAGGAAGCTATTCTGCTTTCATTGAATTGCATATCGAGCAAGGTCCCATTCTGGAAGAAGAAGGTTGGATACATATATATAGTTGAACATATTACTGTTCATCACTATAATATATATATATATATATAAGTGAAATGATTACTTTTGTTTATGTAGGAATATCAATTGGTGTGGTCACGGCCATTGCTGCTCCGGCTAGCATCAAAGTGGATTTCGAAGGCAATGGAGGTCATGCTGGAGCTGTTCTAATGCCCAAGAGGTGATATGTGTATAGAGTTGGTCTTGTAAAAAACAGTTTTACGGTACACGATTCACTACTGTCACTTTATAGTATTAGTATAACAACAAATACTCAAAGACTAATTCGTTTTAACGAAACAACTACACTGATAAATTGATACATATTAATGAAACAATTAGTACTGTTTATATTACACACGAAATGCAAACCAGTCACACGGTGAATTTGATCTACATACGATGTTTTCATTCAGTGTAATAAACCCTTTGGAACAGAAATGATGCAGGACTGGCAGCTGCGGAATTTGCTCTTGCTGTGGAGAAACATGTATTAGAGTCTGGATCAATCGACACTGTTGGGACAGTCGGTAATCAGCCGTTGCCTTCTACGTCTTTTCTCCAGTAAGTCTCATGATAATTCCTTGATAATTATATGTTCGATTTGAAGGTATTTTGGAGCTGCACCCCGGAGCAATAAACAGCATTCCAAGCAAGTCACATGTGGAGATTGGTATACATCATCTTTTCGTTCACTTGTAGTATTGATGATTGAAGTATTTCGTCTCATGTGTTGTGTCCTCGTGTAATATCTGTTCCAGATACTCGTGACATAGATGAGAAGAGGAGAAATCTTGTAATCGATAAAATCCATAATTCTGCTGTTGCCATTGCCAAAGCTCGTGGCGTGAAACTCTCCGAATTCAAAATTGTGAACCAAGATCCACCTGCACTCGCCGAGGAGTCCATCACAAAAGCAACGGAATCAGCTTGTCGACAACTAAACTTGTCTTACAAGAAGATGATCAGCAGAGCATATCATGATTCCCTCTTCATGGCCAGGTATTTTTTTTGGTGAATTTATAAGGGGAAAAAAAGAAACATTTCTACAAGACAAAAACTAGTATAAACTTTGTTCCAGAAAGCTTTATGGTGAACTCAGTAATACTGTTCACCTTACGAAGTAGTACTGTTTAGCATATGAACGGTGTATTTTCGAACTCAATTGAAGGCCTAGAATAACTTTTTTTCTTCTTCAAAAAAAAATAAAAATAAGCAGAGTCTAACAGCTTTGAGAATAAGTGATTCCAGGACTATTCACCAGAAGCTGCAGATGCACCCAATATATCATAGATTAGTAATTTTGAGACGACTGACATATAAAAATTAAACCTTTTTATAAACGCAATACTTCATGTACTAAACAATATTATTTTGGAGAAGAGATTTCGCATGAGTCTGGTTCACAAGAGACCACTTTTTTCGTAAGACGTATAATCTAGCTACTCTTTGATCTTGCAGAATATCTCCGATGGGCATGATTTTCGTCCCATGTTATAAAGGTAATTCGATATTTCTCTTACAAAAAACTACTACGTATATTTATACCCCCAGCTACTGATTTTATACAAGTTTGTTGGATTGATTTTTGATGTGTGTAGGATACAGCCATAAGCCTGAAGAATTTGCGGCGCCTCAGGATGTTGAAAACGGGGTAAGAGTACTGGCTCTAACGTTGGCCGAGCTCTCTCTTTCCTCATCTGTTTGATCGAGCAGTTTTCCTGTTTTTCTAGAATGTTCCATCACACATTATGAGATGACTCTTGATATTGGTCTTTCCTTGTTAGTTTTGCTGATAATCAAAACCCCCTACCTACTCTCTCCATTGCCATCTTTCAGTTCTTTCCAGAAATAGCCTATCCGTTACATGCTGCCCTTTCCTAGAATGTACGTATATGCGCACGTGGATAAGAAAAAATATCGATTTTCTGAATTGATCCAATGCTAGAATGGATTTAAAATCCGTGGATTTCACACACAAATAATCACTCTCTCCGTGAATTTACAAATACTTGTACTTGACTTATACTTAAAATGGAGAAATTCTAAATCCTCTTCAAAATTATATCATTTGAAATTTATCCATTTATAATTATTTGAAAACCATGTCATTTGAATCGATTTTATCAGAATTTGGATTTTGAAATTTGGTTTTCGGTTTTGTTGATAATTAAAATAACAGAAAAAAGTAGTGTACTCTGTATATATTAATTTATGTATTTTTAGTAGGATTTATTTTATATATGTTAATTTATATATTATTATTGTTAAAATTTTACAATCATAAATAGTTATGCCATTCTTAAACATTGATTTTTTCAATATTTTTTTGAAATATATGTCTACTCAAGAAGAAGAAAAATGCAGTTTAGCTCTTACTGTTGAACTTTAAAATCTCTAAAAACAAATTAGAAAACAATGACAAAAGATCTATTTGAGCCATGTGATTTTTTTTAAAAAAAATGAGAATAAAAATTCTATAAAAATAAAAGGTAACATTAATTTGGTTCAGTTTGATTTTGACATTTTGTATTAAGATAAGTCAAACTTAACCGAATTAACAGGATGCTCACACCTATGTGCTCGTAGACAATGTGCATGCTCCTTTTAAATGTTAACACTGTCACAACATAAAAAAAATAATTAGGTAAAGTTTTGTATAAAATCAATTTTAAAATATCAAATATTTGATTAGAAGTATAAAAATTTTGAACTACTGATATTATGTTATAATTGTTAATGATTTTGTTGGCCCTAATTTTTTATATTGCTGATGAATATTATGATACACTTGATTAGATATTTGATACTTTAATAAAAAATATGATAAGTTTATTATGAATAATTTTTATATAAAACCTATTCAATTTTATGAATAAGTTTCATAGTATAAATTTAATATTATTAAATATATTCGTTGATAGCAATAGATTTGTCAATTGAAATTAATTTATAAATTATTGTGATATGAATTTACTGATACCCAAAAATATATCTAATTGACTAAATTTTGCAAAAGAACTACTTTTTTCACAAGCTTACTCGCGTACTGAGTAGACATTGTGCGAAAATATTCATGATAAGTTTATCATGAAATATTTATAAAGATCAAATATTTGGTCAAGTGTATTAAAATATGCATCAGGTGTATCAAAAGTCGAGATCAATATAAATTTAATTGATCCCCGCTTTTATTACACCTGTTGAGATTTTTTATACATTTGGTTAAATATTTACTACTTTAAAATTGAATCATGATAAGTGTATTATGAATTATTCTCATACAAAACTTTGCCTTAACAAGAGTAGGTATTGACTATTGTGTGAAAATAGTTCATGATAAGTTTATCATGAAATTACTGTAAAGTATCAAATATTTGATCAAGTGTATCAAAATATGCATCAGGTGTATCAAAAGTTGAGGTCAATATAAATTTAATTGACCTCCGCTTTTGATACATCTGATGAGATTTTTTATACAGCTGATTAAATATTTAATATTTTAAAATTGGTTCATAATAAGCGTATTATGAACAATTTTCGTACAAAATTTTACCTTAACAAAATATTAAAAAGATTTGAACCAATTTGAAAAGAAAATGATAAAGAAAAACAGAAGAATATTTGGAGTGCTGAAATTATAATGAATGTGAATGTAGGTGGCATATAATTTAGGTAAAAAAGAGAAAATGATAGCCACCATGTCCACGTGGATGACTTTTTGATAGTATTTAATATTGATATCTTTGGTATGTTAAATTTGTGTATTAATGGAGATTGGGCCCTATGATGCTTCACTTAGGGTTGAAGATTCCATTATAGATAAAACCAGAATGCATTGAGGAGTGCCATCTTCTTAATTTTATTTGAAGTTGCAGCTCATCTTTTGTTTACTTACATAATTATAAATTAAAATAATCACTCTTTATGCCTTTAATTTTCATCCAATCATATCGTGCTAATTAAAAAATAATCACTCTTGATGCATATATATATATGTTATGCATAAATATTTGCAATTTTAAATTTACAAAAATCTCGATAGATATATCGATAGCACGTATCGCTATCGGCAAAAAAAAGAAAAGAAAATTATACTAAATTTTGGGGGAATTTAACATGAAAATTCACAAATTATTATAACATATTATTATATATTTGTTTCATTTAACACGAAACTTGTATTTATGAACTTGATACTATAATATTCATTTAGTGATATTATTACCCTATTAAACTAAAACTCAAAATATTTTACATTGTCATAATATTGATTTGACTGACTTACATATAGGTTCAAAAAAGTCACTATATTTACAAATAAGTGCTGTGCAGAAAAAAAATGTGCTTCTGTGCAGAAAAAAAAAAGTGCTTCTGTCTAGAAAAAAATGTGCTTCTGTGCAAATATTTTAAACTTATTTGTAAATATAGTGACTTTCTTAAACCTATATGTAAATCATCCTATTGATTTATATGTATAATAGTAAATACTAAATGATCAATAATAATACCACTGAGTGAATATATTAATATAAATATCGTATTATGAATAAGTCTAATTGAAGAGTTTGTGAAGATGGAATGTTGTCTTTGTCCAAATAATTTTGGTACCAACTCATTACATTAATAGAGTAATTCTTGAGACAAACTGACCATCTCTGAAAAAAAGAGGAAAAATAATATGATAGAAAAAAATTACGATTTTTCTATAATATCATGCAATTTATCTATAATATTTCCCTCTTTATTCAGCGGCTGTTTCAATTTTCGGGTGACAGTGGTTCAAATTTCAGGACGCCGATCATGACTTTCTTCGTTTCGACGTTAATGGTTCAAGAGGTTTGGCATCAACGGCCATGCTCGTGGGTTTCTTCATTTTCGACGTCAATGGTCCAATCAATTTATTTGAAAAAGTATTGTTGAAAAATTGTGGAGAGAAAACCGATCAAATTCTAGGTTTTGAAGAGAAGAAGAGGGATGGACCAATTTTTTTGTAATTAAAAAATATACTTAAAAAGTAATAATCCAGAATAAAAATGGAGGGGAGGGTGAACAACTAAAAAAAATAGAAAAAAATATCCTGACCAAACAATAATTGTGGCCAACAAATACAAGAGAATCTCCATGTATACATACCAGAAATTACACTAACTATACAACTGGTTATGGGTTTGGTAAGAAGCGAAACTTTGTACTTTTGATAACCACTCCATATATATGTTTGAATTAGTTAAATAAATACAATTATTAGTTAGTATAGTTGGTGCCAATTAAGGGTTTTTTATGGTTAAGATAAATCTAAAACACACGTGTAACTAAGAAAACAATAATCTTAAAATACATCTACTCCAATTCATTTTTTGGCATATTCCTTTGGTATATATAGATATTTTTTTAAATTTTTTTTTGTATTTTTTATATTTGACGTCTAAGCATAATTCACTATCCACTAGCGGGGCCATTCGAAGCCAGAATTTTTTTTTGTATGAACTAATTAATTTAATCGCATCGTGCAGATTTTGAACCTGAGACATATAGAGAGAATCATATTCCTAAGTCTCAAACCATTACCACTAGTCGCTAAAATAATTATTGAGGTTTTTTTTTTTGGATATTTTATTAATTTTGATGATTCATCAACGTATCCTAATGGTATATGACCCCAACAAAATTAGGATAAGAAATGTGTTCAATTTAAAATATATGGATAGAGAAATGATCAAAAAGTATTGAAAATAGAGTAGGTCTCTTGTGCATCAATTATACCGTGCAACTCAAGTTCATTTTTAAAAAGTTACACAACTTATTACTGAAAAGTTACACAAATCATTATTAAAAAATTACACCATTAAAGATTCACTTTTCAGTAATAATATGTGTAACTCTTCAGTAGTATTTTGTGTAATTTTTAAAAAGGAACTTGAGTTGCACGGTGTAACTGGTGCATACAAGACTAACACTTGAAAATAAAGTATATATATGATGGTGCAATATACAAACCAACTTTTACTGGGTTTGATTTTGGATAGTGGTCAACTTTTAGTTCTTATTTCACTCTCATGCCAATACAATTGCTGCAAAATTAAGGATTAAAATCAGTAACTAATTAATTAATTAAAGTAAGAGCAAAATGATTGAGAAATGTGGACAATGACTAATTAATTTCGAAGTAATGACCTAGATCGTAACTTAATTAACAAAGTTAATTTTTTGTCAGTATCAACTAAAATGTTGATTCTTACACTATAAAAATGACAAAAAAAAAAAAAAAAACTGAGAGAAATCCATATTACTTTTCAATAAATAACACTAAAGTTACAACAATCAAATACTGTTTAATTACAAAATCTAACTAAATTCGATCATAATTACTTGGTGCCCGAGCCTGACAACATTAACAAGTAAAAAAGTGAGCTCGACTCAAATTGTAGACGAGTCTATTGAGTCGAGCCTCGCCTAACGACTCTATTAGAATTATAAAAAAATATATTTAATTATCAAATCTAACAACTCAAGCTTGAATCAATTCAATAATAATAGAGCATTTGATAAGTTTTACTCATTTAGTTATACGAATTGAATGGAGCTCTCGAATAACTCAATGATTCATCTAAAAAGATATAATCATATATATTGTATAATTATGATACAAATTTTATTTATTTATTTATTTTTATAAACTATTAAAAAGTAGTTCATATCATAAACTATTTTTATACAAAACATACTTCTCGTGATCACCCCTCCACCAACTAATACTATGCGTAGTTATTATTATTAATTATTGTTATTTTGAAATTACACGTTGTTGTAAAATTCAAAATTCTGAATTTCTTATTTGCTTTGAAATATAATATATATTTTAATAATGATCATTTAAACAAATTAATATTGAGAGAGAGCAAAGAAATAATTGGCCACCGGGCCCCTCACTTGAGTGAGTGACCTGAGTTCGATTTCCTTTTGGAACGAATAAGTTATAAGGTTGGCTTGGAGATATGAGTGTATGAAGACTTGGTGAACTAATTTCTAACTACTAACCACTAATATTTACCTAACAAAAAAGAAATAAAGAAAAAGAGCATATATATATATATAATTGGTGGAGGTCCAAAAGAATTAGAATTAATTAGATGGTATAAGTGCTTTATCAAACAGGCTTAGCAATAGTAATCAAAGAGGTGGGGCCCAACCCTAAGCAATAATAATTATTGGATCACAACAAGTTGGTCATCCTAATCACAATTTGTCGGAAAGATGAGACTTAAACGTCGTTATGACCATCTAACCCCTCATAGTTAGACTGTCAAAATTCTCACTAGCTGTAGATATATTTCAAAATTATACTCTTTTCTATATTCATTTCAAAAAATAAATTCATTTTATTTCTCTCTTAATTGCACACAATGGAATTTTATTTATTTTTTAAATAAAGGAACACATTTTCCTCGTGATGAAAATCCAAAATTAACATAATTGTCCGCGTATATATTTATATTCCCATTTATGAGAATTGGAAATGATCTAATGGCTTAGTCTTGTATGCACCAGTTACATCGTGCAACTCAAGTTCATTTTTAAAAAGTTACACAAAATACTATTGAAAAGTTACATATGTTATTACTGAAAAGTGTATTTTTAATAGTGTAACTTTTCAGTAGTATTTTGTGTAACTGTTTAAAAATACACTTGAGTTGCACAGTGTAACTGGTGCACAAAAGACTTACTCATATTTAAATTGGAATAATCACATTCATGAAATATTTAATTAAGGTTGAAACAAATATTAGCCATATATACTTATTAGAAGTTGTGTATTTAAGGGATTAGATTTAACATTAGTACTTAAAATGCATTTGTTAAATAATTATATTGTGTGTGTATATATATACTACACACACAAATGTATATTCACCAGACTTTTTAATATTTTTTTCATATTGGTTTTTTTTTTTACTTTGAGTAAAAGAAAAGTATGTTATTTCTTAGTTTTAAGTTGTAATTTAAAATGTCATTTCACACTTTCTGAAATGTTACTACTTAAGTTATATTTCCATGTACTCTAGATATATTCTTAAATGCTACAACAAAAATTTAAATAAGGAAATGTAAATTAATAATTTCAAATCTCTTATCTCAGTATATATTTCATTTTATATTTTATAATAAATAAATTAATATGTATTATACATATAAGAAATTAATTAATGTGCTTGCTCGTATGAACGAGACTCGCTCTAAGAATCAAGCGGTGTATAGACTAGTATTTTTTGGTCTATTTCGTGAGGATTTATATATGTTTTAAGTGAATTAATTATTAAATGATTATATTTCTTTTTAAAAAAATTAAATGTGTAATAAAAAATGAAATATTAGTAGCAAATATGAGATTGTATCCAACAAATATCGTAAGATATCATTCTCAAAAGAGAAAGAAACAAACAAATACAAGTAAGTATATTTGTTAAACTTTGGACCACCAAATCAAGAAAAAAAATATATAAACCCATATATAAAAATTCAAAAAAATTACCTCCAAGACAGGCCCCTAAATGTAAATTCCTCCTCCCCATTACTTTAAGCTCAAATTCTTCTTCACTCCATTTCAAAATTCTCAACCTCCGTCAACTAACGCCGTTATTTTATTGCACCCCCTCTATAACTATCTGCAACAGAAGAACGACAAACCCACCGTCACGCACACAGTACACACACACTGAGAGAGTTCAAAGCTCCCAAAAGAAAACCCAGAAGCCACATTAAGCAGAAGGATTAGGGTTTTTGATATATCCGTAAGATTTTTTTCGTGCATTTTCAGTTTTTTTTTTGGCTCCGATGTCTATCTTGCTCATGTATATGTCTGCGTACATGCCTTTGTATCTCGATCAAACTTTATTTTATTTCATTTTGTTTCTTTTTTTCTGATTAATGAGGGTTTTATTTCAACCGGATCTAATTTCCATTAGAATGCCGTGGTTCTATAATTTTGCTGTTTTTCTATCTGCAAATTAGCTGAATTTCCCTGAATTTGAGGTTTATTGATGAAATTCTGTCGTAAGATTTATTGGGTTGGCAATGCCATCTTTAATTGCTTGATGCGTTTCAATTTTAGAACAGAAATGAATATCATAATCATATAGTACCTTGTGCACCATAAATTGTACCTTTCTTCTGAAGATAGTAGTTGGAGGATCAACTGTCATTTACTTATTTTCTCCCATGAATATTTTTAAATGTAATAAAATGGAGTCTATTATTTGGTTGATGTTGCTGTAATAAATTAAAATAGTTGTTTAGTTGGTTTGGTTCAACCTTTGTAATTTTATGTGGAAGATACTTTTGTTACTTGTTCGAATTTTCGTGATCAACTGGTTTTTCCACCATTTATGTATGAAATTGAGTTTCATTTTTTAAGAGTTTAGGCTTTTAATATGTTTCCTTTAGATAATCAGTCAAATTCTTTAGTTTTGTGGAGGGTGGGTATTACGTAATGTTATTAGGTTCGTACATGCTGGGAAACTGACGATACTATAGGTAATATAATCATAATTTGTCCTTATTTCCAGTTTATAATGGTTGATAAAGTAAGATATTTATGTTGTCTTGATTCTTTTGTTGATTTATTTAGTTTCACCATTGTGGCCTTAAGAAGTATACAATTTCAGGCATAGTTCCACGTGTGTATTACGTAGTGGGAAGGAGGATATGTAATTACAGCATGTTGAAGTGAATGCTTATACCTGTGTGAGGTCAATCATGTTGGACAAATGTGAATATGTGTTGAGTCAAAGACATACAAGACGCTCCACACCAAACATAATATTATTGTTGATGCTTTTATACCTTAATTATGGTGCTTATATAATTATGAAGGACCTTTAATATATATATTTTTTTTTATCTAGTGTTATGGGGATGGAAGACAGCATTGTTCATGTTGACAAGGAGCCTGACGGTGTCATTATATATGCAAATGACATCATCCATGGTTTGAATTATGGAAATGTTAGCCAGGGAGATGTGGTACAATTGCCTGAGCTCATAAATATTGATCCACAACTTGATATATTTGAGGAGAATGCAGAAGTACTGGACTGCGAAGTAAAGGAATGCACTAATGACAAGTCAGCTGAGGTCACCAAACTTTGTCAAACCGAAACACTAGAGAAGAATATGTCTGGCTTCAATAGTGATATTAATAAGGATAATGTAAAATCTGAAGGTCAAAAGGTAACAGATGATGATAAGAAGATACGAGTTTGTGGCAAAAAAGCTAACAGGACAGCTGTTGGAAACTGTAAAACAAAATGCACAGTGCCCCAGCCATTTGCTCTGGCAACTGAAAAACGGGCTTTATCCGGTACTCGTCTTTATGGTGCAGAGTCAGACCATGCCACTGCTGGAGAAAAACCACCAATTGTTCGTGTTGTGCAACATCCTAGCTCTATGAAGCAGAATCCAGTAAATTCCTTAACCAATTATCAGATTCATGCTTATGTTTTGAACCTTTAATTCTGTAGACAATGTTTTATGATCTGTGCTCTTGAATGAATTTAGGATGCACTTGGTTAAAATTCTTCAATGAAAATGGTAACGAGAATAATTGAATAATGAATTATAATGACAAGGTTGTTTATAGTGTTACATTTTTGTTCTAATTTTGGAATAAGTTGAGAAAAAAAAAAGATTGTTGGTTGATGAATAGTTAAGTGATTGAGGAGAAATGATTATAGGCTGGGGGCGTACTTATTCAAAAATGGGGTGATAATTTAACTTATTTTGAGTCTCATTATCTCGCATGAAATATGATGAAAGGTGAGCTGATCATCTTTTATTCTCATTAACTATCATAATTACCTCATGCTCCTTCTTGCTTCTACTATCACATTGCCTTACTCTGTATTATGTTGATTTTCTTTGACAAGATAAATGAAGTTGTTAAATGACTCTTCAGCATCGGGGATTAGCAGCAATCAAGTACTGATACTTTACTCCATCTTGGTGCAGGTAGTCTCACCTATTGTCCAAAGGAAGCCATTGCAACCTGATAACAAGAAGCATGTTGATGAAGATAATTGCTCTGTTGCCTCGTCATATCCTTAGATTTGTATAAAGTTCTAGATTTTTTTTGGTTTTAATTTTCATTTTTATTTTGACATTTTATTCTGATTTCTCTTAACTATTCGAAGAACTATGGCACAAGCGAGAAAGTTCAAGACAACTGTAGGCGCAGCCCCACTATTTAAGAGCAGTGAACGTGCTGAAAGAAGGAAGGAGGTAGTATCCATGAACTATTGCATTGTTGTCCAATTTAAATCTGAAGTAGAATAAATGCTTATGTCTTGTTATTTTAATGAGACTTATCTGTTTTAGTTTTACACAAAGTTAGAGGAGAAACAACAAGCTCTGGAGGCTGAGAAAAGTCAATATGAGGCAAGGAATAAGGTAATTTCACTCTTATGACCTCTGAGATCTATTTTTATACAACTTCTGCCAATTCTCCAAATTTTCAGGAAGAATCTGAAGCAGCAATCAAGCAACTACGGAAAAGTTTGATGTTTAAGGCCAGCCCAATGCCAAGCTTCTACCATGATGGACCGCCCCCAAAAGTTGAATTGAAAAAGGTGCTGCTATTTAACTGCATGAATTGTGATTTTGATCGCATTTAGCTCAAACTTCCCGAAATCCAATCTTATGACTGAGAAAAGAAAAAAGAAAATCAAAATTTCTGTAATTGCTCACTGATTCATATTTGTATCATCTTAATTTTTTTTTTTTTTCAATATCAGGCACCTCCTACTCGTGCAAAATCACCAAAATTGGGTCGAAGGAAGAGCTGCAGTGATGCAAAAGGTTTCAATAGAAGAAACCAAGAAGCTCGCAACAGCTTTTCCATTTTCAGTGACAGCCACCCCATTGCTTCCATTAACAGGAAAATTGGGATGCATATACAGAATGGTAATTCTTCCTGGGAAAATAGAGATCAAGGAGAAGATATTGATGAATCATATACATCTAAACTGATTGGAGAGAGACGCATGGATATTTCCGTTCATTCTTGATGAGCTGTTGTAAGTTATCTAATTGAAGGTGGAACAATTTTAATTTACTGAGGGATAAATCTTTCTCTCTGTTGTGCCCTGTGACTACTATGTTCAAAACCCTTTTTGAGTGGTTTGTTTTTAAATTAATGTGTGAAGTGTAAATCTCTGTAACTTATTCGGATGCATTTGAAAAAACTTTATCTGGTGGTAATTATATTCCTGATGTAAACTGGACGGAGTATTAGTTCTTTTCAGTGCTTCAGATCATCTGAAATTTTTTGTACGTGGGATAATCCAAAGAAAAAAGAAAGTGGCTGTCTTTTTCTTGTATGATTTTGTGAGTTGCCAGAACGAATAGATGTTTGCAATTTTTGTGCCCATGATTCACTTGAACAAAAAGTTACCGGCATAAGGCCCCATCAAGGGGTTCTTTTTATGGGGCAGAAACTTTGGTTTGTGTAATTGTGTTAACTGATATCATGAAAAGTATGTTAAATCAAAAGAAAGATGCCGTAAAAGATATAAAGTGCTTTTTCAATTGAAGTATTTGTGCTTATAACTTGTAAAGGGCGACTTTTATGAGCATATATGCCCCTTTTTCAATGCTTTGATAGAAGAATAATCTCTAGAGAAGAAGGGCCCATATTCTGGAAATCGTCACTTGTGAAAACTCATTTCAATTCTTGAAATTCTTTTTTTATTTTCTATGTTCATGCTATATGATCTATTTCTTTGAGTGTGCAAACCTACAATTTTTTTAAGCATATAATGTGCAGCTGTTACTTTATTTTGGCAGTTTATGCTTCTGATGAATATATGTTTCCATTTCAATCACTCTGATACATTTTCCTTGTCTGGTTCACAGTTACCTAGGTTTTTTGATAATCCTGTGATTCTTTAGACTTTGCCCCATGTCCTTGCGTTCTTGTTTGATGCTCAAGTTTACGTCAAAGCGATCCATTGTGGGGTTACTATTCCCTCACGTACATGAGGGTCTTGTGCACATCCTGATCCTTGGATCCCACGGGGTGTGTGGGGATCCAAGGATCAGGCTTGCACAGGTTGGCCATGTACAACCTGATCCTCCATTGTGTTAATGATCAAGAAATGGAAAGATTATTTTCAATCATTTAGTCTTGTTATAGCTAGATGACCATTCCTTTGGACCACAGTTTGATAGAACCTAAGTTTCATAATGAAAGTGGCATCAACATCAAACCATTGAGTATCCAAGTCGTTTTCAAAGTTCCAAGTGGATTACCTTTCATGAAAATTGGAATTAAAGCTAAGTTGAGAGCACAGTTGTATAATTCTATTTTACACAGTTAAGGTCACTAACTAATTCACTTTTTTCCTTTCCCTATTGACTTTTGTTCACTTTGTAAAATGTTCTTTACGCTCTTATTTTGTTACAAAAAAGGAAAATGATGGGATAAATTACCATTACCACCTAAAAATTACTGGAGAACCAGTTTAATTTCTGTGTTATTTTTTATGTTGTAATATATATTTTCATTTCTTGAATTTTTACCATATGGGTACACCAACATTATAATTATTCATTGTATATTTTTTAATATTTCATAAATAACTATGATACATATAGATTAATATTTTTTAATCTTTCCCCAAAATTAAGTTGTAGTGAGTAGTGAAACCATCATTTATGTGACATTCTCCTATGGTTAGGCTCTAATTATTGGTTGTTTTGAGCAATGGATAGTTTAGTTTGCGAAACCTCAATTTCTTGCTATAAATTTTAAAAATTTCAAAATATAATTGTAATTTACACTAAAAGATTGAATATCTTTTTTTAACCGATGATTTCATTTATTGAACTCCTCTACTATTTTACATCTTCCACTTTTCACTAAGGCTCCATTTGAATGTGTGGATTTGAAATTCATGGATTTCAAACATAAATAACCATCCTCTCCATAAATTTACAAATACTTAGATTTCATTTTATGTTTATTTAAAAATATTTAGATTTCATTTTATGCTTAAAATGAAGAAATTCTAAATTCTCTTCAAACCTATGTCATTTGACCATTCACCTCTATCCCTTTTTATCTCTCATTTTCTTTACTTTTTTCCTTTCTTCCGATCTCTTTATAATTCTTAACTTAAAATGTATGCTTTCTTATATGTATTTTTTTAAATCCATTTATTTTTAAATCAATCCATCCAAATGGAGCCTAAAGAAAACCAATTGAAAATCATAATAAAATACGAGATTAAAACGGAAGATTTGCATAAAGAAAAAAAAAGTGATTGATTTTTGCACCCCTTAATTTTGGGAAAAAAATGCCTAATTTACCCGTTTAAATTTGAGAAACCTCTTCTTTTCTTTCACATATGGAATTTACCTCAATGCACATAGACATACACTACTCTTGCATAGAGCCAATATATATTTTGGGTTTTGATAAAGATAAAATTGTAACATTATATAAAGTAAGTCTCATGTGAAATTAGAAAATAAAATAATATATAGATATATAGTGTGGGAATGCAATGACGTTAATTAAAAAGTGTAAACGGGCAGCTTTAAAAAAGACAAGGCTTTGTCATGCTGGCACCCTCAGGTATATAAGGTCCCATGAAACATCAATGCATGCCCATATATATGTCCTCTCTTCATATATATATACACATGTACACATTCATGGAAAACTGTTGAGGGGGATGTTGTCCGGTTCGAAATCATTCTTGGATGACATGATTCTGTCGAATGATCTCGGACCAGGCTTCATTCCCCTCAGCTTTTCGCACTGTCCAGGCGAGGTGACGTTCTTGATTAATGAACCGTTTTATCTAGCTAGGTATAGTATTTTTTCAGTTAATTTGTTCATTCTACTTTTTTGTTTCTGTCATCATTATATGGATCAGATCCAGTTCGGAGGCCATATCAGTTTTGAAGAAATAATTGATTGATGATCATACATACCATGCATTTTGAATTAATGTATATCAATTATTTTTGTTTAAATTAATGTTACCTACATGCCCGCAAATGATCTTATGTCGAGTTTATAAGGACTAAATGTAAGCATTAATTATATATATATTTGGTTGCTGAATTTATATCATGTTTTTGAGACACAACTAGGTATATGAGTTGAGGGATGATCATAAAAGATATGATGAGTTACTCTCTCTTTCTCTCTCTCTCTCTCTCATGTATTACATTGTACTTTACTTGCAGACAGTTACAAAGAATATATATGTGCTCATAATTGTACTCGATCATTTCTTTAATATCTATGTCAGTAGATCTAAGTTGTGAGTCCATCACATGTATATACACTTTAATGTGATCAAATATTACATTCTTACATATGATTTCCACAAACTCTAGTGTAGTTTTGTTTATAATACTAAATTTATAAATTATATTCTTTTAGTGATAATTAATACTGATACTATTGTATTTATAAATCAATTTAGAGTGCTTAATTATTTATTTCATGGGTTGATTACACAAAATGCCTCGGTGATTTGAAAAAATTGTGCAAAATTCTATTTTTATTGAGAAATTGCACGGAATTCCCCTCCATGATTTACTAAAATAAGCAATTTTTCCCTTCTTAAAAAATGAATTCACGATTTTAATTATTTTTTCTATTTTTCATATTAGTGTAAGTACTGAAATATTAAGACTATATTATGAAAGTTATAATGAGAAATTAAAAAAAAATCGTTAACTCATTTTGAAAAAAAAAGCTTTATTTAATAAATTTAATGAGCATTTCGTGCAATTTTTAAATTAGGAGAAAATTTCATGTAATATATTTCCAAATTCAACGAAAAAATTCGTACAAATAACCCTTTATTTATTTCACAATACTTAGAGCCGATAGTGTATTAATGATTATAAATTGCTAAGTGATAAAGTAACATGGAGACTCACGTGTGACTCTGAGTTCATGAAACTTCTTGTTAGCCTACATAAATATTACGATTAATTTAAATGACAATTTCCTTTAAAAGGGATATTTTTGTTTTTTAGCCATATAATTTTATTTAACACAAATATTTTTATAATTTAAAAATAGAATGAATAATATATATTAAAAAAATTATTCACAATTATTCAATTTTAAATAAAAATAAAAATTTATATACACTAGATGCACTGTAATTTTAAATAATTTTATATAGTATTAGTTCAATTAGATATTAATGTTAATTATTTCATTGAAAAATTAATTATGTGTGATTATATTATGAAATGATGTATAAAAATGTTACTCGTGTAGTGCAATCATTTTGCAATTGTGAGGTTCGTAATATGAGTCAAAAAGCAAAAGGGACAACTTGAGTATGTTGAATGGAAAGAAACTAGTAATCTTAATTAGCGTAAATGAAGGGCTCGAAATTAAAATGAAAGACCATAGAAATCAACTCAAGACTTTCAAAAGGAGTTCCTTTCGTTGTTGATATTATTAAAAATTAAATTTAATGGTATTTGTTGAACGAATTCAATATTATATCATGAATTAATTTGAATTAATTTTTTAAAAATTGTTTATTTGAGCACCTTAAAATTTTCTTTTTTACCTTCCTTTTATTGGTTCTCTTGTTGACTGGGTGCCAATCTCGAACTTAAGATTGAGGGGCCGTTTGGTATAATTGTAAGGAATGAAATGCGTATAACAATGTAAAAGTCGGTGTATGAAGGCCTAACTCTACACTCAAAACTCAGGTTGTAAGTGAGAGGATTGTCCAGACTTATAAGCCCACCCAAGACCACACTCAATACCGATGTGGGATATCTTAATACCCTCCCTCATGTAAGAGGCTCATCAGGCTCGACAAGTGGTTCCACAGGTGGATCCACACATCGAGTAAAGAGGTGGCTCTGATACCATGTATGAAGGTCTAACTCTACACTCAAAACCCAGGTTGTAAGTGAGAGGATTGCCCAGGCTTATAAGTTCACCCAAGACCACACTCAATACCGATGTGGGATATCTTAATACACTCCCTCACGTAAGAGGCTCATCAGGCTCGACACGTGATTCCACAGATGGATCCACACATCGAGTAAAGAGGTGGCTCTGATATCATGTATGAATGCCTAACTCTACACTCAAAACTCAGGTTGTAAGTGAGAGGATTATTCAGGCTTATAAGCCCACCCAAGACCACACTCAATACCGATGTGGGATATCTTAATAGTCGGATATGCAATGAAAGTCATAGTTCTCATATAACTGAACTATAGTTGATTCTTTAGTTTTTATAAATCAAAGTCATAATATAGTTATTCTAAACATACACTATAACTTTGATTACCATTACTTACCTTCAAAAGTCTCCAACCAGATAGTCCTGAATTTACGTTGAAAGATATATATGCATATTTGTAAAAAATAACAATTTTTTTTTTTTTGAATTGCGACCAAAGACAATGAAGCAGAAAGACATTAAATTCAAGTAAAAGTTTCTCTTTACTTTACTCAAATAATAGTGCTAGCATAGTACCATCCACAGGAAGTACTAAATAATTGATCATCAGTTAGTACTATAAAATAAATTTACTTTCAAGTAATAAATTTTACTCTTTTTTTTTGGGTTTATTTTTTCCGTCCTGTGATTATATCTCGTTCTATTTTAATTTTATTAACTTCTAAATTTTAATTTTAATTCCGAAGTTTTACTTTTTGTGGTCCTATTAATTTTTAAATTTTGATTTTCGTCATATAACTTACATATTTTTTGTTTTTAGTCATGTGACATCCTGCATCTATATACATTCAATTCTCTAAATTCTTTAAATCCTCTTCACCGTTTTTTTTTATCTTAATATTCAATGAGAACTCTACAAAATTAAAATTAGGATTATAAAAGTGGATGAATAGGAACTAGGAAGTTTTTCTTTTAATACATGACAAAAAGAAAAGTTAAATGGCGAAAATTAAAATTTGAAATTAATAGGACCAAAATTAAAAAGAGGTAAAGTTACAGGACAAAAATTAAAATTTGAAAGTTAATAGGATAAAAAAAAAGGTCTTTCATACTGAAAAAAATAAATTTTCCTAAAAAATTCATACATATTCTCTTTGTTTCACTATAATTTTTTTTAATATCAAACAAAAATTTCTTATTTTATAAAAAATAAAAACAAATATTTCATATATTATTACTCCCTCCGTCCTAAAACTACTTTCACACTTTCCTTATTTGGACGTCTCAACTCTTCTTTCACACACCTAAAAAGGAAACTTTTACACTCACAAAAGACAATAAAGTATATTTTTTCTTATTTTATTATTTAACTTTACACTCACATACTTACTTTTTCTTAATTCGCGTGTCCGGAACTACTTTCATAGTAGTTCCGGGACGGAGAGAGTATTATTATTTGAAAGTTAATCAATTATAATAGTTCCTTAGCATAATCAATTATTAAAGTTTCTTTTACAACTGAACATATGATATATCATTTTGTCTCGTTATAAATCGAAACCGCTCCGCAACCACTACAAAAGGAAGACTACCTGGAGCTGCACTCTAAAATCGCACTACAGCAGTACAGCGGAACCGCAATCCCTACAAGAGAAGAACCACCACCACACCACAGAGGGACCGCTACAAGAGAGAATAAAGTTTTTTTCTCCGTATCTCGAACCCAAAACCTTATGCAGTAATGTTCTAATCACTTGAGCTATCCACATGTGAGGTTCATATATTGTTAAATAAATATCTTTTTAAAAACCCTTTCTTTTTTACAATTTCTCATACTTTATATAAAAGTTAAAATGTAATCTATCATATAATAATAAAATAAATATATTTTTAAGTAGAATAATATAAGAAGGGGAAATTATATTGAGACGGAAGATTATTTACACGAAGGAGTATATTATTATTGTTATTAATTGCTTACATTTTCTAAATATGTATGATACACTGCCCCGATTTTACTGTTATTGAGCACCGAATATGTTCATGGACTTGCAAAGAGCCTGAATTAGATTATATGGTTATATCTTTTTATATATATGTTAAAATAATTTTCTTTTGAGAATTTTACATGATCAACATTTTAACTAAACACTATGCTGAGTTAGATTGTTTATTTTTATGTTTTTTTTTATATTCTTTATAATAATTTTCTTTTGAGAATTTTACATGATTTACATATTTAACTAAACACAACAATTTAATTTTAAATTATAAAATAAAATATGATCATTTCTTGAATCTAATCTCATAAGTCATATTAGTTCCATCAATTAAAACAAGTGTCATATTTTACGTCTATATTTAATTGTAAAGTATTCAATTATAAAGTGCAACTTATGATTTAAATAACACTTTATATTTTTATATTTTTTTATTTTTATATTTTAAGATTGTCTTCACACTCTAAATAAGAAAAAGTCTCGCTAAATTTTACTCTCAAAATATCTTAAATTTCACACCATATATTTTATAACTTTTGAATCCAAACTTTATACACATCCAATTTATTTAATATATTATATATAAGAATTTTAAAAGTTGCTCCTCAACTCTATATCCATTATATATATATATATATATATATATATATGCATCTTCAACCATGAAAAGTATGTTGGAACGGGTTGGAGTATTATAAGTTCAGATTGTATATAATATGAAAAAAGTTGTTTTGTTCGTTTCATTATACATATAGGCCACGGGGTGCTTTAGGGTATGTTTGTTTTGGGATTAAGGGGTTTGTGGGAAGTCATGACTTTGAAATAATGAGATGTGAAAATCTTAATAAATAGTAAAAGTGTGTGTTTGTTTTGGGATTTTAGTAGGGTTGGATGTTACTTTATATCAAATCAAAGTGTGATAATGATTGATTTTATAGGTATAATAATAGGTTTGTGAGTGTTGTGTTGGAAAGAGTAATAATAGATTTAATAGGTTTTTTTAGGTGTGGATTGAGTTTGGGATGTGAAATCCAGATGTTACATCCCAAACTCGTGTAAAGACGTGATCGCAAAATCCTAAGTCCATCCGTGCTAGTCCCAAAACAAACATAACCTTACTGACATTGACTGGAAAAATCTAAAATACTACTCCGAAAAATCTAAAATACTACTCCTCTATTCTGTCAGAATATTTGCATCCGAAATTTTTCGTTTTTTTAAAAAATATATTTTTTAAATAAAATATTAATATATAGATAAATATATATAGGTATGTAGTATATAAATTTACGTGAAATATTCAAACAAAAAATATATATAAATTTATGTAAATGAAATATTAAAAATCCAAAGCAGCTTATCCGTCCTCAGAAAGTCACAGACATTGATCCAGTCCGTACTTTTGGTTCGTAGCCACCTACCGACTACCCTATCCTCTACTATTCTATCTCTGCGGTTCCTTTCATTTATACTCTCGCTCGCATCAATAACAATGCCCCTATAATATTCCACGTATATTCTTCATTTTGTGAATGAAAATGATGATGCAATATTATGTTGGAAAATACAATATTCGAAGATAGTTTCAAATGATACATCAATACTTCCTTGTCATGAGATTATCTTTATACTTTTTTATTTTAATTCATCCTAATTTTATTTTATACTAATAAAAAGAAAATAAAATTTAATATAATTTTTATATTATATTTATTTTATATAATAAGAGTACAATTACTCACTTTAATTGCTTGAAAAAATCAATAAGCTGATTTTTATGTGAAATACATCAGGAACGGAAGAAGTATAATTCAATATATGTTTATGTGAAATATTATAATTCTAGTCTATAAAAATAAGAATAATAAATATAATAATATTATTAAATAAATTCAATTGAATTCACAAGAGAGGAGTTTTTTTTTATCAAGACTCATTTGATATACTATAGCAATTACTATAGTCTATAGAAAAATTAGAAATGTTTTTAATATTTAACGAGTCCTCAAATTTGACATTTTATTCATAGCAATTACCCTACTCTATTGCTGTAGTCTATAGAAAAATTAGAAATGTTATTAATATTTAATTAAATTTCTTTTTAGTTCCCAAAGTAAAACATCCCTCAAAATCAATCTCAACTGTACGAAACTGTAAAAAAAAAACAAAAGAATTATATCCAATTTCCTGGTAAATAGGCGTTTTATTCCACCGCAACCCCCTTCTCTCTCTCCTCCCCCATGGGCAACAAATCCGAGGTCCAAAACCAATCCATGTAGCCCCGCAAGAGCTCCATTGAAATTTCCTGAAAACAGTAGCCCCTAATATTTCCGTGCAATTGAAGAAATGGATGGAGGATGGATCGGATTGAACAACAATGCGTTGGAATTCTTCAATAGTACGACGTTAATGGAAGCATTTGTCGACATTTTGGTTTGCGCGGTGCCGATTTGGGTAGCTGTGATGATCGGCTTGTTGATCGGATGGTCATGGCGGCCTAGGTGGTCTGGATTGCTTTTCCTCGGACTCCGATCCAAGCTAAGATTTATATGGACCTTGCCGCCGGGGCTCGGTGCCCGGAGATTCTGGTTTGCTTTCACGGCGCTCTCTGCCTTTTCTCTCTGTCGTGGCCTTTGGTTTCGATCCCGTGGCAATAGCCGTAAGATGGAGAAGTCCTCATCAGCTCAGGAGCTGGTCGATTCGGTGTCAAAATTGGCTCCGCAGCCGACAGCTGTCGCCCAGGGACTGGTTCCAGCTGATGATTCTAGCCGCGGAGATATCAAGTATGTACTGGCTGTAGTGATATTATTGTTGTTTTTGTTATCTATCATAACGTGAGTCGTTATGCGAGTTTTTAATCTTCTGATCCCAGCCAATTTAAAGTATCATAGAGCAAAATCCGATAACGTGGAGTACATGCAAATGATTATGTATCTAATGTTAGATTTTGTAGCGAGGTATATTGTCGAGGTGTTAATTTAGAAAAGCAATACGATAATTAATGGCCTTCATGATAGCATTTGAGAATGTGAAGGAATGCAGAATTTCTGAATTCTTGGATATTTGCTGGATTCAGGACGAAGAATTAATCATCCAACTTATATACTCATATATGTGCTGTTTAATTGGGTGTATCCTTGTAATTCTTAGCAGTTTTTCTTCATGTATTTTTAGAATAATCACATGTCTAGTGCCCTAGCAATAATCTAGTTGACGTTGCTCAGCCAGAAGTCTGTGTTTTAAATGGTCAATATAATATCTAAGCTCGGGAGACACCTTACATTGTACATTGTGAGTATAACATTCAGATCAATACAAAGATTATAGCATGTTGGAATGATTAAGCTATGTTTTATGTGTGTAGGCGGTCTGGGGTTGGTGGTAAAACTTTATACCATCCTTTGTATGTTAAACTAAGTAATGTTGCAAGTTGCATCTTTCAGAAACATCGATACTTTATCAAACGAGCTTATTATTGTACAATTTTGACATGATTATTGGTAGAATATGTAGATCAGATGAAAAATAAGCCTATTGTCCTACAGTTTGATATCATTTCTGGCATTCAAATCCTTTGCTATTTGTGTATTCCGCTTTCTTTTATTGGTAGAGATTAGAATATGTAGATCAAGCGAAAAATAAGTCTATTTTCATTCAGTTTGACATTGTTTTCTGGCATTCAAATCCTTTTCAGATGGATTGGTAGTTGTGCATTCCGCTTTTCCCCCATATTAGCAAATTCTGTAATTCATTTTACATTTTTCCACATGGTAAATAAGACTTTTCTCTAAAAAAATTTGATGTAAAAGACCATCTTCTGTTATGACAACTACAATTCAAAAAAGAAGGGTATATATTACTGATTATCGGCTCTGTTACTTCTGTAGCCATGGTACTGGTGCTCCTGATGGAGGATCGAGTACTGTCACAGAGAAAGACCTTCAACACCTATTAAATCTTCTTGGTGCTAAAGATGGGGAATTGGCATGGCAAAGCATGATGGAACGCACCACATCAAATATGGCATACCAAGCTTGGCGCCACGAGCCTGAGGTATGTATAGTTGGTGCCATTGATACGCAAGTGCTGCAGTTCTGAAAAATGCTTCGAGTGAGGAAGTTGTACTGTGTTAATAATGATGATGATGATGATGACAAACAGAAACTACTTGTGTTTGTGTTAAATGTATGCTTTATCAAATATCATGGACGCTTGATATGAACTTATAATCCTTGTCAATGTTTCCTATCTGAGTGTTATTTATGTAGATTCTCACATGAGAATTGTTTCTGGGTTCCAGCAACTGTCCAATTCTCCCAACTGCTTGCGGTTCTGATTGTACCACTTGAAAACACATGCTTCACTAATTTGTAAGGATATATTCTTTGCAGGTTGGTCCAACAGTGTACTGCAGCAAAACCATTTTTGAGGATGCAACTCCTGATCTGGTCAGAGACTTTTTCTGGGATGACGAGCTTCGTCCTAAATGGGATCCTATGCTTGCAACTGTCAAAATTCTTGAAGAGTGCCCTGATACGGGAATGATGGTTGTCCACTGGATTAAGAAGGTTTGTTAAACAGAAGCTACAAACCATTATTTCTAAAGCCATCATTCCACTATATTATGCTTTTGTTGTTCCCTTTTCAATCTGTGACATCTTTATTATTCCTGCCTGTGCAGTTCCCTTTCTTCTGCAGCGATCGAGAATATATTATTGGTAAGAGGATATGGGAAGGAGGGAAAACTTTTTTTTGTGTTACAAAGGTATGACACCCTTTGCCATTTTTCCCTTAAAAATACTCTGCACATCCTTATGAATATAATGTGCTCATAACTTATTAATTATTTAGATACTCCTTAAATCTGAATTACTTGAACATCTCGTGCATTCTCATAACAATCTAGGACATCATTTACATTTAATCTGCAAACACTATGGCTGCAGGGTGTGCCATATCCAACTTTGCCAAGGCGTGACAAACCTAGGCTTGTCGATCTTTATTTTTCAAGCTGGGTTATAAAGCCTGGTAATTATCTGTTTCTCGTAGTAATTTTCAATTCCTTTGATTAAAAAATAAAACTTAAGGCAATAATTCTGTGCAGTGCAATCACGCAAGGGAGATGGGCAGTTGTCTGCATGTGAGGTCTCACTTGTTCACTATGAGGACATGGGAATCCCAAAGGACGTTGCTAAGTTAGGCGTTCGTCATGGAATGTGGGGAACAGTCAAGAAGTTGCATGCTGGGTTTAGAGCATACGTAAATGCTAGGAAACTCGAGACGTCGTCACTCAGCCGGTGCGCCCTCATGGCAAGAATCACCACCAAAATTGCTTACGACGAAGGGAGTGACTCTAAGGAGCTAGTAGCTGTTGAGGGAGGACAAAGTGAGTTATCAGCATCTGATAGACAGAAAAATGGTGGTGGAATAGACTGGAAATGGGTGGCCATTGGTGGAACAGTTGCCCTTGTTTGTGGTGTCCGAACAGGTCTGGTAGGGAAAGCATTGTTGGTCGTAGCAGGGCATAGGATTGCTAGGAGACAAGGCAATAATCCAAGGCGATGATGATGATAAAAAGTCTGTTTGGTTACCAAATGAAACGAGGCTCCATATCCGAGTAACAAAGGTGACTGCAAGTATTAATATCATTAAATTGCAATTTAGATTAATGTGCTCTTTGATTTTGATGTGCTTGCATGTTGCATGAGTTTATGCTTTAGAATCTATATATATATAGATAGATATAAGGTTCTCATTTTGGTATGACTTGGACAAAATCAGCCCTGTTTCTGTTTCAAACGCTTCCACTATTATTGACAGTATATTCTGCTGTCTCCTCTATGTTTCTTTTATATCCTATATGCAATTTCGACAAATCAAGAATTTAATATTTTCCTGCACAACCCAGTCAGTAAAATCCCAATTCAACTCGATTGATTAAACACCACATGTGCAAAAGTATGAATTACTCGATTAAATAAATAGTTGGATCAAAATATATATGGAGCAACATCTCCTCCGTAATAGCTAAAACCAGTTCAATTGGGCGCCTACGCTTTGGTTGGGAGAAGAAGACAACACACACCACCCGTTAGATGGTTTAATCTCTCTCTCTTCAAAAAATGTGCACCCATACTTAATTAATGGAAAAACTTATAAATGCATAATTTTTTTTTGGGTAAAATACTAAAATACCTAATAAAAAATTAAATAGTTTTTGTTTGTAATGTGAAAAAAATTCCCAAATGCGAAAAAAAGAACTAGAATAATATAAAAGAATAAGCAGATAAATAAACCTAAATATCTTTAACAATTATTTGGGCCTGTTTGGTTGTTGGGCCACAGATCCTATTTTATATGGCCCAGGTTATATGCTCCTATTTATGTTTGCAGTACACACGGGAGCACACTCATGAGTCATGATACACAAATTATTAATTTTATATCTTTTTTTCTTGGACCCACTTTCCTCTTTGTTCGCTTTTTCTCTTTTCTTTTTTCTCACATTCTTTTTTTCTCTCTCCCATTTACGCATTTCGAAAGTTTTTATAATTAAAACAAAAACTATTTGCCTTTTTCTAAATTTTTTTCTTCTTTTTCGTTTTTCAAAATAAAATATATGTTTTCGAAAGTTGTTACGATAATTAAGAATGGTTGTACGCATCTTAAGAGAAAAATTCAAGAGTGTATTTACTATTTTTTTTATATTTCTAATTTAATATAGTTATGAAGTGTGTAATTCAAATAAAATTTACAATAAAGAAATGGTGTGGTTAATTTGGGCTTCTTGGGCCCGTCAGATCTTACATCGTGTGTATTTAAAAGCCTAAAACTAGTGATGAATTAAACATAGCTTTTTTTTTTCTCTTTTTTTGAGTAACTTTTAAATAATAATAGATTAACTTATTAACAAGTACAATTAAATTGCACGATTTTATTTTTTTTATCAACCAAAAAATTCCATTGGAAAGATATAGATTCCAACATTAATTAAGCTTTCATACATATCTTGTTTTATTTTAGGCAAATTCTACTATGCCCTTGGAAATTAATGTTAAACTTTGAGATCAATTTCAATTTTTATAATATACACACGTTAACACACTAACTGTAAGTTATTTTCAATTGAAGTATTATTGATTATTTTTTCAAAGCATTATTAATTACTTCAAATATTAGTAGTTACTATTTGAAATATTTAAAATATATTAAATTAAATTTTTAATTGAAATGTAATATATATATATATATTTTTTTTTTTATTTACCCACGGATGCATATGGAATCACACTTTATTTTATTGGTTGCAGGGCTCTGCCGACTTATAGTAATGATGTAACATCAATCTTCAAAGCATGCTTTCACTGCCCAACAGATGATTCTTTACCACATTTTTTTTTTCTTTCATTCTCTCATATTCACAACTCAGCCCCGCATCACTCCATTCAGTCAATTTTTTGCTCGAACTTCAACTACCATCGTCCATCGAGATGGTGTTGCTTTTCCCCAAATTAAAAGGCACCAAAAATTTGAAAAAATAGAGAAAAGAAGTAAGATCTCAAAAAATGAAATAGAAATTGTAAAAGTAATTGTGAATATATTTTTTTCTCCTTCCTCAATCTTCATTCATCCTCTTCTTCTCCCTCTCAATCTCTATTTCACATTTAAGTACATGAATTTTTTTCGATTCTGATTATGTGGACAAAAAGTATAATTTTCTTTCTTTTTAAATTTTTTTTTATCATTTTTTCAAAAAAAAAAAAAAATTGTTAATCTAATTATGCTTTTTTTTTAAATTTCTTTTTCCGGAAAAAAGTATTTTTTTTTTCCGAAAATAGTTGAAAGTTTTTTGTTTGGGGGTTGGTTAAAGATATTTCAAATTTTTATTGTTAATTTTTTTTCCTTTTCTTTTTTTTTCGGATTTTTTTTTTAATTCGAACAAAAATTGTTTGACTTTTTAATATTTTTTAGCCCACAGATCCTCTTCATTTCTTTAGTATAAATTATCTATGAATTTCAGAGAGGTAGACTCATAATTAAAATAATTAATAAAAATACATATTTATGAGATCCATGATAATGACCTCATTCCATATATTGTGTTTATCTCTCTAGTCTCTCCTAATTTTAGGAGAAATTTACACAAAGAAATGGAGAGGATTTGAACTCTATTTTTTATGGGTTTCCTTTTTGTTTATTGAAAAAAATTCATTATTTAAAATTTTAGTATATTATAAAAAATAAAAATATATACTTATACTCTTAGAAGTTGTTACAATAATTAAGGGTGTTCGTATGCATTTTGAGAGAAAAGTCTAGACGTAATATATTATTTTCTTTTTAATAAAATTTTAAAATGTGTACTTTCAACAGGTCTGGGTGTAGGTCTATATTTTTCTATAAATTAAACATAGTATATATATATATATATCATTGGATCATCGATCTATTTACAAATTGTAAGATTATATCAAATAAATTAACAATAGTTGAGGATTCAATTATTTTGAATTGCATAATAAACACTACTCAAATATCTATATTTTTTTTAATCTTTAAATATTCGAATTCTACATTTTATTGGTTTTGTACCTACCTGTAGCTTACTTAACCCATGGAATATAATTCAACTTGTAAAAATAATATAAACAAATTATGATTTTATATTGAACCATTATTGTTTTAATAGGAAAACTAATTAAAGAAAGGTGTTAGTGCCCTACCTAGCTTGTTACTCAATTTATCCCTAAGAAAAAAGGGGCACGTGTGTTATATTTTTTATTGTTACTTAGGGATTAAAAAAAAAGATAAAAGAGTAAAAATTTGTAATTTATAGAAAAAAAATATATTGTGTACATCTATTAAGCAGTAGTATTATTCTTATAAGCATTTATATTTATCATTATAACTATAATTAAGAATACAAATGGTGCATGATAAATAATATTCACATAATATTTTATCAATAACGAGTAACATTTTGACGCATGATTCCCCTCTTCAATGAGAATAACTAATATTATTCAATAAAAATAATATAATTGGCCAATTTATACATATTAATAAAATAATTATATAATTTAAAAAAATATAAATCAAACTAATAATATTTTGATTCGACCATGTATGCATTTGGTGCGCAATTCAAGTGTATTATGTAAAATCATTTCTATAATCACTGAATATTTATATATTTTTACTAAAAAGTTACTTAACACTTGTTTATGGGTTGATTTTAAAAAAAAATTAAAATAATAATATATTAACTTATTTACAAGTACAATTAAATTGCACGAAGTATCTTATACAACAATTTATGTACTCGGATCTTTTTGGAAGGATATAGTTTCCAACATTAATTAAGCTTTCATACATATATATCTTGTTTTATTTTAGGCAAATTCTACAATGCCATTGGAAATTAATGTTAACTTTGAGATCAATTTCAATTTTTATAATATACACACATTAACACACTAAATTGTATACTTTATTTTAGTTGAGATATTATTAATTATTTTTTAGAATATTAATTACTTCAAAATATTAGTAGTTACTATTTGAAATATTTAAAAGAAATTAAATTAAATTTTAATTGAAATGTGTAATATATATTATTCTTCTTCTTTTTTTTACCCATGAATGCATGTGGAACCACACTTTATTTTATTGGTTGACAGGGGTCTGCCGACTTATAGTAACGATGTAACATCAATTTTCAAAGCATGCATTCATTTGATAAAATTAACAACAAATTTTATCTTTTTATGAAGCACCTTCAACACCTACTCACGAATCTTAGGTAACGGATCATCTGCTGGTTTAATAACCAAACACACAATACTGGATACTAAAATGATGTCGTACATAGTGTATGTCCATTGTCCAATATTCAATCGAGGTGACCCATTATTTTCTTATTGATCAGAGCCTAATCTTAATTATTTTTCTTCTTATTTTGATCAGAATATAGATAAGAAGGAAAGGCATGTGGAATTTCAACTAGTCACTACTCAACATTCATAATGAAAATATAAAATAACAAAGACTATTTCAAATGTTAACTTATTATTAGTGAAGCAATATGAAATAACGAAGACTATTTAATATGAAAATATTAAATAACAAATTATATACGTGGAACATAAAATAACATCGGAATAATTCAAAAACACTATAAAATAGTCTTCCACTATGAAATAATTCAACAACAACAATATGAAATAACGAAGACTATTAAATATTCATGTTTATTATTTTAATATTTTAGTGTTTTAGATTAAAATTTTATTTTAATTAGGGTATGTTTAGAAGAAATTGGGTATATATAGTGGCATCCTTCTTCTTTCTTTCTATATTTTAATATACGCACCTACTTTCTCGTTCTTTGTTGCTCTCTTCTCTTTCCTTTTCACGTTCGCAACTCAATTGAATTTTTGCTCAAACTTCAACTACCATTGTTCGATCGAGATAGTGCTGCTTTTCCCCAAATTGAAAAGCGCCAAAAATTTGAAAAAAATGAGCAAAAAAGGTAAGATTTCAAAAAAAATAAATTGAAATAGAAATTATAAAAGTAACTGTGTTTTTTTTTTTTTCTCCTTCTTCAATCTTCATTCATCCTCTACTTCTCCCCCTCAATCTCTATTTCTACATTTAAGTACATCAATTTTTTTCCTTTCTGGTTATATGGACTAAAGGTAATTTTTTTTATTAAATTTTATCATTTAAAAAAAAAAAATTATTAATCTAATTATGCCTTCTTTTTTTATTTCTTTTTCCGGAAAAAGTATATTTTTTCCGAAAATAGTTGAGAAAATTTTGTTTAGGTTGTTGGCTAAAAATATTTCAATTTTTTATTGTTATTTGTTTTTTTATTTTGCCTTTTCCCTTTTTTTTCGGAATTTTTTTTATAATTCGAACAAAATTTGTTAGAACTTTTCTAATATTTTTTATGCTTTTTTCTTTTGGGTTTCTTTTTTGTTTTTTTGAAAAAAAAATCATTATTTAAAATTTTGGTATATTACTAAAATATATATATACTTTTAAGGATGTGTTTATGCATTTTGAGAGAAAAAGTCGACAGGGTATATATTATATTTTCTATTTAATAAAATTATAAAGTATGTACTTCCAACATTAGTGTAGGTCTAATTTGGGCTTGTTGGGCCGTCAGATCTTAGGTTTGGAGCCTAAAATTAGTGATCTTAAGTTTAGAGCCTAATATATATATATATATATATTATTTTATTTTATTTTTGCATTAGATCATCGATTTATTTACAAATTGTAAGATTATATCAAATAAATTAACTATAGTTGAGGATTCAATTATTTTGCATTGCATAATAAACCAAGGGTGCAAATGGCGCTTGGCGGTCGGCGGGCGGTCGAGTGCCTTCAAGCGCCAAGACCGCCTATGCGGTGTCAAGGTTTTTCTATTTTTTTTTTATTAATATTAACTTTTTTCTAAACATATATTAATAAAAATATACATTATAGATAAATTTTAAATTTAAAACATATTTAATAACTATCACAAAATATAAAAAGTCAATAAAATGTTAAAAACTATCATAATACGACATAGAACGAATAAATTATGAAGTAGTTCAATTAAACTTTCATTTTTTAGTAATTTAGTAAATTAGTTTTTATTTTTTAATTTTAGATCTAACTTTTAAATTGAAATACAAATTAGAAAAAGAAGAGTAATGGTCATCTAGGCGGTCTCGACAGTGCCAAATGTGTTCGCGGATTTTTCTTGGCGATTTGACCTTGGCGTCGGCGGCCGAGGGTCTTCAAGCGCCTAGGCGGTATCGGCGACCGCCATTTACATCCATGTAATAAACACTTACTCAAATATCTAATTTTTTTTTTAATCTTTAGATATTCGAATTCTACATTTTATTGATTTTGTACCTGTAGCTTAATTAACCCATGCAATATAATTCAACTTGTAAAAATAATATAAACAAATTATGGTTTTATTTTGAACCATTGTTATAGAACTTTTTAATTGGAAAACTAATTAAATAAAAGACAATATATATTTTAAAGTGTACTGAATGTTACAGACAACAGTGCATCTAAGTGAACGAGAGATACTCATAAATGTATATTTAATTTACAAGTATAGTAAATATTACTCATTTCGTTTCCTACGGAACAGAGGAAATATTTTGTATAAATAATCAACTAATAAAAGTTAAACGTTTACATAATTCAGAACAAATTCACATAGAATTGAATTACATTCCATTTTTTTACGATACTGATTTGTGGACTTGCATACGCATATAACATTCTCCAGAGTACGGAGCAACACATGGATACCATCTCTTTATGCTGCATTGATTAACAGGTTAGTATTCATCGTTGTTTGAGCTAGCATGTTCAAATATTTTTCAAAATTTATGCCATTATTAGATTATGGCTTTACTGCAGTTTATTTTTGTCTTTGATGAATTACTATAGAATTATTGTTTATGATAGTTGAACGTGATTATTGATATGGATTCATGAATATGTGAATTTATTCATGTGAATTATGAGATTGAGGTCTTTTAATGCTTGGAATATTGCTTCAAATTTTATCCCGTATGCATATTTCCTCAATTTTTATTAATTTTTCCCTTGCTCAAACTGGTACATTTTTGTCCATATGGAAATATCATTTCATGAGGATTTTGTAGATAATTTGAATGCATTTTTTGGCCAAATAGATTATTTATTATGAATTTTTAAAATTTTTGATTATTTTCTAAATGTGAAATACGAAAGATTTTCGAACTCTTTTGTTTCGATTTTTATTGATGGACATATATATTTTTTTTTGTGTTTTTTGGTTGAGAAATGAGTGTGTCTATACATCAATTAGGGGTGTGTGTATGTGTATGCATGTTGAGAGAAAAAGTCGAGAATATATATTATATTTCCTATTTAATAAAATTTATAAAGTGTGTACTTTCAAAGTGTGTGGCTATAAGTCTAATTTGGGCTTGTTGGGCCCGTCAAATCTTATATTTAGAATCTAAAATTAGTGATGAATTAAATATATATATATATATCATCGATTTATTTACAAATTGTAAGATTATATCAAATAAATTAACGATAATTGAGGATTCAATTATTTTGCATTACATAATAAACACTTACTCAAATATCTATCTTTTTTTTTTTTTTTATATTTAGATATTCGAATTCTACATTTTATTGGTTTTGTACCTGTAGCGTAATTAACCCATGCAATATAATTCAACTTGTAAAAATAATATAAACAAATTATGGTTTTATTTTGAACCATTGTTATAGAACTTTTTAATAGGAAAACTAATTAAAGAAAAGAATTAGTGCCCTACCTTTGCCTTGTTACTTTGATTATTTGTGAAAAAAAAATAAAAAATGGGCACGTTATATGAAAATTAATTTCAATTTTACGTGTTACATTGTTTTATTGTTACTTAGGGATTAAAAAAATGAATAAGAGTAAAAACTCGTAATTTATAGAGAAAAATATTATGTACATCTAATAAGTACCAGTATTATTCTTATGAGCATTTATATATATTATTATAACTATAAGTAAGAATATAAATTGTGCATGGTAAATAATATTCACATAATATTTTATCATAAAGAGTAACATTTTGACGCATGGAGATTCCTTACATATTTTTTGTGCATTTTTTGGATGAGAAATGAGTGTGTTATGATTTTTTGAAATATTTCTAAACTCGTTTTTTTGATTTGAAAATACACTGTGAAAATGAACTAAATTTTATTTTCTTGGTATGGGATGAATCTACGTTACATAAGGATTCCATACATGTATCGTTTGTTGATTTTCATTAAGTTTTTAGTGAGATATGATTTTCAATGTTTTTTTGTGATCGGGGTGATTTTTGCAAAGTTACAGAAACTTCTGAGTTTTTTTTTTTAAATAATTAGATTTTCTTTAGGGGCCAAAATGCAATTTAGTAAGTTCGGATTAGACCCATCAGAAGTGGATTTGACCTGACCCGAACACGTGTCACCAGAAGACAGCGCGTGAAGCCCACTCACTATTGACTGGCCACTCCGGCGGTGGCGCGTAATGGCTGCACGTGACTTCTATGCGCCGACCAACTGTCGAAGACGTATCGGCGCATGGTCGCACATGTGTTTTCGGCCGTTCCAGCTTGTTTCGTGCCCGTTCAGATATGTTTTCGTGCGTTCCAATGTATTTTTTAAGTGCAGCTTTATTTTTATGATATTTTTTTCATTTAGGGACCTATGTGGAGACCTTTAAATTGATATTATGTGTTTATTGCTCTTGTTAAATGTCTATAATTTTTAAATCATGTTAGCTCCAGTTAATCCGGGAAAGTGGGAGCCAAGAAAATTAAAATTATCTTTCACTTGTGAATATATCTAATGTTAATTGGAATTTTTTTCCATAAGCATAAAAGATGAAATTTATGTGTTAGAGTTTAACTAACACTTTTGTTTGTTTGTTGTTCTTTGGCTGCTCATTTTACAGGGATGTCTGAGAATGAAATTGTTTCTGATAGTGACATCAGGACCAAAGAAGAGGTCCTGCATGATTTATGAATTACAAAATGAAGCTTAGTCACAACTTGAGAGATAGCGTCGTTGATTTGTTGGAATTGCATAACCTTTTATTGGATTTCATTTGCAACAAACAACTTCCATAAGCTTTATTCGAGGAAATTCGGAGTACTCATACTTGGGCCAGGACTCTTCCTCCCTACTTGAGGAAAGACTTTTGGGAAGAATGGGAATCTTGTGAAGTGAAGCCCGATGGACCAGTAATTATGGGTAGAATCTTTCTTGCTTCAGAACAGAAAGATAGAACTCAAGCGCTTAGACCGGCTTGCTTGAGGATGGGAAGGATTCGTCGTTTTGATTTTCTAAGATTAAGTGGTCATGGAAAACGCCCGATGAAGAATCCACATATTGATCCTCTAGCACAGGCCATATATAGCGCTGGAATTAGAAAGTTCGATCCTAGTAATTACTGGAAGTCTTCTGACAAGTTATATCGCTCTTTGAGCGCATTTCTTTGAGTTGTATTTTGTATAAGCAAAATTGAAACTCATTGGAGTTCTTTAGTTTTTCTTTGATGACAACTCCAAACTTGTTTTCTGAATAGTTGTGATTGTTCAATGTTATTTTAATTTGTTTTAAATACTTGAACATAAGTTTTATGTTTTGAAATTAGAATCGATTCTTGAGATACATGACGAAATTGTGATTAATAACTCTAAGTTATTTTTCAAAATCTAATTGTGTGTTGATTTTTTAGATGTCTTAGTTTGACTTAGCATAAAACGTAATAAAACATTAACATAGTGAATCACTTTATTTTTAAGATAATGGCATCGATATGAAATTTCACTGAGTTTCATGAGAGTGAGAAAATAACATTTCATGTCTTTATCAGAATTGAGACACATGTTATGATCAAAAGAAGCAAAAATAGTCCCTACTTCAACTAATACAACCAAAAGTTCTATACACGAAAGAAGACACCAAAATGCTAAAGCAAACAAGCCTAAACAGTTGGGGGCACATTTTCTTCACCGGCGGCAAGCTCCGATACAACAACGAAAGTGGATGATGGCATCTCGGCTAGCTAATTTTCATCCATTAGTATGAGTAAAGCAAGCTCCGATACAACAACGAAAGTCGCAAAGCAACTAAGTGGAAGCACTCACCAAAAAACTATATATTAAATATTTCAACAGTGACAAAGCACAAAGAATCTCCAGAAAAGGTGAAAACGCTACAAAATATTTTTCAATTCATCTACTTGCAAGTATAAAGAAACACATGAAGCTAATGCTCACTCAGCCTGCACGAATAGAGCAACGAACGCAAGGATTCAAATAACCTACGTAAATCCGAAAGGATTGCACGATAACTCTTTTTTCCTACGATCGGTTTATCCACAAGGGTGGTTTACGGCTAGGTTTTTAACGAGGCATGTAGCGTCTTTCTACATACTCCTGACGGGTTATAGAATCCTGCGAAGTCACACTTGATGCATCTATTCATAAGTACAAAGAAATACAAGCACATAGAAAATGACAGAGCGAAATACATATCAATTCGAGCTCAATTTACTTCCTTATACTGAAGAAATCTTGCAAAGATTCAAATAGTCTGATGCTCGTTATTTATCTAACTATTCAAACAAATATCAGGTTAGGGAGTAACTATTGATAAAATAATTGACGTGCGTGCTTAAGGAAGTAATTAATGTTTTTAGTTTATTGTAATTAGCGTACGTGTTTAGGGAACTAAATAACAACTCAAATGCTTGCAAGAAATTAAAAAAATTACTCATTAAATTCTAACTAAAAATGGTAGAAAATTAAAACCTAATATAATGTGTTTTATGTGTGTATGGCAGGGACGAGCTGCAAGTTTCAGTGTGTAGAGCTTCTTCAACAGCGGCTGGAGCGGCGACGGAGGCCTTGAATCAGTGGGCGGTTGCTCCCTTCTTCAATTCCGGCGAAGGCGAGGACAGAGCTGTGGCGCGGCTAAATTGCAGGCGGTGGCAATTGGCGAATTCCGGCGAAAAACAAGGATGTTGGCAGCGGCAATGGCTTCTTGGCGTGACTGTGCGTGGAAGGCCTCCGTTTTTCTTTGGCTTGATGCTGAATAAGTCAAGCTGTCATCCATTCAAATAAATAATATTGGGCTCAAATTGATTAAACAAATGATTTATAGATGGGCTTTGCTTCTCTTCACCAAATAAATTAATAATTCTTGTGTCTCAATTAATTAAATGGTAATCAATAGTTCATTTAAGTTCAAATAATAATTCTACAATTTAATTTATGAATTCATCTCAAATTACCCATAAAATTATAACAAAAAAAATATTTTCATAATTAAACTCAATTAATCAATTTAGTGTAGAAAATACATGAAATTCTATTAAAAATAGCACTTTACATATAAGAATTTCGAGTAATTTTCACACTAATCAATATATTAATATATATTATATTATTATTATATGGTTTGTGTCGAAACCGAAGGATTTACTCATGCTTCTCCCTCTCCTAAGCAGAGTGCAGTCATTGAATGTTCGTGTGTATAAAAGAAGTGAAACCCTATATTGAGTTTTAAATAGTACTCCTTCCGTCCACGATAAATGGTCTACGTTGTCTTAAATAGTCGTCCACAACAAATGATCTACTTACTTAAAATGGAAAACTTACAATCATTATTTTCATTTTTTATACACATATACTCACTTTTACACATCATATCAAGTACTTTTTTAATAATTAAATATTTTTTTATACTAATACACTCACTTTTACACATCAACATTTATTTTTCTTAATAACTGTGCACAACAAGGGTAGTCCAATTTTCATGGACGGAGGGAGTATTAATTACTTTTACTAAAAAGTGATGTTGTTTTATATTTATTTAATTATTCATATAGTACTTAAATTACATGAAATCATTTAAAAATTTAACAAAATAATAATTAAAAGATATTTAATTTGATATAATAAATATTTTTAATGTTAATAAATAAACACTTTAAAATAATAAAATAAATATTTTTACTTTGAATTTTATTTTTGAATGTGCAATATATTTGTTGAATTAAAAATATTAATTAAAAGACAATTAATTTGATATATAATGTGTTAAAAATAGATTTTAGATTAAAAATTGAAATTATTAGGCCATCTCCAGCAGTTAGCACTACTCTAAAATCAATTCAGCACTACTCTATTATAGAATCAGCACCAAATCTCCAGCAGTTTGCACTACTTTTACACTAAAACAGAATATTTCATTAGATTCTTCATATTTTAATAAATTTCCTTTTATTATTATTTTATAATTATCAATAACTATTTTTTCAAATTATATGTAGTTTTTAATTTATAGCACATTATTTTTAAACTATTTGATTTTTTTTAATATAAAATATAATACTGATTTGTTTTTAATTAATTCAAATACACAAATAATTATATCTTAAATATTGAATCAAATGTATTATGTGAATATCCTATTGCTAAAAATATAACTAAATAATATTTATTAGAATAAAATTAACCCTAAAAAAAAAAGGATAAAGTAGCACTGAAATTCCCAGCGCTATTAGAGCAGTCCCAATGGGGACTCAAATACCAACTCAAAATCAAAATTTGCCACAAATTCTCCTCCAATGGGGACTCAAATACGGTGGCAATTAACCATGGATGAACAGTGTGTGACAAATTTGCCACACACTGTTCCTCAACTCAATTTTTTTTTTTTTGCTTTTCTTTTATCATTTTATCTATATTACACATATATTAATTTAATTCTAAATATTTAAATATGAATATCAAATTATAAAATTAATTATATGTAAATAATAATAAAATAAAAAATAAATCTTATTAAAATAAGAATATTTTAAAAGAATATTCCCGTTGAGTTAAGATTTGAGTTTTATGATTGGAGGTGATTTTACTGTTGGTGGCAAATTTAGTGGCAAATAGATGTATTTGAGTTTAAATTTGAGTCTAACCATTGGGAATGCTCTTAATAGCGCCCAAAAAATGAAATTAGCTTATGTTGTTATTTTTGTACAGCTTTGAAGCAAGCTGCTGGAGGTAAAATTTGGCATCTTGCGCCACAGTGGAGCACTGTTGGGCATGCTCTTAATGCAAAGTTACTAAAGAAAAAGAGAAGAAAAGTAAAATTAATTAAAGAGAGTGGGTTTCACTATTGCACAACAAAATAAGTGCACTATATTTATTTAAATAAACATATTTTTCCTTCTCTCCGCTCCTACTTTTATATGTATAGATTCCTTATTGCATCTATTGCTTCTTCTTGCTTATCTTCTCAAATTCAATTTTTTTTTTCAGATTCTTATTTTATATCCAATAATTTGGTGGGATAATTTTTGTTTATCAAATAATTTTAATATGTTTTATACATTGTATATCAAATAATATAAATATTTTCCGATCTTATTATTCCCACGACACTAAATCCTCAAAATAAAATAAAATAATTAATAATATCATTGTTCATATTAATGATGTGATATTTTAATTTTTAATATATATATATATATATATATCAAATAATTTTAATATGATTTGGTGAGATAATTTTATATTGTATATAAAATAATTTTAAAAAATTTGTTGCTTTCAAAAATTATTCTTTATGTAATCTTAAGATATAAAATAAAAAAAAGTAAAATAGGAAATAAAGCAATTAGAATACATATTTGTCAAGCCTTTATGGTGAAAGGAACCTAAGTTGTGGAGCCATCAAATGGATGGTTGATGTCTCGTGGGCTGTCTCCATACTTGGACGACCTTGAAATGACCCCAAATCTCGACAAATTTGTCTTAATTAATTAATTTTGTACCTTAGATTCAATATTAAATCAAAGGAAAAAAAAAATGATTTACATATAGATTCAAAAAAGTCATTAAATTTACAAATATGTACTGTGCAGAAAAAAAAAGTACTTCTGTGTAAAAATTGTGCAGCTATTTGTAAATATAATGATTTTTTTGAATTTATATGTAAATAAAAAAAATTTGTATTAGACAGCCTCACGACATATTGACATGAGATTGATTAAAAGATAGTGATAGAATTATTATCAAATGCAATAATATTTTTTTAAAAATAATAATTATTTTTAACAAAAATATTAAAAAATGGTAATAAATTTATAATAAAATATGATAATGTTTTAAATAAAAGTATAATTATTTTTAACAAAAATATTATTATATTTTGTAAAATATTTATCACTTTTTAACAACGGTAATTTTTTAATTAATAAGTGACATTTTTATATTAGTATCACGTCATAAGACAGTCATACACATGATTTACTCTAAATCGAAATGTGTCCGATTTAATGTAACTGTAAACTATAATTGAATAGAGTATATATACCTAAAATTGAGAATAGAATCACTAATTTGTTGAGTGTGACTCTCCCAATTATTAATTAGGCAAAGTAAAGTTAATTAATTATGATAATTTCATTTGATTCCATATGCATAGATAAGGTCAATCACTTTGCCTCTGGTGGATGAAATTTAGTGCAAATGGCCCCTAACTCTGAATGAAAATGAAGTTGGAATCTGTGGAAAGATTTTGGTACCGGATATACATTACCAATACTAGAATTAATGATAATGTGGTACCATGCACATAGCTGGAAAGTATTACACACGCAATATATACGTATCATTGAATTTGTTTCATAAATGGTAAGGTCTTGTATGCAGGAATATAGAAGAAAATAGGGAATTGTCTATAAAATAAAATTTATCTATGAATTTTTTTAGATAATTATTATTAATAAATAAGTTTGCCTACAAAAGAATTATGAGACAAATTTTTATAGGTAGACTTGAAGATGTCTGTAATTAAATTTTTTTGTAGATACATAGTTTCATAGATAATCTGTATTAGGAAAATATTGTTGAAAATTTCGTTGGCAATGCTTTATTTTCGTGTAGTGTATGAAATTTATATATTTTTATATTTTTAAATAATTAAATTTATTTATATTAAACCATTAGTATAAACAATCCTAATTATTTAACAATTTGAGTTAGACACTATCTCATGCTCTTTGCGAGTTGAAGAAAAAGGTATCACTATGCAATGAAACGAGTATTGTTTTAAAGCTAAAAAATTTGGACAAAAGTTATGCTACATGGCCTTATATAACGACGAATTAATTTTCATGCCATAAATTAGGTGTTATATGGCCTTACATGACATGTGCATGTGTTATATGGTTTTAACTCAATTACATTTCAAAATAAAATAAAATTCAAATTAATAAATATTGGAATAACGACTTTTGTAGTATAAATTTAGAGTTAAATTAACTTTATTTTTGAAAATGTAATCAATTGCACTTAGTTTTCTTAAATAATTAATATAAATAATTTTTTCTACAATATATATCACATATTATTTTATTTTTCTATAAAACAAAACTACAATCACCACAAAAATAGAATCACCTCAAACTACAACTAAAAATGCGGTTGGAATTGTAACTTCTATAAGAAATAATATTTTACTAATTTAATTGATTAATAAGTGAGCCATTTTAAAATAAAATGAATATTATAAAAATGTTTAATTTATATGTTAAGAATGTGAAAAATAATGTGGGATGTTCTAAAAAAAATTGTAAAAAGTGTTGGGGAATATGGAGTAATACTTACGTGTGTTTTTGCTTCATCTTTTCTTTTGCTTTACATGCAACTTTAAACTAGTTTCTTATTGTTAAAAAGTATTGGGGTACTTAAATTAAACTAATTATATTTTAAAATTGTTCATTTGTATTCTTTAAATACATTTTTATGTTGTAATTTTTTTAAATACGTTGTATTTTAATTGGGATGCATATAGTAATTTGGAGTATGTATAATAAAATAAGAGACTTGTGGCTGAGATGAGTTTCGGGTCCAAAAAAATTCTTGGTGGGACAGATTCGCCCTATTGTTATTCCTACTGTAAACTCTAATACAGATCAAATTCGTTCTATCGTCGTCCCTTTAATAAAGCGTAATTAATGCACATATTCTAATTTGAACTGTAGATGGTGAATGTAGTCGACAGAAATAAGGCGCAGAGGCAGAAATTGTCCATTGGAGCATGCAGTAACCCCTACGTGGAAGTAGCTCAGCCATTGTTGCATGACCTTGTGACCTCCTGCCTTTTCCATGCCCTGTAACTCCACTGCATCATCGCTTGTGTTTCTGATTACAACTCTCGGGGTGCGTTCGTCGTTTTCTAATCTTGCTTCTCTCTCTCCCTCTATGTGTGTGTGTGTGTGTTTAGTTATATATGTGAGGTTCTTTTGATTTGATATGTGTACTTCCTAAAGTACAGTCACTAACTGCCATAATCAACAGAGGGAGAGGGAGAGAGAGAAAGGGGAGGAGGGGAGGGCGTGAAAAGGTATGTACGCGGGCAGTTCTCCAATTTTTTTTTTAACAAAAACACACTTGTATTATTTGATCAGTTTGAATTATTTATTGGGTTATGTTTTCCTGTTTGATTAGTAGGAATATGCAAGCATATAGCTAGAAATCGAGATCTGACTTTATAGATTATTGCAGAAACTAGATTCCTGAATTTGTATTGTGAATTGAAAACACAGCTTGTTGGGTTTTCAACCTAAAACTGGGAGAATTCTTCCTGTAGATGCCAGATCAAGGCCATGATTGCCTTATTGATTGTAATTTTGGGGGTGGGACAATTTTAATTTCTGGAAAAAAAAAAATAGCTGCTCAAATTTCATTTGATCTTGCAAGTTGTAAGAGTAGTGACAAGTTATATGCTTAATGATTCTGCTGCCTTTACAAGTATTTCGAATTCTTGCTGAATTAAGTTGTGTTGTTTGTGAGGATGGCATCATATTTTTCCCTCAATTGTTTGATATTCAGGTCTACAATCTAAGTTATTGAGTTTAAGTCAGATGGACATAAATAAAGGGGATGTTAGTTTAGGGATTGCCAAGAGCTACAGCATCCAAAGAAGAGTGATTGATAGTTCAGGTGCAGGTGCAGGTGCAAATGCGGAATCGAGATGGGGTGACCTAGCTTTAGCAGCGTGTGATCCCCTATCCGAGTTGGTCTATTTGCCACACGAGGGGGGTTTGAGTCTCAAATGTGCTAGTTCAAGGGCAGCAGATAAAAAGCCCTTTCTCGTGTGGAACGTTGGACCCAACACTAAGGTCTGGGGGAGTCGAGATAGGACTGCTGCCGAAGCTGATGATATGCTTATTGATAGGGCTATGTTGCTTGGGCCTTTGGAAAACCATCATCATACTGCTGACAATCGCGGTGATTGTGATGGCAGTAAGTCGTGTCTTAGCTGTCACGTTTTGAATGTTTCGTTTTTGCTCTATTTCATGCGTTAAACTGTTGATTCAGGTGAAAGCAATGGGAAAATGGAGGAAGCTGCTAATCAGGAGGATTTGTGCTGTCCAAACAATCTTCAGATTGCTGAGACTACAAAAGACACTGCTGGTATATGCTACTTTTCAATTAAATTATTCCCTTAAGCTTTGTTTGGTTATGCTTTCTGGATGGATTCATCTAATTCAAATTCAAACGACGGTTTAGTTCTTAAATGAAAGCCAAGAGAGTCCTTCCTACATATCTATTTCCATCTGTTTTTTTCAAAGAACATTTAAAAGATAGTAAACTTCATTTGAATTGCTGCATTGAAATTCATTTTTCTGATGAGCAACACATGTGAAATTGGTTTATGTGAGCTCCATTCCGCCTTTGATAAATTTAAAAGAACCGGTAATAAAAAAACCTGTGTATAGGATCCATTTGTGGTTTGTTGGATAGAGACAATGGAGCTCACAAGCCTCGGATCTGTGAACCAGGTCCATGCAAGTTGTTGTCTATTCCGATTGTAAAGTTAACATGCAAGTGAAAGGGGGTTTTTCATAGTTCTTGAGGTTCTTGTTTATCTTCTTCCAGATTTGCAACCACAGAAAGTATCAGATGATGAAGCAACTTCAGCTGCTGGTGCATCGAATAACAACGTAAAAAACATACCATTTTCTAATCTTGCTCCCCTGTTGAAGAGTTCTCCACCCTTTGAAATCTCCGAAACAAAGAGCAGAATCTCTGTCTATATGGAAAAGGGGAAGGGGAAAGAGAATGCATCATCAAATGGAGATGATGAGGATGACATCCACGCAAGCGTCAAAAGCTGTAGTAGTGCTGGATTGTTGTCAAGAGGTATAAAGAGATGGGGCAACGTTAATGATATGATGTACGGAAGCAAAAGGACTAGAAACCAAATTTCTCTACGTTCTGGATCGACATTTATCAGACCTGATGGCTCGTTTATGAACTGGATGTCGAAAATGGCGAAGGATTTCTCAGCTTCCAATAGACAAGATTCTTCATCCTTTGATGTTAATGCTCAGAATCTCCACCGAAACTTCATTGATGTACAAGCTTCTGCAAGCCTAAATATATGGTCTCAAACCATAGTTCAGCCATTATACTGTGAAGACATGAATATATTGAGTACTGGAGAAGAAAGGGAAAATGACTGCACAGAAGAATCTAAACAACTTATGATGGACGACAAGAAGACGCCCGATGATCTCTGTTCATCTAAGAAGGTCATTTTATGTGATAATCATGCAAAAGATGGTGTAGTAATCCCTGCTAAATCTTTCGGTGAGCAGATGAATTATGCTGCAGAAAAAACATCCCTGGAGAAAAGAAAGTTATCTGGCAGCTCGTGGGTTACTCGTCTTTGTACCAAAAGTCATAGGTTAGAACAATGCCATGAGATCTTCCAAGAAACCATAGGGTCTTCCTGCCCTAAACTTGATCTTGAAAGTGGGATTAATGTTGTTTTACCAATCGATCAGAAGAGTTGGGAGAATAGAGATGATTCTCAGGTGAATCAGAAGTGTAGTAGTACTAAGTCTGAGGTATCGGTTGATATCAAGTCGACAAGTAAAGTGTGTTCAGAGGCAATGACATCTGTGTTTGCAAGGCGGTTGGGTGCCATCCGCCAAATCATGCCCTCGGAAAACAACATAGAAAACGACGATCAGAAAATGCCTCGCTACCACATTGTCTCTGCGCAGAATACAGCTCCACTGTCTGAAATATTTCATGCAATACAGAATTTGCGCCTCTCTCGTGATGATATTCTCAGGTTAAGAGACTGCCTACTGTATTTTTCACAAACCTTAAATGAGATGTGATACTCTCAAAATTTTCTTATATTTTTTCATCACTAACTTACTAAATATCGAATTACTTGTTTTGTTTCACACTTGAGATGCCAGATGGATGAATTCTGACGTGTCGTTATCGCGTCTGAATGGCTTTTTCCTGCGGCTGAGGCTCAGAAAGATGGACCAAGGACTAGAGGGTGATAGTTACTGTGTTGCTTGCATATCAGCAGGTAATATAATTTTGTTGTTGGACGTTTTTCCTTCTTACAAATGTTCCAACTATATGGCTGATTAGCAGGGAACGATAGAGAGCGCACTGGTTGCACGTCGAGCAAGTCTATCTTGGTCGATGTTGGAGGGATCAAATCTTGCATTTCCAGTCAGTGTGTCTCCAACCATGATTTTCTAGAGGTTGGTTCGTCCGATCCCTTTAAAGATTTTCGAGAGCGAGTCTTGTGTGAAATATTTTTAGTACTTTTTAATGAAGTAACTGATGCTGTCAAAAAACAAACACAGTATACGGTTTACATGAGACTTTGCCTTTGCATTCAAGTACTGAACCGCGCTTCTTCCACAGGAGGAGATAAAAGCTTGGTGGTTCGGAGCCGTAGATAGAGCATGCAGCGTGCCTTCGATAGACGAGCTGAACTCTAAATTCAACAACCGCACGAGTTTAGGTTTTTAGTTGCACTTATTTTCTTTGTTTGATTACACAGAGATGAAAGGCTTTTTGTACTTATACTGCTAGCTTGTTTCTAAAACTACATGCTTGGTACTTGATACTACTATATATCGGTTTGGTCGAAGAGTCGTGCTCGTTTCCGTAGATGCGTTGGGTTCGAGATTTCCCGTGCCAAATGCTATAGGCGTTGATGATATACTGTAATGGCGTCCAAGGTGAAGGCTGAAGGCAGCTGCCAATTGTCTGGATTGCTGGTTTGAGTTGATGAAAAATGAGAGAGAATAATACTTCTGAATAATAGTTGTTGGACTTGGAATGTAATACTACTACAGTATATTTGAATTGCGAACTGAATAGAGATACACGGTTTAGGTAGCTACAGGCATAAGTGATTTAGGCTTTGTTTGATTTCACTTCCAATCTTCAATAATATATGTGTTTGTTAAATGTTAAATTGAAGATTATTTTCATATGCTATTATATATCGTCTCTCATCTAAAAGTTCAAATTTATAGTATAATATATAATCAATTCATTTATTTAATTTTAAAAATATTTACATCTCAATTGTGAAGAAGAGTTTAGATTTTTTTTTTTTTTAAAAACAAGGGTCCCATTTGATTTTTTTTTCTTTTAAATTTGATGGGTCGTTTAGAAAATTTAGAGATTTATTTGATCTTAAATAAAATAGAAGTGTTTTAAATTTAAAAAATGAAATTAAAAGGCCTACTTAATCAAATAAATAAATTTAAAATAAATAATAACCGTTGAATAACAATGATTATTGAATAAAAGAAATTAAAAAAATTGAAAAACACCCTCAGCTGACCCAGATGACTAAACAGATACCAGATTATCCTTAGTGGACTAACCAGATGATCCCAGTTGAATAAAAGAAATAAAAAAAAAATTGAAGAACACCCTCAGCTGACCCAGATGACTAAACAGATACTAGATTATCCTCAATGGACTAACCAGATGATCCCAGTTGACTCCATCTTATCAGATCTATCAACCGAACTCACTGATAGTATTAAGTTCAATTAATCCATAGTACTTTCATCTGATCTTTAATTTCACTTTCTTTGACCATAACATTAACAATGATAATAAAATTAGTGGCTAAATCAAAGAGAGAACGATTTTTTATGTATACCCCCATCCCAATCACGCAAAAAGATTGAAGGCCCATCATTGTAAACTTCTCTCAATCATTACTATTTTACCATTGCCTCCAGTTTATGTATACAAAACTCCCTCTAAAATCTCTCGAAACACACACAGAGGGTGACAAGAGTGTGATTCCTCTTGCCGTTGTACTCTCTCTGTTTCCTTCTTATTAGTTGGATTTTCTTCTCATGTATGTGTAATTTGTTGTTTGCATATGGAAGCATCGTCAGAGGTAGATTCTTGAGCTCAGAGCTTGCGAGTATATGTTTATTTTAAACTAAATTTTATCTGGGATTTTGTTTAACTCACTAGGGTTTTTGTTTTTTCTTATCAAGATGCATTTTCTTACGGTGTTGTGATTTTTAACTAGAGGGTAGGACTAGAAATGACAGATTGATGTGTGTATCTTGCTTCGACGCATTTCTTGTAGCTGTTTAATTCTCGTTCTTGCGTTTTTATACTAAAGGAGGATTGAAGTTTTATGATGAAGAACAATGGATAAAAGAAAATCACTGTAATCGATTGTCATTCATCCTTCACAATTTTCTGAACTTTTTCATGGAAATGTTTAGATATGATTTTAACTTAAGAGGGAAATCAATTTTGTTGTATGACTTTGTATATTATTGCCTCTCAGAAAGCCAAGAAGTGATAAAGGTTTTCACAATATGTCTTTGATTTCAGCTGGTTTCTTGCAATTGGGGAATTGAGTAATATCTTTGTTGGGGTTTTTAGTCTTAGATAAACCATGCAAAGGGATCCTGGTTCTGTTGGCCCATCAACACCTACTGGTCCTACTGCACGGTTACGTAGGCGCAGAAGTTCGAATGAGGTTAGTTATTACTTTTGGAGTTAATGGCAATGAAATTCCTATATCTGTATAGGTTTCAGATAATAAAAATAAAAGTCTACCACCTCAATTTGGATAAGCACTTTATTTGTTGAGGAGACTAAATACATAGTGCTTCTCCTATTAAATATGCTTTTATCTTATAAGCAGATACTTTGTTTAGGTGTTTCATCGAAGCACACATAGACCATCAGCTTAAAATATTTTAGATTTTGAAAATTCGAAATCATGGTTTTAAAATCCTCTGCTTTGGCCTTTTCATTTCATTAACTATAGGTCCCTCCAGAAGTTGATAAAGCTAATGGAAACCATTTGCTTGTTAATGATCGTAACAAGTACAAGTCAATGATTATCCGTACGTACTCAACTGTCTGGATGATTGGAGGATTTGCCTTCATAATATACATGGGACACCTATATATCTGGGCCATGGTAGTCGTTATCCAGATTTTTATGGCCAAGGAGTTGTTCAATTTGCTTAGGAGAGCACATGAAGACAGACGCCTCCCAGGATTCAGGCTCTTAAATTGGTGTGCAATTTATCAGACCCTTAAATTTTCGTTTCCTTGTACTGTTAAGTTCTTTGCTTCTAGTACTTATTGTGTTACTTGTAAATTTTAGTTTGTAGTACTCCCTGTTTTCATCATCTACTTTATATGATTCAGGCACTTTTTCTTCACAGCGATGCTATTTGTGTATGGTCGCATTCTGAGTCAGAGACTTGTGAATACGGTGGCTACCGACAAAGTTTTGTATAAGCTCGTGAGCAGATTTATCAAGTATCATATGGTTACTTGTTATTTCTTGTACATTGCAGGTTCGAAGAGATGGTCAATTCTATCTGTTTCTTTATTTTTTTCAAATGTATGATGATTATGAGGCATCTTATTGTTAGTCTCCTTTGGAGAACTATCCTGAGATTACGCTCATAACATCGGTGGGTTTTTATAGATTGGATTGTGTATTGTTGATCGTTTCATTCAAGTTAACAGCATTGCTTATGTTTTTTCTTTGGGGTATGTTTGATTTGAAATTTAGTGGATTTTTAAAAATCTGGAACTGAATTTTTTCTTCTGATGTTCAGGCTTCATGTGGTTCATTCTTTCACTGAAGAAGAAGATGTACAAGTATCAATTTGGCCAGTATGCTTGGACACATATGATTCTGATTGTTGTGTTCACACAGTCGTCGTTTACTGTGGCAAATATCTTTGAAGGCATTTTCTGGTAACATAATTTCACTTTTCCCCTTAAGCATTTCTAGTCGTTTCATATTCTATGCTAAATACTTTTGTACTTAATTAAGTCATTATGGTCTGTTTCATTTGGGTGACTAACCAGAAGAATCTGACACATTATCTAGTGGTTTACATCTTTCGTATTGAACTTGAACATAGATATTCAAACACAGATTGATGGTAATGCAGGTTCCTTCTTCCAGCATCGCTTATCATCATCAATGATATTGCTGCTTATATTTTTGGGTTTTTCTTTGGCAAAACTCCTTTAATCAAGCTTTCACCAAAGAAAACATGGGAGGGCTTCATTGGAGCATCAATTGCTACCGTGATCTCGGCCTTTTTGGTAAGGATGAAATAAACTGAGTTAGTGAGTCTTGTTATATTTTCGGATCAAGGTCTATTTATGTCCTTTTCTTATTCATTAGGATTAGAGTTTCTTTTAAAAAATGTGTCAATAGGAATCTTCAGCATTAAATTATTGATGATGAATTTATCTCATTTTAATTCAGCTTGCAAATGTAATGAGTCGCTTTCCCTGGTTGACATGCCCAAGAAAGGTAATTGCTTGCTTTATACAGAGTCTTCTCCATTTTGTTGTCTAGAATCAAGAAAGAAGCGCACTCTGTGTTCAGATTAATTTCATTCTTGTATATTCTTTTCTTTGAAGTCAAATGTGTTTTCTCCTGGAACTTTTGTGAATGATTTCATTCTCCCATAAGATTAATCTTGAATTCATTATCATAATAGTGAAGCAATAATTTATCCTACTACAATAGCATTAACTTTCAAAAGAATATTTACATGATGTTAAAGAATGCTTCAAGTAGTATTCATTATTACCAATATTGAAACTGTATCCACAATTCAAATGTCTCCTATTATACATCAGATCATTTTCCCAACAAAACTTCCATGTATATATTCATTATTTAATCCTTGTGCATTTCCTTATCTCATCATGTGAATATTTTTCGTCCATGTAAATGTGAAATAAAACATCTGTTGCAATTTCTCACGGCATTTTGTATATGTAGGATTTATCAACTGGCTGGCTTCAGTGCGATCCTGGTCCACTGTTTAAACCAGAAAGTTATGCTGTTCCAGAGTGGTTTCAAGTATGGGTAAGTATGTTCTTTCCCCCTTAATCCAAATTATCTGAAGAAATTATCTTCTCTAATTGTTTCATTGAGGAAACATCAGCTGAATTCATGATTATGATTCTTGTCTTGTGTACTTCTCCTTATGTTTTGTTTACACAAATTGAATATAAATCTGTTCGATCTTATTAGAACTATGGGTAAAGGGGTCTCTGAGATTTTATTTTTCTTTTTGTTTTGTTTACACAAATTGAATATAAATCTGTTTGATCTTATCAGAACTATGGATAAAGGGGTCTCTGGGATTCGATTTTTTTTTTTTTGTTTACACGAAATTCAATATATATATATCTGTTCAATCTTATCAGAACTATGGGTAAAGGGTCTCTGATATTCGAGATTTTAAAGGGAAAGTTCTGCTCTTCCTCACATTTTTCGGATAAGAGCATTCACATGACATTTAATTCTCAACTTTGGCAGGATCTTATGGCCTATAGGGCTTAACTCTAACAAAGTTTATTACATAAAATAAGACCGACCTCCCGTTATGCCAAAGATGGCCCCTTTGTAGTCAAATGACTAATGCAAAACTTGTAGCAAATTAGCAATATTGAAGGCTACCATTGTCATTCTATCGAATCTTTCAGACTGCATTCTAATGCGGATTAATTCTAAATTTGCAGCTCCCTTGGAGAGAGATTTCAATATTACCTGTACAGCTGCATGCTCTGTGTCTTGGTCTATTTGCGTCAATCATAGCACCTTTCGGAGGCTTTTTTGCCAGTGGCTTCAAACGAGCTTTCAAGATTAAGGATTTCGGTGACAGCATTCCTGGGCATGGTGGGATCACAGATAGAATGGATTGCCAGGTAAATTTCACCTCAGTTGTGTACTTGACGTGAACTTTCCCTACACATTTTGCATGTCTCAAATGAGTTCTTTTTGTGACACGTTAGTATGTCTTGACTGTGACAAAAAAAAAAAATGTATGCATCAGGTACACTTTGCAACTCAAATATATATTTTTAAATGGTATTAGTTGTTTTACGCAAAGGTATTAGTTTATTGACAATATTTTTTCACTGAAAAATATGAGTTGTGTACAATTGCACCATATAATTGGTGATCAAGAGTGTGTATCTTACACTATATAGACGTATGCTTCTGTTTGAGGGGTTTTGAAATTGTGCGTTTTTTCAATGTACAGATGGTGATGGCGGTTTTTGCCTATATATATCACCAGTCTTTTGTCGTACCACAGAACTTATCACTCGAGATGATCATAGACCAGGTAAAAAAAAAGTGCATAAAGAATCAATCTGATCATTTGCTGAATGCAATATGCGAATCTTTATTGAGGTTATCTTGTCTGTGCTGTAGATATTGACGAACCTTACGTTTGAGGAGCAACGGGCCTTATACGTGAAACTTGGACAGATGATTGTGGAGAGACAGTTGGGATAAATTTGATCGCATAATTTCTGGATCAGAATAGGCATTAGCTGACTTAGTTTATGCATTCCTATGTTGTAGATGTTCCTTTTTCTCTATCCTATTCCTTTGACAAATTTAGAATAATATTTAGCTTATGTGATAATATGAATTTCTTTTTTAACATTTTAGAATGTTTGTATTTTTATGAAATGAGGAACATAAAAGTTTAAAGAAGTAACATGTGTTTGGGTTACTCTACTTTCAACTCCTCTGATTTGAGTCCCTATACAATCATTTGTAAATATTGTTTTCTTGTGCAGTTGAACCTTCATGCCTATGTTTATTTTAATGGAGAATTGAGACAATTAAAATAGAAAATTGTTGTTATTTATCATAAGAGATGATTTAATTCATTTCATCTAAATAATATTACCTTTATTTTGGTTGATAAGTTATTGTCTGCATTTGGTGTATCATGCAATTCAAATTTATTTATAAACAGAAGTTTATATTGAATAAAACTGTAATTGTTTAATGTAAAGATCTGATTGTTTTAAATTTATTTAAATTACACAATTTATTTGGTGCATAAGAAATCTATACTATTTTGTCCACATAAATCTCTATATAACTATTTGTGAGTTGAGGTTGTCTACAAGTCGAATATCGATATATTGATGTCACATGTATTTGTGAGTTGTATGTATTTTTTTGGTTGAATTTTTTATTTAAAGATAAAATGTACTCCCTATATACACTAAATTTATGTATTTTTTTTTTTTCGTCCATCCATAAAAAATATCCCGGACGATTGTTTACCAAAAACACAGGTCTCTGCAAAGTCGTAAGATTATGTATGGGGGCTGACACTTGCCCAGTGCCGGAAGGTCAAGGAAGTTGGTGACCTGATGACAGGGGAACCGGCAACAGAAGCCTCGGTGATTTTTTATGGAAATTATCACCTTTTATTATCACTTTCACAATCAATTATTTTGTGTGTAAGTGAACTCAACAATACACTTGCAATATTTTTATTTGAAACTTGTGCAGATACAATAATGCACATATTTAGTTGACGGGTGAGTATAATTAGGATCTAAAACTATTGTTTTAGGTGCAATAAATAATTTTGTTTTTTAATGTGTGTGTGGGCTTTAATAGACCCTTAATTTTATTTTTTGAAACAAGCACACACTTCTATTAAAAATGGAAGGGTTTTGATTTTAATTTATAAAAATTAACCTAGATCCCTTGGATAAGTTGACTAATCCTCAAATTTTGATAAAATAATCAATCCGGACCTTAAAATAGTTGACTTGTGCAAAATTCGCGTTATACGCGGGATTAACAATAAGTTGTATATTTATCCTTTAAAAAAAGTTGTATATTAATTCTGAATTTTAAAATTAATTTTCAATTTTATTATCGATATATATTTAAAATATAATGTACCTCCAATTATCATGTAAATTCAATATTTATTAAAAAAGTTACATGCACTTGTAATAATACATTAATAGACTATAACTGTATGTTTAAAATATTTTATATATTTGTTTGTAATAGCTCTCATACAAATATTAAAGTAAAGAAAATGAATAAGTAACATTATGGACAATAAAGTCAATAATATTGAAAAATCTGCATATTTTTAAAAAAAAATTATATAAAAGCTATTGCAATCTTATTAGTGAGTTAAATCTAAATTAAAAATTCTCCAATTGGAATATTGCAAAAAATGTTGTATATCAAGACTTGATAGTATTGTACTATTTAAGAAACAATACAATATAATTTTAATTATTTATTTTTAAATGATATAATATAATGTTCCAAGCCAATTAATAATGGATATTAATGAATTTGAAAATTTTAAAAATTATACTACGTGATACTCAAACCACATAAAAACATAATTAGGAGAATAATAAGTAATCAATCGATTTGTTTTGACTGACAAAATAAATATTGAAAAAATTTATAAGAAAAGAGAATTTTCAATATTGCAAATTATTCCCCAAGAGCATTCTCCATTAATGAATTTCCTAACCTTTACATTTTAATTACATTCAAAGAAATCACCACATGATCAATTTCATTATTAGATACTAAAATAAAATAAATAAAGATAATGTCAATATACACATAGAAAGCGATAATATTAATCATATAAATTATTTTAACAGCTTATTAAGTAATTGAATTATACTCCCCCAGTCCCATAATTATTTTCACACTTTCCTTTTCCGTCCATCCACAATTGTTTTCACACTCTATAAATGAAAACTATTACTTTAACTTTATCCTCACAATATAACTAATCTCATTATTTTAATAATATAACTTTACACAACACTCTACTTTTCTTAAAAAGTGTGCCGTCCCAAAGATGAAAACATCTCTGGGATGAAGGGAGTAGTTCAAAATATTTTTTTAATAGAAGGGTGTGCTTGCCCCAAAACACACAGTTTAAGGGTCTATATAAGCCCACATTTAAATAAATTTTTTAAATTTTTTAATATAATTAATTCACATTTTTTTATGTAATCAACTCAAATTTTTTAATATAAACAATCGTAGCTATTTACTGAATGCACCATACATTTAGTTGCAAATAAGACATTCGCATTACAGAATATTAATTGATATATACCATTCTTTATTGATTGTACCACTTGTCAACTTTTCAAAATTTTAAAATTTTGATTTTATTTTTAAAAAATGTATATAGATAAATATATACTAATGTTCAAGTCTCGTATGTACTAAATGGATGGATCTTTTATTCGTGCATTCACTACGTTTCAGTAATATTAATTTTCATATTTTATTTCATGTTTTCAGTCAAATTTAGTATGTACATTATAATTATATTAATATGCACGTTTGAATTATATGTACATGCACATTTTACTCTCCATGCCCACTTATAATGTACATAAGAGATTGATTCTATATTAAATATATTTTCGCAAACTTCATGTTAAACTAAAATGAATAGATTTTATATGAAAATAGTTCATGATAAGTTTATCATGAAATTATTTTAAAGTATTAAATATTTAGTTAAGTATATCAAAAGTTACAGTCAATAAGATCTATAACAATTATAACATAACATAATATAATTGATCCACAATTTTATACTTTGGTGACTAATCAAATGTTTGATACTTTAAAGCTAGTTCATGATGAGCTTATTAGAAACTATTTTCATACAAAATTTTATCCTTTAAAATATTCTACAATAATTTAAGAAGTTTTAGGATATATCGAGACTATTAAAAACTCTAGAAATTAATTTATAATTGTTAAATATAAAAATCTACATCATTAATTTAGGGGGTGGGTTAGCAATATATTATATTTAGAAGATGTTGTGTCATTTGAAAATTTTATAATCGGTAATAAATAAACATTATTTTTCTCAAAATATAAAAGGTTAGTTAATCAAAATATATATGCCAATTTAATTAAAACTATATTATTAGTCAATTATTTTTCAGGTATTACTAATTTATTTTTGCAGTATAATTTATTAATGTTTAAAGCTTTGTTAAATATAGTATGCGGTATTACTTAATTCTTTTTGAGATATTAAATTATTTTTTCATATAATTTATTAATTTTTTTAGGTATTAATAAACTGTTTTTTAGTATATAATCTAAAGAAAATGTGAATTATTTTGATTATAGTACGTAGTAGTAGAATTACTCAATTAATATTTGTTAATAAAATGTTTTTTTGAATATAGAAGCGAAAGAAAGCTTCGTAATTATTAATAAATTAGCAGTTCACTCAACAAAATTTCACAACTTCTCTTCTTTTCTACATCACCTCTTCTCAGTTCTCCATTAACTGCAATCTCTCAGAACACACTCTTCTTATTTATTAGTCCTTTTATTGGCTTAAAACATTGTCAATGTGGACTCTAGGCATCATCCCCATATAATTAGGATTGTCAATGGGCAGGGCGGGGCCAATTTCGTTGGGAAATCCGTTCCGGCGGGATTTCTGCCCCATAATTTTTATTTTTTAAAAAATTCATTTATTTACAAAATCATCATTAATAAATATAAATATATAAAATACATTAATTTTTTTTAAAATAGATAAAATTCAAGATATAAATTTAAAACATGTTTAAAATACAAAAATAAATTAGTTATTTTATTAATTTTACTTATATTTTAATATATATATATATAAAAATAGGCAAGATCGATCCTCTCATTCAGTTTGGGCCGGATCTTCGTGTGGATAGGAGATTCATCGTCCCACCTCCAAGCCTACACATAAGTAAAAAATAAAAGACAACCCCTCATTCACGTTCCAACCCATCCACCCGCCGCCGAAAATTCCCATCGGAAATGCTACAACGAGCTGCATTTTCAAAGTGATGATTTCGGTGCAAAGGGAGATGGAAATATTAATGACACTATGGCATTCAATTGGGTTTTTTTTTTTAAAAATATTGCAATTTTCATTTATAATTATGAAAATATAGTATAATTCAGAACTCTTTTATTTTTAAGCAAAGTCGTCAACTCCATTCACGATTTAGAGGCTTTAACTGTCAATTTTTTAACACCGTTAGTAATTAATAGTAACAAAGAAAAAGTGTAAAAACGTGAACTGAGTTCACGTTTTCCACCCCACAAGTCAACCCCAATTAATGCATACCTCCTATCTCATGCATATTGATTCTGCAACCCCAATTAATGATATCTCCTACCTCATGTATATTGATTGTGTAAAAAGTTGAAAGTAAATTTTGAAATCACTAGCATTTTGTAAGCAATTTTGCTTTGCTGATGCATTTCAATAATAGAATTTTTTTTAATGTGCTTATGTTGAAATATATTATATTTATTAAATAAAATTATAATGGAAAATTTATTTTTTAATGTATCATTTTAATAAAATTTCTGAGTCATAAAAAATAAAAAATATGGATCAATAATATTATGTTATAATTGTTAAATATTTTATTGATCTTAAATTTTGATATATTTGATTAATTATAATTTAAAATTTACATGCACTCTATCCTAAATTTAATTTTAAAAAAATAATTTTATCACTATTAAATTTTGAGTCCTACACTATTTTAAAGACAAAAAGACTAAGTTATCTTTAATAAATATGAAATAAATTAATTTATTTTTTTCTAAGTTTGTTGTTAATTTTAGTTTTTAATTTTTTTATATTTTAAAATTAGTTCTTTAACTAGAATCGGTCAATTTCTAAAACAAATGAAGAAAATTACACATAAAGTAGTAAATGAAAAACTAAAACAAATCAATTAATTTTTAATAAATTTTTTAAAAATTAGATAAATATTTAAATAATTAAATTAAAGTAAATTAAAAAATATATAATAAAAAATCTAAAAAATATTAAAATAAATCAACTAAATTTTCAAATAGTTCAATTAAATCTTTAACAAATAGTTAGAAAATCGAACTAAATCTATAAAAATAGTTAAAAACTAAAAATTTAATTTTAAAATTTCAAATTTTAATTCAAAATAAATAAAAATTAAAATATAATTGACTTTTACAAATTAAGAAAGAGCCAAAAAATTTTAATTATAATTTTTAAGTAGAGAAAGAAATAGGAATGTGTTATTTTTTGTTTTGATGATATTATAGAAATTAATGGGGTATGTTTAGTAATATATGCTA